>JAZKJV010006252.1:600000-1188192 GCA_037367405.1 Ottelia alismoides | reverse complement strand
TATAAACCGGGTTACCCCAGGGGTAACCCTCTTTCCAAACGAGCCCTAGAAATCTTTCGAACTTGATTATGGACATGAATGATACATAATTAAATCTTCAAATATAAAACTTTACAATCAACTCCAACAAGAATGACTCTCGAACTTGATCATAAACAAATCAAGAATATTAAAAAATAAACCCTCGAGAATCGAACCCGCTCTGATACCATGCTAGAAAATAGGAATGCGGAAGCACATTCGAATAAAATAATAAGAACATGAAGAACACGGAATTTAACGTGAAACCCTACTCCCTAAGGAGCGGGATGAAACCAAAGGAGAACACCTCAAAGGGCTGATAGTCTATTGAACTTTCTCACTGGATTCAAGGGGTGATGGGCTTCTTATATAGCTCTCACTGAGTCTCCACATCCTACAACTGGTAGATGTGAGACTAAACAACTGAATGTGGTAAATGGATCCTTGAGTGATCCATTTGCCCATATACCACAAGAGTGGCGCATAACCAAATACTCCAACAAATGTTGCATGCCTTGTGGTTGGCCAGAAATGGAGTCATTTTTCAGGCAATAGGTTACATGAAAATAATGTTCTGGAGCATGCTAAGATCTTGTGTGATTCTTGGTCCTTGTATTATGTATGCTTTAATCTTGTGAATTAAAAAGATTTTTGGGTGTATGTTTTATCGACACTATACCCTATGCCTCACGTATTGATTGAGAAAGCTAATGCAATATACAACCCTTAAGACTTTTCTCATGTGGTTTCATCCTGCTCCTATGGAGTAGGTTCCACATAAATATATAATTTATCCTTTTCTTTGATTTTATTTTCTTTTGGAATGGCTTATGACCTTTTCATATCAAACACTCTCTTCAGGAAGAGGGAAGAGAATTCAATCACTTTTAAAAGTAGCCCAACTAAAACATTGGTAGATTGCTTTGGATCGAGGAGAAGAGATTAATTCTGGTGCAAATATTGCAAAGTAATCCCTAGAGAGCTTGACATCTCAACATCGCTTGCTAGTCATGGATTTGCAAATAAAACGGTAATAAAAGAAAAGTAAGGTTTCCAAAACTAGTCGAAGCAAGTGGTGGAATCTTCAATTGAAGCAAGCAAGCTTCAAAGAGAAGGTTGTAGAAGACTTATCTTCGAAATGTAGTGAAAGTGCAAACAAGACGTGTGAGACGATAGCATCTTCTATGTGAAGGGTAGCCAAAGATATGCTAGATGAGTTTAAAGGAGAAGTTCTAGGCCAAAAGGAGGTTTGGCGCTGGAATGAAGGGGTGCAAGAGAAGCTTAAAATTAAAATATCTTGCTTTAAGACTACCAAGGTTCAGGAAAGCGGTATGCATATGCGTTTGTATTGGCCACCGAATACTGAATAAGCGGTATGCGGGGGCATATGCGGGGTATATGCGATTCTACGCAGTTTTCTAATTTTTAATTAAAAAATAAATAAATATCTATGAATAACATTGCTATTGCGTTTATGTATCCAAGCGGAGTTAAAAAAGATTTAAGAACACAGTTCATGTTAGATGGTTGAGTATATGCTTTTAATTGCCTAACATTTAATCACAAAAAATATTTAGCCATAAAAACTTCTCATATTATATGATTCATAATAAAAAAACTTCATTACACATATACACACTACATGAGCAAAACCTCAATCGACATATATTAAAATATTTGACGATACATTGCATATACTCATGAAAATAACACGAGATAAAAATAAAGCACTGCATATATAATGGTATAATGCATTGCAATTGTATACAAATGCATGCCATATTCTTACAATTGAGTGAAGGAAGAGGTCGAGCTACGGAATTAAGCACCTGAATGAGAGGATTGGAAAGTTGGAGATGCTGGAGCAATGTGCGGGGCATCTGCGTGATATGCAGGGTATATGCAGACCGCATATGCGGGAGGGCGCATAATGCACCGATTCATGAAATCGGTTCGGTCTGCATGCCGTACAGGCATATGCGGCCGCATATGTGGCCCGTGCGGCCGATTTCATGAGCACTAAAGATTACATATAAGGGTAAAACATAGGATAAGATCACGAACTATGAAGTAGCGAAGAAGGAAGCAAAAAAGACTGTAAAAGAAGCTAAGACATAAGCTTGCAAAAGTCGGTAGTTGGTACTCGGTCGGTTGGGTCACTGAATAAGGATTAATCGGCAGTCAGACGACTAATTGGATTTAGTCGGACTTTAATCGGCATTGAATTTTTTGATTATTTTAAATATATAACTCATTTTTATACATATATTTACATAGATTTTGCCCCGACGGACCTTTCCGAGGTCTAGACTAGGAGAGCTTTCCCGGGCAATCTTTCCCGGAGTCCCTAATATATAGTCAAAAGCCTAGCTAGGACTCGAGCATATTCGCTGCTATATTTTCTGTTTGATATAAATAGTTCTAATTATCAAAATCTATGCTAATCGCGAATTCGATTTTCTATAGTTATCTAATTAACTGATCAATTCAAATATATTTAAAAGGTCGAAGAAAATGGACCTTCATCCTGATAAAGAATTTCGGGACCCCCCACTCGATCCCCAGTTGCGGGTCGAATGTCTATGTTTTTTTGTGAATTACTAAAAAGAACAAAAACATCTCGGAACAAGGTTGACGCACCATGCCAAATGTGTCCAAAAAAGAAGAGCAAAGCTACATTTTTATACTTCCATAATAAAATAAAAAATAGTTAAATTTAAATAAAACACTGAGCATATTATAATAAGTTTGCTTATAAAAAAAGCAGAACATATAAGAAAATGGTATCTCTAAACAAAAAATAGGTCGACTAGTGTACTTAGTCGGAATTAGTCAGTACTCGGTCGGCCATCCCACTGACTAGACTAGTCGGACCTACTAGTCGGGCCAGTTGGACGACTTTTACAACCTTGCTAAGACAAAAACCTATGAAGTTTTCCATAAAAAGATTGAATCTAAAGAAGGCCAAAAGAATATATTTAGATTGACCAAAGCAAGAGAAAGAAATATCAAAGATCTTACTCAAGTGAGATGCATTAGGATGAGGAATGACATATGCTTGCTACTCTGAAGGATATAGAGACTAGATGGAAGCAATACTTCCATAAGTTTTTCATTTGGCAAGGGAATAAAGAGATCACTTTGGGAGATCTAGCTAGCATCGAAAAACCTGAATCGTGCAAGCTATAGACGAATACAACGGAAGTAGAGGAGGCTCCGAAGGATAGCAAAACCTGGGAACAATGTAGGATTTGGATATTTAGCGTTGATCTGGGTAATCTGGATTGCCGGAAATGGCATGATTTTTCGACAGCATCCAGTGTATGCGGTGTTAGAATAATTATACTTACAATTATGTTTGCAACCCTTTGGGTTCCGTAACTCTTAACCCTTCGGGTTCTGTAACCTTCAACCCTTCGGGTTCCGTAACCCCTTGGGGGTATTTATGTATTTTTCCTTTTGTACTCTCTAGGGTTTTCTCTCTATATAAGAAACCCTATCCCTCTGGAATAGATATCTTATTTGTCTCTCTTCTCCACATGGTATGTTGACGCATACAGAGTAGTGCCTGTATCCCTTCGTTATTTTTATTTTCAGTTGTATGCTTTATGTAATTTACCCATAGGCTACTCTCCTATATAAGAGAGCCTAGGGCTTATGGAATAAACAAGTGGTTCATTTTTCCCCAACATGGTATCAGAGCGACGATCCTAGACCGGAGTTCTCGAAACCCTAACCCTACCCCACCCGCCTGCCTCTCCTTCTCTCTCCATCCCATCGGCGCCGCCGGAGATCTCCAGCGTCGGTGCTCCAACATCCTCGCGCCACTGCCCTCCTGCCGGTGCTCCCCTGTGCTGCGCCTCTGCGCGCTGTGCGCGAGCGTGCTCCTGTGCACGCTGTAGCGCCTGTGCGCCTGTAGCGCCTGTGCACGCCTGTGCGCCTGTGCACGATGTAGTGCCTGTGCGCGAGCGTGCGCCCCTGCGCCTCCCTGCGCCAGTGCTCCTCCCTGCGCCTGTGCGCGAGCGTGCCTTGGCGCCTGTGCATCGCCAACATCTTCTCCTGCGCATCGCCTGTGCATCTCCAGTGCTGTAGCGTGCATCTCCAGAGCGTGCATCTCCTCTAGCGCGCATCTCCTGTCCGCACATCTCCAGTTGCGTGTGCGCGTGCTTCTTGCACACGTGTACGTGTGCTAAGCCCTAAGCCCTAGGGCACACACATCTTCATCTACACGGGGTTAGTTGCTTGAGGTCTACACATGCAACTAAGCCCGTCTATGTCATTGTAGACGAATCTCATCCTCTGTAAGTCTATGTCAGAAAGCAAGGCGGATATCCCGTCTATTGGCGCCTTTCGTGGTCCAGCGCCTATTGTCAAGATGGACGGTACAGACTATGAACTGTGGGCAATGCAGTTCATGAGTATGATGAAGTCAACGGGTAAGAAGCACATTCTTACCGAACTAGAGCCTGCTGAGAAGACTGGAGCCAATGCCTCTTGGGAGGCGGATGATGCATACGCCAAAGTATGGCTATCCGGTACACTGGTAATTGAGATAGCAAATGACATTCTACATCAACCCACAGCTAAAGATATGTGGGACATCCTGGCGGCCACATATTCCCAGGTGAAGAATGAGACAAAGATTCTGCAACTCCAGCATGATATCTTCACTATCAAGCAGAATGGTCGCCCTCTACATTCTCTCTATACATCATTGAGAGGGATGTTCGAGAAGCTCTATAGCTTCATGCCCCTGACAGCCACGCCAGAACAATAGAAGACATATAGGAACACAACTATGGTGGGCGTGTTCCTGGCTGCACTTGATCCTGAGTATGAGGCGGCACGATCACAGATTTTGGCCGATTCTACTATTCCTCCCATGGAGGAAGCTTTCCATAGACTGAGTCGGATCACAGTTCCTTCCACGGCCCTAGTCAGAATTCTTCAGCCATGGTAGCCAACAGAGGTCGCAGATTTCATCACCAGGGCCGTGGACGTGGACCTCGTGGAAGAGGTAGCCGCACTAGGCCAACATGTACCTACTGTCACCGAGTTGGACACAATGAAGACATGCTATTCGAAGCATGGATTTCCTGCATCCACACGAGCTGCTGAGCAGATAGAGTCTCCATCTGCTGCTACTTTGGATCAACGGTTCGACGATCTAGTTGCCCGTCTGAAGGGCATTATTCCACCATCTGGTGCAGCACCGACTACAGAGAGTCATTCTGATGCCGCTGCTTCTGCCTCTGTGTCTACCAGTGCTTCAGGTAGTATACTTGCACTCAGCAGTAGTAGATCAGATACATTACCATGGATTATGGACTCGGGCGCGCTACACATCACCTATGTGGCGACCAGAGTCTACTTACAGGATACACTCAGATCCCTCCAGGACGGACAATAGTAATTGCCAATGGTACACATTCCCCCATTACTGGTCAAGGGGAGATTAGATTGACATCTTCTATGCAGCTCAAGAATGTGCAACATGCACCTGATTTTTCAATGAATTTGTTGTCAATTAGTCAGATTACGAAGGATCTACATTGTCGGGCAATTTTTGATTCATCTTCTTTGATTTTTCAGGACATCCATACGGGCAACGTGATTGGTCGTGGCTATGAGCAAGGAGGCCTCTACCGCCTGAATCAGACCCCATTTGCTGGAACCTCATCCTCTCCTTCTGGACAAGTATCTACTTTATTGTGGCATCTGCGCTTTGGTCATTTACCGCTTCAGAAGTTGCATCAAGTGTTACCTTATGGTTTTCCTCACACACCTATTCATTGTGAGGCGTGTCAGTTGGGAAAGCATCACAGGTCGTCCTTTCCCAGTCGTCCAGGTCGGAGTAGTACCTCCAAGTTCGAGTTATTTCATATTGATGTCTGGGGTCCGAGTCGTGTACCTGATCATCAGGGACACATATTTTATATGGTATTTGTGGATGATTTTTCTAGAGTGTCATGGGTGTTTCTAATGAAAAATAAATCTGAAGCAGGAAATATCATTATCCATTTTCTGAATGAAATACAAAATGTTTTCTCCACATCTGTGAAGTTTGTGAGAAGTGATAATGCTTTAGAATTGTGCACCAATATTCTTGCCAATAATTACTCCTCAAAAGGGATTGTTCACCAAACATCTTGTGCTCATACATCTCAACAGAATGGAATTGCTGAAAGTAAACACCGTCACCTTCTTGATGTCACAAGATCACTCCTTATACAGAGTCATGTTCCCTACTCCTACTGGGGTGATGCAGTTCTCACTGCATGTTACCTAATCAATCGTATGCCTTCTTCTGTCTTGAATGAACAGATTCCGTTTTCCCTCATTCATCCTGGCAAGGATCTGTTCACTCTTACTCCTCGTGTGTTTGGGTCGGTTGCATTTGTCCATCAGTTGTCGCCTGGTACTGACAAGCTCTCTCCTAGGGCTGTTAAATGTATTTTCGTTGGGTACTCCAGAACTCAAAAGGGGTACAAGTGCTTTGATCCTCTGCGTCAGCGGTATATGATCAGTGCATATGTTACATTTTTTGAATCTGTTATGTATTTTTCAGCCTCAGGAGACAAGCAGCTACCACCTCTATCTACTGATGCCATATACATGACACCACCACCTCAGATGCCGTCACCAGCACCACCACCTCAGATGCCGTCACCACCACCACCACCACCACCACCACCACCTATCTCACCGCTACCGTTCCATTATACCCGCATGCCTCCTCCCGCTCATGGTCATGACTCGTCTACTAGCTCGCCTATGGTATGTAATGAAAATATCACTGTTGATGGATCTGACGACATTTCTGAGCAGGATATGTTGCAGGGGCCAGATGAGACTACAACTGATTTAGATGTTCCCATTGCTCTACGCAAGTCGAAGAGGAGCTGTGTTACATATCCATTATCAGCATCCGTGTCTTTTGAGAGGCTATCTGGAGATTTCAGGTCATTTGTTGTGGCACTGTCAGCTGTAGATATTCCACGAAATCATCAAGATGCTCTGCAGGACAGTAGATGGCGGCTAGCAATGGAGGAAGAAATGGGTACACTTCAGTCCAGAGGAACTTGGAGTTTGGTTCCTATACCTCCAGATGTGAACCCGGTGAGCTGCAAGTGGGTGTTTACAGTGAAGCACAATGCAGATGGCTCTATTGACAGGTACAAGGCGCGTCTTGTTGCACGTGGCTTTACACAGACATACAGGGTGGATTACCTTGACACATTCTCGCCTGTGGCACGTCATTCCACTCTACGGATCTTGTTGTCAGTTGCAGTTGCTAGAGACTGGCCGCTCCATCAGCTGGACGTGAAGAATGCATTCCTATATGGAGATTTGCAGGAAGAAGTCTATATGCAACAACCACCTGGTTTTGCTGTTGAGGGGGAGTGTTCCAAGGTATGCAGGTTACATAAGACTATCTATGTCCTTAAGCAGAGCCCCAGAGCATGGTTTCAGAAGCTCTCAGATCTCTTCGAGAAACAAGGATACAAACGCTCCAATGCTGATCATTCCTTGTTTGTACAGAAGACTGCTAGAGGTATCATTGTAATCATGGTTTATGTTGATGACATCTTGATTACAAGAGATGATGAGCAGGGCATAAAGCAGGCGAAAGAAAAACTGGGAACCGAATTTGTCACCAAGGACTTGGGAGTCCTTAGATATTTTCTGGGGCTGGAGTTTGCTAGAAATCCATATGGATTAGTAATGTCGCAGAGGAAATATGTTACAGATCTATTGAGTGAAACATGTATGCTTGGGTGTCGGCCTGCTATGACACCAATGGATCCCAGCATGAAGCTCTATGATGATGACACAGAGGAGGTGGACAAGAGAAGGTACAGAGAACTGGTAGGCAAACTACTGTATGTCACGATCACTAGACCTGATATATCATTTGCAGTGAGTCGCGTGAGCCAATTCATGTAGCAACCACGTCAGGTCCATATGGATGCAATACACATGATTCTGAGATATCTAAAATCATCTCCAGGTGCAGGCTTGCTATTTAAGAAGGGAAAGGAGATCTCTATCACAGCGTCTGCTGATGCAGACTATGCAGGATGCCCCAAGGACAGGAAGTCCACTTCAGGTTTTGCAGTCTATGTTGGAGATGCTCTAGTCTCGTGGAGGAGCAAGAAACAGACAATGGTAGCTAGATCCAGTGCTGAATCTGAATACAGGGCTATGGCCCAGGCTAGCACAGAAATGATGTGCGTGAAAGCTCTACTTACAGATCTATGTCTTGATATACCGCTTCCTATGAAGTTGGAATGTGATAATCAGACAGCCTTGTTCATTGCAAACAACCCAGCCTTCCATGAGAGGACCAAGCATATTGAGGTTGACTGTCACTACATACGTGACATGATTCAGAAGGGGTTCATTGTTACATCTCATGTCACCTCAGAGAATCAAACTGCTGATATATTTACCAAGGCATTACTTCGAGGCCCATTCCAGAAGTGTGCGTCCAAGCTGAGCATGATTGATATCTATGCTCCATCTTAAGGGGGAGTGTTGATGCATATAGAGTAGTGCCTGTATCCCTTCGTTATTTTTATTTTCAGTTGTATGCTTTATGTAATTTACCCATAGGCTACTCTCCTATATAAGAGAGCCTAGGGCTTATGGAATAAACAAGTGGTTCATTTTTCCCCAACATGGTATCAAAGCAACGGTCCTAGACCGGGGTTCTGACCTAAAATCCCCACCGCCACCTTCAAGCCTCGCAAAAGCCTGCGGGGGCCCTCTTCCCCGAAATAGGGCCCCGCGCAAGGTCATCCAATCGCCTCCAGTGCGGCAGCTCGACCCCAAAGGAGCATCTCCAGTAGCTACCGATGCTGCTAGAACCACCTATGGAGGCTCGCTAGTGCCGCCAGCAGGTCACAACCCTCCCCTTAGTGCGGCCAATGCTTTCAGGAATCCAAATCTGCTGTTCGTTGAGGATTTTCAGCCCTTCTTCAAGGGCAAACGTGAGTTCTAAGGCATTTTCTAGCCCTTTTATGCATCCTTAGTTGATCACAATATCTTCTTTCTATTTTAAGACCACCGTGACACATTCTTCTTCCGAGACAAAGCCCTTGGCCATGAATAATATGGAACAATGCACTACTATCAAACTCAAGGGTATAGAAAATTACGTGCTCTGGTCTCGATCTTTTATGGTGTTCATTGGTAGTCAAAGGAAACTTTACATTCTGACTAAAGATCCTTTAGATGAAAAGGATAAAGAGTACACCAACTAGCAGACAGACAACTACTTGGTTATCAACTGGATGACCAACAGTGTTGAGGCTCACATGGCCTCAAATCTTCTTTACAAAAATACAGCTAAAGAAATGTGGGAGGATCTCGAGCAAACATACTCCCAAAAGAAAATGAAGTCACGCCTTGCAGACATTTACATCGAATCTGGTCGGCATCACAGGGTGATTCCACCCTCATCGAGTACTACAGGCATCTCTCCAGCCTGTATGAGGAGCTTGCAATATTCCAACGCTCATGTTACACCAAACAGATACAAGAGCGTTCCGACTGGCATGTATATCGCTTTCTTGATGGCCTGCATTCTAGATATCATACAACAAAGGAGCAATTTCTTATATTAGACACACTGCCAACAATGAAGGACATCTTTGGCTGACTTGAGGAACTCGAGACATTGGCTGCCCGACCTCCTGTCTTACCTTCAACAGAGAACTTTGCACACATCATCTCATCTGGGCGAGGAGGTAGATATGGCTTACGAGGAAAACGCGGTCGTGATCCAAGTCGTGGCCGTGGACGGGAATCTGGACGAGGCCGTGACTTCGATCGTGGTCGTGGGCGAGACTCTACTACCCCATGCACTCACTGTGGTAGGTGGAACCACCCGACTGAACGATGCTGGCAGAAGTTTGGCGTACCTTCTTATCACGCCAATAATGCCTATGAGGATGCCTATGACGTGCAAGAAGCATCGCCTACAGCAACCTCCAGTGGCAAAACTGTTCATCTTAATGACGCAGATTATTCCTGCTTGATGCATATCCTTCGGGCTCTAGGGCCTACTACCACTAGTAACACTACCACTGCTGCTCTAGCTACTCCTTCCGGTACAATAGCCAACTCTGCTGTCACTCCTGCTCCAGCTTGGATTATTGATTCCGGTGCCTCTACTCATCTCATTGGAGAAGGTAGTCTGCTTACCTCTTCCGTACCATCTACCTCTGTGAAGTCAGTTCGAGTCGCTAATGGGACTCAATCATCGATTACTATTGTCGGAACTATGGAATTCTCTTCCAAGCTCCGACTTTCTGGGGTCCAGTGTGCTCCGATTTTCTTCTTAGCTTGCTATCAGTTCACAAGCTTTGTGTTGAGCTTCATTACCGTGTGATATTTGATGAGTCTTGTTATTTTCAGGACATTCGGACGAGGTAGATTTCCGGTGGGGGTCATGAGAAGAGCGGTCTATATTATCTTGACATAACCTCGGATTCCAATTTTGTTGGTGCTGCGTCCATCTTCGAAGATCCGCTCCTATGGCATCTACGCCTTGGGCATCCCTCTGCCAAGGCTATCTCTATAATGTTTCCTGAACTCTCTGCTTTGAAGCCCTTTCAGTGCGAGGCATGTGAGCTCGGGAAACACCAGCGAGCTTCGTTTCCTATTCGTACTGAGTCTCGTAGTACTACTGCTTTTCATCTTGTTCATTGTGAGGTTTGGGGACCTTATCCAATCCGCACACTAAGTGATCATCACTATTTTATAGTTTTCATTGATGATTATAGTCAATCTTCTTGGGTGTATCTATTAAAGGAGCGTCCGGAGATTGATCAAATTGTCAGAAATTTCTTTCAATATGTTAAAACATTCTTTTCTAGCATTGTTAAGATTATTCGTACTGACAATGCTCTTGAGTTTACCCAACAAGACTTGACCTCTTTCTTTGTGTCCCAGGGAACTATTCACCAAACGTCATGTCCATATACCTCACAACAGATGGTATAGCTGCGAGGAAACTCCGACACTTGCTAAATATTGCCAGATCTCTTCTTAGTCAAATGAGTGTTCCTAAACAGTATTGGGGAGATGCTATTTTTACTGCATTTTATCTCATCAACCGAGTTCCTTCGTCTGTTCTAGAAGGGGAAACTCCATTTTCCTTACTTTATCTTACTGAGTCTTCTTTTCCAGTACCTCTGTGAATTTTTGGTTGTATTGCCTTTGTTCATAACTTTCATGCAACTGACAAATTATCCTGTCGTGCCATCAAATGTGTCTTTCTAGGGCACTCTCGTACCCAAAAAGGCTATCGTTGCTATGATCCTGTTGGGCGTCAA
This sequence comes from Ottelia alismoides, assembly GCA_037367405.1. NCBI lineage: Eukaryota > Viridiplantae > Streptophyta > Magnoliopsida > Alismatales > Hydrocharitaceae > Ottelia > Ottelia alismoides. The sequence goes on along the minus strand of JAZKJV010006252.1, from coordinate 1,176,829 downwards.
TACTATGTGTCTGCTGATGTCACTTTCTTTGAGCAAACAAGTTATTTCACACAGATTGTGAGTGACATTCCTCTGGACCTCCCTCCTCCACCCATCGTTTAAACTCGCCAGCGTACCTCTATACCTTCTACACCAATGTTTGTACCTTTGCCTATTCCTTTTATGCAGGATGATATGACCACTTCGAGTGCTCCCACCACTGCTGCACCGGATGTACCTGAGGAGCTTTCTATATCTCTACACAAGCAAAAAAGGCAATGTACATATCACCCCATGTCACATTTTACTTCTACAGATGGTTTATCTAGCTGTGACAAGAGATTTGCAGATGATCTGAATGCAATTTTTGTTCTAAGAGATCATTTCGATGCAATGCAGGATCATGGTTGGCGACATGCCATGGATGCGGAGATGGATGCACTTACCTCTCGGGGCACGTAGGACCTTGTGTCGTGTCCCCCGAGAGTTCGCCCTGTGGCTTATCGATGGGTCTTCACGACCAAACAGTCGCCTGATGGTTCTATTGACATGTTAAACGCCAGACTTGTTGTCAAAGTTTTCACACAAACCTTTGGAGTTGATTATTTTGAGACCTTCTCGCACGTTGCCAAAATGGGGTCGATACGTACCATTCTATCTGTTGCTGCCAATAAGGTTTGGCCTATTTATCAACTTGATGTGAAGAACGCCTTTCTTTATGGTGATCTTGAAGAGGAGGTCTACATGATGCAACCACCGGGGTATGTAGTCGAGGGGGAGCATGTATGTCCACTACGCAAGGCCATTTATGGCCTAAAGAAGAGCGCCAGGGCATGGTTTGACAGGCTCACTACGGAGATCAACACACTTGGTTTTAAGAGGACAACATCTGACTACTTTGTCTTTGTTAGACGCCGATCTACTGGCACGATCATTCTTGCTATCTATGTTGATGATATGGTTGTCACGGGAGATGATGTAGACGGTATTCAGGAGACCAAGACCTTCCTCCAGAAGGTCTTTGTCACGAAAGACCTTTGCCAACTTCGTTATTTTCTTGGCATCGAGGTAATACGCACTACGGAGGGGTTCCATCTTTCACAGAGGAAATTACCTCGATATACAGACTGAGGCAGGACTACTTGGATGCAAGCCATCTGGCATCCCTGCAGAAGTGAGAAAATATTCATCATTTACTGATCAACCTTTTGAGGATGCAACACGGTACATAAGCTTAGTGAGAAAATTACTCTATCTCGCTATTACTAGGCCAGATATATCATATGCTGTGAGCAGATCCAGTCAGCATATGGAAAAGCCTCTTTACAGTCACTGCCGGGATGTTCTTTTGATCCTTCGATATTTGAAGGAATCTCCTGGACGTGGACTTTTCTATGGGGTGAATGGGTACACTAATATCTCCGTATACAAATTCTGACTATGCTAACTCTTCAGAGGACCGTCGATCCACTACAGGATACGCCATGTTTGTTGGGGATAACCTTGTCACTTGGCGAAGCAAGAAGCAAACAATGGTCTCCAGATCCAGTGCGGAAGCAGAATTCATGGCAATGGCTTAGGCCACCTGTGAGATCACATGGCTTATCTCTTTCATAATAGAACTTGGCATGTCAATTGCCACTCATGTACCCTTCTAATGCGACAATAAGTCTGCCACATACATCGCCATCAATCCAGTTTTCCATGAGCAGACAAAACACATTGAAGTTGATTGCCATTTCATTCGCGATGCAGTACGAGGAAGACAAATCAAGACTCCACACATCTCCACTGAACTTCAACTCGCAGACATCTTCACAAAGTCTCTTCCAAGGAAGCGCCTCATGTACTTAGTATCCAAGTTGGGCATGATCAACAGATATGCTCCAACTTGAGGAGGAGTGTTAGAGTAATTATACTTACAATTATGTTTGTAACACTTCGGGTTCTGTAATTTTAACCCTTTGGGTTCCGTAACCCCTTGGGGGTATTTATGTATTTTTCCTTTTGTACTCTCTAGGGTTTTCTCTCTATACAAGAGACTCCAGCCCTATGGAATAGATATCTTATTTGTCTCTCTTCTCTACATGCGGAAAACATGGTGACACCAGCTAGGGCACTGGTTGAGAGTTGAAGCTTTTAATTTCTTACTTTCTTTTTGCTTACTTTAGGCTTGTATTGTTAATGAGATGATAAATGGTGAAGTTTTTGGGCACACACCTATATGGTGGAGGCCTTTTTTTCTTTCAAAAAAAAACTTACATATGTCTTCGGTTAGAGGATGCTTGCCTATATCGTGATAGTATAGGACATATGTCTTTGCTATCTCGACCTCACTAAGTCAACTTTTAGACTTAACATATCTAACACTTTCGAATCTCTATTCCTATGCAAAGGACCTGCATCAAGAGGTTGGTTAGATGTCAGCCTTTGGAGTAAGGATTGCCTTCTCTTTCTTAGACTGGAGACCATTTCTTGACAATCACTTGACGTTGCGATTGAGTCCTTAATCTAACATTTTAGATATTCAACTCAACACCAGCTGCTATAATCCAATAATTTGGATCAACAGCGGTGTGGTCACAAGATGACCAAGGTACATAACCCTATTTGTACAGAGAGATACAATAAGTGCATGCATATTATAATCTCACAAAAGGAGTGAAAAATCAATAATTTTATTGATAAGGAATTTACAATAACATCTATTGTAGAAATGGTTTGCAAGATATCACATGTCTAATAATGTTTGTGTTACACAACACAGTTCTAAGTGTATGCACAAGAGGTCTAATGTATAATGCCAAGGAACTTGAAGAACTGAGAAAGCTGAATTGTAAAAAAAACCCTAAGGCATTGCAAGAATGAACATACTTAACAATAGAAGAAAAATATTCTTTATTTCATTAATACAAGTTTAAATGACAGACCCATCCTTAGACTTCTTTTTCAACAGAAAAAATCAAGAAAGCCGAGAATATTCATCAACAGTCACAAGGTAGAACATGCGCTCCTGACAAACAGTGACATAAGTGTGACCCCAAATATCAAAATGAACCAAGTCAAAGGTATTGCAACAATGACTTTGACGACCAGTAAATCTAGAGAGGTGATGCTTGCCAAGCTGGCAAACCTTGTACTGAAATGTCACTGAAATGAAATCTGAGGGAAATGATCGAATCGAAGGTGCTACATGTACAGATTAACTAATCCAGTGGAAACAGAAGAAGCACATCATAAGGAGACTGTACCCGTTTGTAGAGACCTCCCTTGCTCATGACCAAATCCAATCAACCTGTTCATAAGTATATCATGAAATACAAGAGAAAAGGGGTAGAATATGGCACAACAATGCAAATCCTTAGTGATCTAATTAATAGACAATACATTCATAGAGAAATTAGGTTCATGAAGCACATTCTTCATACATATAGATGGTGCCGAACAAATCTCCATGTTCTGTAATAGGCTAATGTGTCCCATCTGCAATAACAATGGATCTACTTGGAGAACTAATTTGTAGGATGTGAAATGAGGTCTGTCTCCACATAGATGATGAGATGCGGTATAATCCATAATCTACGTTGTTATTTCTGCCATGTGATAACTAGTAATGACATAAGCTATACATGAGGTACTAGCAAAGGCTTTGGCTGTGGCATCGACATCAGAAGGGCCCGAAGGAGCACTAGTAGTGGCGGCAACATGAACCGTAATTTCCCTCTGACGGGAGACAAGGTCGTCGAACTTCTGACCAACAGAAGCATCTGGAGGCTTAACTTGCTCCACAATACAAGAGGAAGCGGGATAGCCATGCTTCTAGTAGCAGGTGTCTGCGGTGTGGCTCGAACAGTGATAGCAGGTGCATGGGCGACGCTTGTATTCACCTCCTCTACCATGGACACACATCCTATGAACTGAGCTGGACCTCCTCTGTCGTGCGATGCGACCATTGCAGAGGAGGTCTAAGTAGTGGCAACATGTGGCATCGTGATCTTGCTCAACTTGTTGTAGGCCTCCTTCATAGGAGGTATAAAAGCACCTGTAAGAAGCTGGCTGCATGCGGCATCGTATTGTGAGTGAAGTGCCGCCAGAATCACGCCAACCCTAGTGGCTTTCTTGTATGCTTGTTGCTGCTTTACGGAAGCATTCAGTGGCATGAAGCTGCGAAGCTTCTCAAACATACCCCTAAGCCATGCGTAGAAGACATGAAGAGGGTGACCATCCTGCTTGGTTGTGAAGATGTACTGAAGCTGCAGGATCTTCATCTCATTCCTCTCCTAAGAGTAAGTGGCTTTGAGGATGTCCTACGTAGCGTTGGCAGTGTGTTGATGAAGGATGTCATCTATTTCTATGATGAGAGTACCAGATAGCCATATACACGCATACAGATCTAGATTCCACAAAGCATTTGCCCTTGTCTTGTCAGTCAGCTTTGACCGCGTCAGAATGTGCTCCTTGTTATTGGATTGCATGATGGTCATAAAATGCATGGACATAACTCATAGTTGGTCCCATTCATCTTGACAATGGGTGATAGGCCCTTAAAGGCACCAAAGAAAGAAATGCCACCCTTGTTTTTTGACATGATGATGAAGAAGCTACGAAAAAACGCGACTAGGGTTGAGATTGATCTGAATGTGTTTACACAATCATATATGAACCGGTTGTGTGTGTAAACTCATACTACAACCTTTTCCATCAGCTTTTGGAGACGCTCTAGGGCTGTTGATGATTCTAGATATCTGAACTCACCTCACACGATCGAAAATCGGATCGTACGGTGGGCTTGGATGCACTCGCATGAAGTATTCAGAGCAGTAAACCCACTGGCGGCAGCTGAGGATGTTGTAGATAAGGCAATAGGTCTACTGCCGACGGCTGGCGAATGTATGTAGCCTTATCAGTGCCGAGCTAGGACCCAGGGAGGTCGCTAGGCCTCCAACGAGTTGTTGCGTATGCTGCAGAGCGACAAGACGAGCAGCAATGACCTCCGACAGTGGTTGGAGTAGTCGAAGATGCCCCTAGACCTCCACTAGTTGTTGGAGTGGTGTAGACAACCATTGGAGATGCTGCACGAGGGGAGAGATGCCACGTGACATAACCAATGATTAGAGAGGGGTGGAGGGGGTCGACGAGAGGGGTAGCACTCTAGGATTTCAAAACTCTAGTCTAAAATTGTCGCCCAGATACCATGTGGAGATGAAAATATTGACTTGTTTATTCATGAGGCCACAAGGATCTTTTGAATAGAGTGGAGAAACCTTAGAGGGCAAATTACATAAGAGACAAAAGAAATAGAAAAATATACACGAAATAAGAAGATCCATAGATAACTCTAAACAGTTAGGAGTGTTGCAATTATCACTCGGGAGTCTTGTCTTTGAAGGGTTTCCTTGTAGAGGTTGCAAACTAGCGTGCAGTCCTTTGGGAAGTTTACCTGGGAGTCCCTGCTCAGGGTAGTGTTTATAATCAGGACTTACTAAGGTTTCAGGAATCTTGGTCATATTGGGCTAATATAAGGCATAGGAGTTGTATTTGTATAGGAGGCTTTGGACCTTTGGAGGCAATCCTTATTTCATAATACAACATTCAGAACCTTTGCTGGTTTCTTTTATACCTAGCCTTTTAGCTTTCTTCAAGAGGAAGCTTGCGCTTTGTCTCCAAAAACTTTTAACAGATTTCCCAGCCAGTTCTGCCTTCATGGCTCACCCTTCCAAGGTACATAAACCTCTGGAGCATTGTTTTAAAAAGCGCCGCCTCGAGGCGCAAAGGCGTAAGCCTCGAGGCGAGACGCATCAAATTTGCCCTGAGGCGCACGCCTTGGGTTCTCTAGGTGGGGCGTGCGCCTTGACTTGGTGTGAGGCGCTCGAGGCGCGACGCGTAAGCCTCGAGTCACGAGGCTTTTTTTTACATTTTTGGTTATGTGATTTGCACATGACCCTATTTTTTGTTAGCATTATATTTTTTATGTTTGTATTTTTGTTTCCATGTTAAACCTTGCATATTTCTATATATAGCTCCATGCAATGAGAAGAGATCGCTTGAAACAAGTGAAGTTTCATGATCTTGTATACATCATGTTCAATTTATCATACATATACACATACTAGTTCTATTGCACACAGGTTTGGGTTTGAATTGTAATAAATGTTTAATATTAGTTGTAAGTTTGCAACTTGATGTTGTTATTTGGTTGTATAAGTTGTGAGTCTTAGAATAGTTATCGTATATATGAAGAAGTAAGGATGCAAATAAACACGTGAATTAAAATAATTATTACATTTGATTGTAAATAACAAAATAAAAATAATATCTTTAGTAAAAAAATCACTAGGGACGCTGCCCCCACACCCCCGCAGGGGGGAGCGCACCTACCTGCGCCCCCTAGACCCCTCCACAGACTCGCTGACCGGGCAGCGAGACCCCCATCTTGTTGGGGTATGATATGGCAGGAGGGGATACATATGACGGTTCTCCAATAATGTCCAGCAAGACAAATGGTTGGGATTCAAGGTGTGTTAGTATTTTTTAACTTCAAACACAAAAAATTATGGTTTCTATTATACTCTAGTATTAAGTATAGACTTTAATTCAATACTCATATTGAATTATTGAAATTGGAATTGGAACTTGATATTCCATATATTAGTGGCTTTTTTTGAACTACAATGCCTTTGTAGAGATAATTGTTATTATTATGTCATGTACCTCTTCGTTATTTCTTTGTTTTCTATGGACTACTTTGTACTTTACCCTTAAGGTCTCTCCCTATATAAGAGAGCCTAGGGTTTCTCTGAATAATGAGTCTCAGTTTTTCTCCCAACATGGTATCAGAGCCCAAACCCTAGGGCTAGCCCTCTCCCCACCCGCCGCCCTCTCTCCCCTTCATTTTTCTCCCGCTGACGCCGCCGCCTCTCTGGACGCGCCTCCGCCTCCCGAGCGCCCTTCACCTTCTCGGGACCCCACCGCCACTCCTCCTTGCACTGCCGGTTGCCTTGGTGCGGGGAGGAGCCTCCAGTCTCGCCGGCTGTCCATTGTCCCGGCGTACCCTAGCCGTCCCCTCCAGATATATGGATTTGGGTGCGTAACGTCTACATACGCACTCGAATCCTATGCAGTCAGTGTAGACATTTGCCATCTTGTCTTCAAACCCTAGATCTTCTCTCGTGGCGATATGTCAGAATCAAAGGTTGATATGCCGTCCGTAGGCGCGTTCAAAGGTCCAACGCCAATATTCAAAATGGACGGGTCGAACTATGAGCTCTGGGCAATGCAGTTCACGAGTCTCATGAAGTCGAATGGTAAGAAGCACATTCTTACCGAAGATGAGCCCGCATAGAAGACAGGGATATATGCCTCATGGGAGGATGATGATTCATATGCCAAGGTCTGGTTGTCTGGAACTTTGTCGATGGAGATTGCCAATGATGTCCTCCATCAACCCACTGCCAAGGCGATGTGGGATATCCTAGCTGCTACATATTCGCAGGTGCGAAATGAGACCAAGATGTTATAGCTTCAGCATGATATATTCACGATGAAGCAGAACGGTCGACCTCTTCACTCCTTATACACATCCCTGAGGGGGATGTTTGAGAAATTATACAGTACTATCCCACTCACAGCGACTCCTGAGCAGCAGAAGACATTTCGGAATGCCACCATGGTGGGCGTTCTACTTGCGGCCCTTGACCCTGAATATGATGCCGCCCGATCTCATATCTTAGCCGATGCAGTTATTCCTCCAGTGGAGGATGTTTACAGGAGACTCAGTCGCCTTACAGTTGCTTCCAGTTCTTCTACTCCACCCCCATCGGCGATGGCAGTTTCGCGTGGGAGAGGTGGCCCGTCTTCAGGTCGTGGACATGGACGTGGACGTGGACCCCAGGGAAGGGGTAGTCGCTTTAGTCAGCCATGTTCCTATTGTCAGCGCACATGACACTCGGAGGAGACATGCTATTCTAAGCATGGGTTCCCAGCATCATCACGTGTTGCAGAGCACTCTCAGTCCCCGTTGACATCTACTGCAGATAATAGTTTTGAGGAACTTGTGGCACGTCTCCGAGATATTATGCCACAATCATCTGGTGATTCGTCTGGTGGACCTTCAGATGTTGCTGCTACAACCTCCGCCAGTTCCTCTGCTGCTGCTAGTACCTCAGGTAGATCTACTGCATTTACACCGTCTCATGATATCTCTGATTGGGTTATAGATTCGGGAGCCACACACCATCTCTGGCGAGATAGAGACAGACTAGAGTCCTACAGGGACATTCCTCACGGCCGCTCAGTGCAGATCGCAGATGGTACTCATTCTCCCCTTGTTGGACAGGGGGAGGTCTTCCTGTCCTCCACTATGCATCTACAGAATGTCCTACATGCTCCTGAGTTCTCGATAAACTGTTATCTATTAGTCAGATTACGAAGGATTTGCATTGTCGTGCTATTTTTGACCCATCTTCTCTTATTTTTCAGGACATACTAACGGGCAGGGTGATTGGCTGTGGCTCTGAGCAGAATGGTCTATATCGGCTGGTTCGGAATTCCTATGCTGGCGTCTCCTCTCATTCTGCCAGACCAGTTTCTCCGTACATCTGGCATTTACGTTTTGGTCACCTTCCGCTCCAGAAAATATGCCATCTTCTGCCTCAGATCTCTCCTGATTCGTCCTTTTGCTGTGAAGCATGTCAGTTGGGAAAGCATCATCGGTCGAGCTTTCCTAGTCGTCAGAGTCGGAGCAGTAGCTCCCCATTCGAGTTGTTTCATATAGATATATGGGGTCCGAGTCGTGTACCCGATCATCAGGGGCACATATTTTATCTTGTGGTAGTGGATGATTTATCTCGTGTATCTTGGGTCTTTCTTTTGAAAAATAAATCTGAAGCAGGAGATGTGATCAAGAATTTAATTAATGAAGTGCACAATGTTTTCTCTTCTACCGTCAAATATGTTCGTACGGATAATGCCCTAGAATTTCGCACACGGTCACTTTCTCTATATCTTTCATCAAAGGGCATTATTCACCAAACCACTTGTGCGTATACATCTCAACAGAATGGTGTGGCGGAAAGAAAGCATCGCCATCTCCTGGATATTACTCGAACCCTGTTGATTCAGAGTTGTGCTCCTATTTCTTTCTGGGGGATGCTGTTCTTACCGCATGTTATCTGGTCAATCGAATGCCATCCTCTGTTCTTGGTGAGAAGATACCCCTTTCTTTTATTTTTCCTGACAAGGAATTATTCTCACTGACTCCACGTGTCTTTGGTATTGTGGCATTTGCTGTCTCCAGGACTTGACAAACTCTCTCCTAGAGCGGTCAAGTGTGTCTTTGTTGGTTATTCCAGGACCCAGAAGGGCTACCGGTGTTATGATCCTTTAAATAAGAAATACTTCGTGAGTGCTGATGTCACTTTCTTTGAGTCTGTTATGTATTTTTCTCCTGCAGGTGACAGACTGGTACCATCCACTACCACTGATGATGTCTATGTTCCTCCATCACCTACTTGGAGTTCACCTGAGTCTCCTCCTGTTCCTGCCTCCACCTTAACGCCACCACCACCACCTCCTCCTCCACCTCTTCCACGACCTCCCATTTCACCTCTACCGAAATTCTATACGCGTCGGTCAGGTCTTGCTCAGGCTACACGTCAGCCACCCATCACGCCTCAGGTATCTTCAGATGGCATTACAACTGACGGGTCAGATTTGGTACCTATGCAGGATTCTTCAGTGCAGGTTGACACTAGACCATCCAGTGCAACATAAGATGATCTTAATATTCTGATTGCTATTCGGAAGCAGAAGCGGATGTGTACCTCTTATCCATTTGCTTCATAGGTTTCGTTTCACCGTCTCACTGGTGACTTCCAGAGATTTGCTGCAGCCTTGTCTTCCGTGGATATACCACGGACCTACCAGGAGGCTTTGAAGAGTGATTGCTGGAGATTAGCTATGGAAGATGAGATGCGTGCATTGCAGTCTCGTGGCACATGGTCTTTGGTTCCTGCTCCTCCTGATGCATCTATTGTGAGCTGTAAGTGGGTCTTCACAGTTAAATATCACGCAGACGGCAGTTTGGATCGGTACAAAGCACGTTTGGTCGCGCGTGATTTTACACAAACCTATGGCGTAGACTACATAGATACTTTCTCTCAGTTGGCTAGACATCCTACCCTTCGCTTTCTCTTATCTGTGGCCGTGGTTCGTGAATGGAGTATATCTCAACTGGATGTCAAGAATGCATTCTTGTATGGGGATCTACAGGAGGAAGTCTACATGCATCAACCACCCGGGTTTACTGCTGAGGGGGAGAAGTATATGGTGTGTAGACTTCACAAGGCAATCTATGACCTCAAACAGAGTCCAAGAGCATGGTTCCAGAAGCTTTCCAACCTTATTGAGAAACAGGGATTCAAGAGGTCAAATGCAGACCACTCATTGTTTGTCCAGAAGTCATCGGCAGGTACGGTTGTTATCATGGTCTATGTTGATGAAATTCTAGTTACAGGAGATGATACTCAGGGCATAGAAAGGGCGAAGGCATTCCTAGGCCGTCAGTTTGTTACGAAGGATCTTGGAACCCTAAGATATTTTCTGGGGTTGGAATTTGCCAGGAATGCACAGGGCTTGGTGATGACCCAACGAAAGTACATTACAGACTTCTTGATTGAGACATGCATGGATGGATGCAAACCATCAAGTATTCCCATGGATCCTAGCGTGAAGTTGTATGATGGTGATACTGCTGAAGTGAATAAAAGGAGATATAGAGAAATGATGGGTAAGCTCCTTTATATTACCATAACTCGACCTGATATTGCATTTGCAGTAAGCAGGGTGAGTCAATTTATGGAGCAGCCAAGACAAGTTCATACGGATGCTATATACATGATACTGAGGTATCTGAAGTCTTCTCCAGGTTCAGGGTTGCTGTTCAGGAAGGGCACAGATTTGTCTATCTCGGCGTGTGCAGACGCCGATTATGCAGGATGCCCTAAGGATCGAAATTCAACCTCAGGATTCGCAGTATTTGTTGGAAGCTCTCTGGTTTCTTGGAAAAGCAAGAAACAAACGGTTGTGGCAAGGTCCAGTGCTGAATCGGAATATAGGGCCATGGCTCAAGCCATCACGGAAATGATGTGGATTCGATCCGTACTAGAAGATCTACATGTAGCTGTGCCTCTACCCATGAAGCTTCAGTGTGACAATTAGGCAGCCTTGTTTATTGCCAACAATCCAGCTTTTCATGAAAGAACGAAGCATATTGAAGTTGACTGCCATTACACTAGAGACTTGATCCAGAGAGGATTGATATCTACTACGCATGTGAGCTCAGGAGATCAGACTACAGATGTATTCACCAAGCCGGTTCTCAGAGGACCTTTTCAGAGATGTTCATCCAAGCTGAGCATGATAGACATCTATGCTCCACCTTGAGGGGGAGTGTAGAGATAGTTGTTATTATTATGTTATGTACCTCTTCGTTATTTCTTTGTTTTCTATGGACTACTTTGTACTTTACCCTTAAGGTCTCTCCCTATATAAGAGAGCCTAGGGTTTCTCTGAATAATGAGTCTCAGTTTTTCTCCCAACAGCCTTCATTGCTTATGTGTTGTATCTCTTATTAGTGTTAAACTTTTCTTGAATGTGTTTTCGGGAAAACTTAATATTATCATATATTTTTTTCAATGTATTTTTCTTTAATTTTATTTTTTTTCCAAAAACGTGTCGAGGCTTGCGCCTCGCTTCAATTTCAGGAAAAATGCCTCGGATTGCCTCACGCTTTTTTAAACCTTGCTCCGGAGGGCTGCTCCGAACCAGGGCAGAGCACTGTATGCTTAAAGACCTGGGTTGCATTACCTGGTATGATTGGCCTGGTGTTGGGGATTTGGTCCTCATGGAAGTTGAGGTCTTGTTGAAGGGATAAAGTCCCTGCACTGGTTCCCTTCGGATCTGTATATCCAGATTTGGATCTTTGTACTTCCACTGGGCTTTGGCCCTTGTTGCCTGTGTTGATGAGGCTGTTTTTCGGGTGATAGGCATGTGCTTATCTTACGGAAAATATTCATCCCTCATCAGATGCTTTTATAATCTCTTTGGATTCGAATGTCATTTAGGCTGGGTGAAATAACAATCACATGTCTTTATATCTTGCAGTCTTTTGCCCAAACCATTGTTATCAGATAAAACAAAAATGGCTGTGTTGTCATGCTTATACCACAGATATTATTTCTCCACAAATGGGTCTTAGCAACTGCATTTGTTACTAACACCTGTGTTTGCAAAAATGGCATTTGTATAAATGGCTTTTGATTTAATCCTTTCATTACTGATGTATTTTCAATACAGGTTGCGAGGATTATCCTCTTTATCTACTTTTACATTCACATGTATCTCCATTTTGATCAGGTACTCAATTTCACCTTTTCTAGTATCATTACAGCCAACTTCGTGAAAATATGCTCAGACATCAAAGGAAAAACACGAACTTTACTAAATACATAGTGGTTTTAGTTTTCGCCATTTCACAGTAACCCTCTTCTCTTACGTGGTTGGATAAAAACCTTTATATAAACTGCTGATATAACATACCCCGACTTCTTTTCTCTTACCTACTTGGATAAAAACTCTTGAGACTTTCTTAAACATCAGTATCTTGCGATAGTAGTTTGGGTGGTAGTGGGGTTTGGATGTTGGTAGTGGGTGGGTGGGGGGCTAAGATGAAGGGGCAAAAAACTGAAGAAAATTACATTGTATTTATATTTATGGGTGTGTCAGAGTGAGGGTGGCATTTGTAGAGATAGTTATTATTATGTTATGTACCTCTACGTTATTTCTTTGTTTTCAATGGACTACTTTGTACTTTACCCTTAAGATCTCTCCCTATATAAGAGAGCCTAGGGTTTCTCTGAATAATTAGTCTCAGTTTTTCTCCCAACATGGTATCAAAGCCCAAACCCTAGGGCTTGCCCTCTCCCCACCCGCCGCCCTCTCTCCCCTTCGTTCTTCTCCCGCCGACACCGACGCCTCTCCGGGCGCACCTCCACCTCCCGAGCGCCCTCCTCCTCCCCGGGTTTCCGCCGCCTCCCCAGGCTCCACCGCTTCCCGCCTCCCCGGGCTCCACGGCCTCCCCGGGTCCCGCCGCCTCCCCGGGTCCCGCCACCTTCTCGGGACCCCACCATCTCCCCGGGTCCCGCAACCTTCTCGGGACCCCACTGTCTCCCTGGGTCCCACCGCCACTCCTCCTTGCACTGCCGGTTCCCTTGGTGCGGGGAGGAGCCTCCAATCTTGTCGGCCGTCCATTGTCCCGGCGTTCCCTAGTCGTCCCCTCCAGATATATGGATTTGGGTGCGTAACGTCTACATACGCACTCGAATCCTATGCAGTCAATGTAGACATTTGTCATCTTGTCTACAAACCCTAGATCTTCTCTCGTGGCGATATGTCAGAATCAAAGGTTGATATGCCGTTCGTAGGTGCGTTCAAAGGTCCAGTGCCAATAGTCAAAATGGACGGGTCGAACTATGAGCTCTGGGCGATGCAGTTCATGAGTCTCATGAAGTCGAATGGTAAGAAGCACATTCTTACCGAGGATGAGCCCGCAGAGAAGACAGGGATATATGCCTCATGGGAGGCTGATGATTCATATGCCAAGGTTTGGTTGTTAGGAATTCTGTCGATGGAGATTGCCAATGATGTCCTCCATCAACCCACTGCCAAGGCGATGTGGGATATCCTATCTGCTACATATTCGTAGGTGCGAAATGAGACAAAGATATTACAACTTCAGCATGATATATTCACGATGAAGCAGAACGGTCGACCTCTTCACTCCTTATACACATCCCTGAGGGGGGTGTTTGAGAAGTTATACAATACTATCCCACTCACAGCGACTCCTGAGTAGCAGAAGACATTTCGGAATGCCACCATGGTGGGCGTTCTACTTGCGGCCCTTGACCGACCCTTTGTACCTTACGAGCGTGAAAGTAAGACTAAGCTGTAAGGAAAGTGACCTTGCTGAATATGTTGCCGCCCGTTCTCAGATCTTAGCCGATGCAGTTATTCCCCCAGTGGAGGATGTTTATAGGAGACTCAGTCGTATTACAGTGTCTTCCAGTTCTTCTACTCCATTTCCATCGGCGATGGCAGTTTCGCGTGGGAGAGGTGGCCCGTCTTCAGGTCGTGGACGTGGACCCCAGGGAAGGGGTAGTTGCTTTAGTCAGCCATGTTCCTATTGTCACCGCACAGGACACTCGGAGGAGACATGCTATTCTAAGCATGGGTTCCCAGCATCGGCACGTGTTGCAGAGCACTCTCAGTCCCCGTTGACATCTACTGCAGATAATCGTTTTGAGGAACTTGTGGCACGTCTCCGAGATATTATGCCACAATCATTTGGTGATTCGTCTGGTGGACCTTCAGATGTTGCCGCTACAGCCTCCGCCAGTTCCTCTGCTGCTGCTAGTACCTCAGGTAGATCTACTGCATTTACACCATCTCATGATATCTCTGATTGGGTTATAGATTCGGGAGCCATACACCATCTCTGCCGAGATAGAGACAGACTAGAGTCCTACAGGGACATTCCTCACGGCCGCTCAGTGCAGATCGCAGATGGTACTCATTCCCCCCCTTGTTGGACAGGGGTAGGTCTTCCTATCCTCCACTATGCATCTACAAAATGTCCTACATACTCCTGAGTTCTCGATGAATCTGTTATCTATTAGTCAGATTACGAAGGATTTGCATTGTCGTGCTATTTTTGACCCGTCTTCTCTTATTTTTCAGGACATACTAACGGGCAGGGTGATTGGATGTGGCTCTGAGCAGAATGGTCTATATCGGCTGGTTCGGAATTCCTATGCTGGCGTCTCCTCTCATTCTGCCGGACCAGTTTCTCCGTACATCTGGCATCTACGTTTTGGTCACCTTCCACTCCAGAAAATGCGCCATCTTCTACCTCAGATCTCTCCTAGTTCGTCCTTTCGCTGTGAAGCATGTCAGTTGGGAAAGCATCATCGGTCGAGCTTTCCTAGTCGTCAGAGTCGGAGCAGTAGCTCCCCATTCGAGTTGTTTCATATAGATATATGGGGTCCGAGTCGTGTACCCGATCATCAGGGGCACATATTTTATCTTGTGGTAGTGGATGATTTATCTCGTGTATCTTGGGTCTTTCTTTTGAAAAATAAATCTGAAGCAGGAGATGTAATCAAGAATTTAATTAATGAAGTGTACAATGTTTTCTCTTCTACCGTCAAATATGTTCGTACGGATAATGACCTAGAATTTTGCATACGGTCACTTTCTCAATTTCTTTCATCAAAGGGCATTATTCACCAAACCACTTGTGCGTATACATCTCAGCAGAATGGTGTGGCGGAAAGAAAGCATCGCCATCTCTTGGATATTACTTGAACCCTGTTGATTCAGAGTTGTGCCCCTATTTCTTTCTGGGGGGATGCTGTTCTTACCGCATGTTATCTGGTCAATCGAATGCCATCCTCTGTTCTTGGTGAGAAGATACCCCTTTCTCTCATTTTTCCTGACAAGGAATTATTCTCACTGACTCCACGTGTCTTTGGTACTGTGTCATTTGTTCATCTTCTGTCTCCAGGACTTGACAAACTCTCTCCTAGAGCGGTCAAGTGTGTCTTTGTTGGTTATTCCAGGACTCAAAAGGGCTACCGGTGTTATGATCCTATAAATAAGAAATACTTCGTGAGTGCTGATGTCACTTTCTTTGAGTCTGTTATGTATTTTTCTCCTGCAGGTGACAGACTGGTATCATCCACTACCAATGATGATGTCTATGTTCCTTCACCACCTACTTGGAGTTCACCTGAGTCTCCTCCTGTTCCTGCCTCCACATCAACTCCACCACCACCACCTCCTCCTCCACCTCTTCCACGACCTCTCATTTCACCTCTACCAAAATTCTATACGTGTCGGTCAGGTCCTGCTCAGCCTACACGTCAGCCACCCATCACGCCTCATGTATGTTCAGATGGCATTACTACTGACGGCTCAGATTTGGTACCTATGCAGGATTCTTCAGTGCAGGAAGATACTAGACCATCCAGTGCAACAGAAGATGATCTTGATATTCCGATTGCTATTCGGAAGCAGAAGCGGATGTGTACCTCTTATCCATTTGCTTCACATGTTTTGTTTCACCGTCTCACTGGTGACTTCCAGAGATTTGTTGCAGCCTTGTCTTCCGTGGATATACCACGTACCTACCAGGAGGCTTTGAAGAGTGATTGCTGGAGACTAACTATGGAAGATGAGATGCGTGCATTGCAGTCTCGTGGCACATGGTCTTTGGTTCTTGCTCCTCCTGATGCATCTATTGTGAGCTGCAAGTGGGTCTTCACAGTTAAATATCATGCAGACGACAGTTTGGATCGGTACAAAGCACGTTTGGTCGCGCGTGGTTTTACACAAACCTATGGCGTAGACTACATGGATACTTTCTCTCTAGTGGCTAGACATTCTACCCTTCGCATTTTCTTATCTGTGGTCATGGTTCGTGAATGGAGTACATCTCAACTGGATGTCAAGAATGCATTCTTGTATGGGGATCTACAGGAGGAAGTCTACATGCAGCAACCACCTGGGTTTACTGCTGAGGGGGAGAAGCATATGGTGTGTAGACTTCACAGGGCAATTTATGGCCTCAAACAGAGTCCAAGAGCATGGTTCCAGAAGCTTTCCAACCTTATTGAGCAACAGGGATTTAAGAGGTCAAATGCAGACCACTCATTGTTTGTCCAGAAGTCATCGACAGGTACGGTTGTTATCATGGTCTATGTTGATGACATTCTAGTTACAGGAGATGATACTCAGGGCATAGAAAGGGCGAAGGCGTTCCTAGGCCGTCAGTTTGTTACGAAGGATCTTGGAACCCTAAGATATTTTCTGGGGTTAGAATTTGCCAGGAATGCACAGGGCTTGGTGATGACCCAACGGAAGTACATTACAGACTTCTTGATTGAGACAGACATGGATGGATGCAAACCATCAAGTATTCCCATGGATCCTAGCATGAAGTTGTATGATGGTGATACTGCTGAAGTGGATAAAAGGAGATATAGAGAAATGGTGGGTAAGCTCCTTTATATTACCATAACTCGACCTGATATTGCATTTGCAGTAAGCAGGGTGAGTCAATTTATGGAGCAGCCAAGACAAGTTCATGTGGATTCTATATACATGATACTAAGGTATCTGAAATCTTCTCCAGGTTCAGGGTTGCTGTTCAGGAAGGGCACAGATTTGTCTATCTCGACGTGTGCTGACGCCGATTATGCAGGATGCCCTAAGGATCGAAAATCAACCTCAGGATTCGCAGTATTTGTTGGAAACTCTCTGGTTTCTTGGAAAAGCAAGAAACAAACGGTTGTGGCAAGGTCCAGTGCTGAATCGGAATATAGGGCCATGGCTCAAGCCAGCACGGAAATGATGTGGGTTCGATCCGTACTAGAAGATCTACATGTAGCTGTGCCTCTACCCATGAAGCTTCAGTGTGACAATCAGGCAGCCTTGTGCATTGCCAACAATCCAGCTTTTCATGAAAGAACGAAGCATATTGAATTTGACTGCCATTACACTAGAGACTTGATCCAGAGAGGATTGATATCTACTACGCATGTGAGCTCAGGAGATCAGACTGCAGATGTATTCACCAAGCCGTTGCTCAGAGGACCTTTTCAGAGATGTTCATCCAAGTTGAGCATGATAGACATCTATGCTCCACCTTGAGGAGGAGTGTAGAGATAGTTGTTATTATTATGTTATGTACCTCTTTGTTATTTCTTTGTTTTCTATGGACTACTTTGTACTTTACCCTTAAGGTCTCTCCCTATATAAGAGAGCCTAGGGTTTCTCTGAATAATTAGTCTCAGTTTTTCTCCCAACAGCATTGTAGGGTGTTAGTTTTTTAAAAAGACCCTTAGTTGTAGATGAGTTCACAACAGTATTCTTGTTTTCTAATTCCGTCATTGTACATTACTTTCTTTAGAATAATAGCAATAGATAAGTGTCTGTGACTTCTTTCACAGCTATGGATTCTCCTATATTTTTTGTGTTTATATAGATGTTTTCTGATATAGCGTCATTAAAATACCCATCCATATATGTTCCTTCATAACTAGGTATAAAGATTCAAAAAAACAAGAATTGACTCATGTTTCTCATTCTCTACTACTATGTCTTAACAACTCCCTTTTTACCCTCCTGATCATTGGGAGAGCTACCGCCCCTTCCCTTTCCACTTCCTTAACAACCTCCATTTTCATCCATCAACTATGCCTCCATTCTTGTGTTCCACCCTTGACATCTCACCATAGCTCCTTGTCATGGTTGTTATCACACTCGTTCCTTGTCACCTTATCTCCCCTTTTGGACCACCTTGTCATTATAGAAGTTGTAATCTCATTCTTCCCCTTTCAAAGCCCACACCGCTTTGGAGGATCACAATATTGTGTTGTCGTGGAACCTCACCACCGCACCATCTACTTTGGGAATCCACTGTCCTGCACCCCCCCATAAACCCAATGCTCCTCTCTCCTCTAGAACATAATTGCCTTGTGCCATACACTGGAACATCACCATCTTGTCATTCTCCGCCAAAGCTCCATTACCCTGTTCCCATATAAAATACCTATTCCTTGCCACCTCCTCCAAAAACCTGCCATGCCACCCCCACTCTGGACCCAATCATCCCATTCCCATCTTGTAGGATCCACAACCCTATCCTCTGCAACATTACCACCTTATTGCCCTAGTGATGGATCGTCCCTATTGATTGCACTATTCTCTTTCACAGGCACTACATTGCTCGATATTCACTATTGTACGAGCAATGTCCCACCTAAGAGGGGGACATTGTCCCACATTGCTCAAGCAGATCCTAATCAGTTGGCCACAACCATCCACTATACAGAGACAAGTCCATATACAAGATGTAGAGATATATCTATGTTCTATGTAATGTTTCTTTATTTTATTTCTTTATATCCGTCTTATGTAATTTATCCATAGATCTCTCCTCTATATAAGAGAGCCTAGGGTTCCTAGGAATAAACAACTTTTTCGTTTTTCCCAACATGGTATCAGAGCGGCGGTCCTAAGCTGGAGCTCTCGTACCCGAACCCTAACCCTAACCACACCCGTCGCCCCTCTCTCTCTCTCTCCCCTCGTCAGGCGCCACCGCCGTCTCTCTCTCTCTCTCTCAGGCCATCGCCACCACCGGGCCCTCCTCTCTCGCCGCCGGGCTGCAGCTGCCAGGCCGCCCACCCCCATCGAGCCCTACTCTCTCACCACCGTCGGGCCGCCTTTGTGGGCTAGGCCTCTGATGTCGTCGGCCTTTACAATATCTCTTGCTCATCTCGAGGCCTGATTGTGTTGATGGATCTGATTGCATAAGTCTACATATGCGATCAAATCCTCAGATGTCTGTGGAGACAAACTTCTATTGGTCTGCCAAACCCAAGTTTTCTTTATCTGGCATTATGTCAGAGAGTAAGGCTGATGTTCGGCCATTGGCGCTTTCAGAGGTCCAGCGTCGATTGTCAAGATGGACTGGACGAACTACGACCTCTGGACTATGCAGTTCATGAGCCTCATGAAATCTAAGGGTAAGAAGTATATTCTTATCGAAGAGAAGATGGTTGAGAAAACATGGATCAATGCCTCATGGGAGGTAGATGATGCATATGCCAAAGTCTGGATGTCTGGTACATTGGCGATTGAAATTGCCAATGATGTGTTACATCAGGCCACCGCCAAGACGATGTGGGATATCCTCGCCGTAACTTATTCCCAGCCGAGGAATGAGACCAAAATCCTGCAGCTGCAACATGATATATTCACCATTAAGCAGAATGTATGGCCTCTTCATTCGCTATACACATCCCTGCATGGGATGTTTGAGAAGTTTCACAGCTTCATTCCCCTCACATCCACTCCTGAACAACAGAAGACGTATCGGATTGCTACCATAGTTGATGTATTCCTTGCAGTCCTTGATCCTGAGTATGAGGCTTCCCGTTCCCAGATTCTAGCAGATGCCACCATTCCTCCTATGAAGGAAGCGTTTCGCCGACTCAGCAGGATTATTGTTCCTTCGACTACATCTAGTCAGACTTCTTCAACGATAGCTACCTCCCAAGGTCGAGGAGGCTCCTCTCATTTTTGTGGACGTGGACCTCATGGTAGAAGAGATTGCATTCGTCAGCCATGCACTTACTGCCATCGTCCGAGACATACAAAGAATACATGCTACTCCAAGCATGGTTTTCCTGCCTTAGCCCGAGTAGCGGAGCAAGTTACCGGCTGCTCCTACTGCAAATCAGAGGTTTGATGACCTCATTACCAAATTGAGGGACATTATGCCTCCTGCTTCTTCATCCATCTTCAGGAGGCCACTTAGATGTAGCAGCCTCTGCCTCTGCTAGTACCTCTGCCACTGCTAGCGCCTCAGGTAGTACCTATGCTTTTACCTCTTGTCATGGATATGAGATTATAAAGTGGATTATGGATTCAAGAGCGACGCATCATTTATGTGGAGATAGAGATTAGCTTGTAGCATATAGACAGGTTCCTCCAGGGAGAACTGTTGTGATAGTTAACAGAACTCATTCCCAATCACAGGACAGGGGGAGATCAGTTTGACACCCTCGATGCATCTACAAAATGTGCTACATGCTCTGGATTTTTCTATGAATTTGTTATCTATTAATCACATTACGAAGGATTTACATTGCCGAGCTATTTTTGACCCCTCGCCTCTTATTTTTCAGGACATTCTTAAGGTAGGGTGATTGGTTGTGGCCGTGAGCAGGGTGGTCTTTATCACCTGGTCTGAACTCCCTATGCAGGCATCTCCTCTCATTCTACAGGACCAGTCTCTCCCTTCACTTGGCACCTGCATTTTGGTCACCTCCCTCTCCAGAAGATGTGTCATATTTTGCCGCAGATTTCACCGGGTTCATCCTTTCAGTGCGAGGCGTGTCAGTTGGAAAAGCATCATCGTTCTACTTTTCCTAATCGTCAGAGTCGGAGCAGTAGTTTCCTTTTTGAGTTATTTCGTGCTGATATTTAGGATCTGAGTCGTGTTCGTGATCACTAGGGACATATGTTTTATCTTGTTGTTGTTGATGACTTTTCTCGTTTGTCATGGGTTTTTTTATTGAAAAATAATTCTGAAGCAGGGGATGTGATCAGAACTTTTATTAATAAAGTGCATAATATTTTCTCTTCCTCAGTAAAATATGTGAGAGCTGATAATGCTTTTGAATTTTACACCTGTGTTCTATCATATTTATTTTCATCATATGGTATTATTCATCAAATAACTTGTGCTTACACGTCTCAGCAAAATGGTGTTGCAGAGAGAAGGCATCACCATTTACTTTATGTCACTCGGACTCTTCTCATTAAGAGTCATGCCCCACATTCGTTTTGGGGTGATGCTGTTCTTATGTCATGTTATTTGGTGAATCACAGGCCCTCATCTATTTTGGGTAAGAAAATTCCTTTCTCCATGACATTCCCGGAGGAGTTTTTCTCACTTATTCCTCGTATTTTTGGTTGTGTGGCCTTCGTCCACTAGTTGTCTCCAGGTCTTGACAAGCTATCTCCTAGAGCTGTCAAATGTGTGTTTGTTGGGTACTCCAGGACTCAAAAGGGATATCGTTGCTATGATCCATTATGCAGGAAATATTATATTGGCGCTAATGTTACATTCTTTGAGTATGTGATGTAATTTTCCCCTACAGGTGACAGGTTGGCTTCATCAGACTCTGATGATGAAGTTTATGTGCCACCTCCTCCTACGAGTTTATCATTACCTACACTTGTGCTTGTTGTTCCACCACCACCTCCTCCACCGCCACCACCTCCTCCACCTCCTATGAGTCCGCCACCACCTACACTTGTGCCCATTGTTCCACCATTGCCAAAGTTCTATACTCGTCGACATGTTTCTGCTCATGGACATCACTCGTCATCCAACACGCCCCAGGTTTGTTCGGATTACAATGTTTCTAACTATGGGTCTGGAGAAGTATCAGTGCAGGATCCATTGTAGGTGACTGGCCCACGGATGGAGGAGGTTCTCAATGACCTGGATATACCTATTGCAGTCCGGAAGCAAAAGCATACCTGCACTTTGCACCCTCTTGCTTCACAGGTCTCCTTTGATTGTCTAACAGGAGACTTCCGGAGATTTGTTGTTGCTCTTTTTGCCGTGGAAATTCCACAGAATTATCAGGAGACCTTGAAGGATAGTCGCTGGCTCTTAATTATGGAAGAAGAAATGACTGCATTGCAGTCACGTGGGACTTGGAGCTTGGTATCAGCTCCTAATGGAGCATTTGTTGTCAGATGCAAATGGGTGTTTACTATTAAACATCGTGTGATGGGAGCCTTGATCGATACAAGCAAGATTGGTGGCACGAGGATTTACTCAGACTTACGGCATGGATTATATAAACACGTTCTCTCCTGTTGCTCGCCACTCAACTCTACGTATCCTTTCCGTTGTTGTGGTACGCGATTGGCATTTGTATCAACTTGGTGTTAAGAATGCATTTTTGTACAGAGATCTACAAGAGGAAGTCTACATGCAGCAACCTCCGGGTAGGGATGGGCATGGGCCGGGGCCCTTCCAGGGCCCAGGCCCAAGCCCATATAAATATTTCGGGCCTTGGGCCGGGCTTAGGCCCGTAAATTTTGGTGTTGTTCGGCCCAAGCCCAGGCCCGTCCCGTTTCCTTTAGGCCGGGCTTGGGCCGGGCCGGCCCAAGCCTTGGTTCATTTCTTGGTCATGAAAACCACAACATGAGAAATAGGGAAATGATGGATCATGTTACACATTAAAGGGAAGGATTACGTATCTGTAAATCGAGCGCAAAAAAAGAAGTTACAAGCATAAGAATGTCCACATTAAAGTAGCTATTGAACTATGCATAAGAATCTAAGATGTCTACAGAATAGCTAAGTTTGCACATATCTTGAATCGATAACGATGGCTAAACAATAGTAATATTCTAATGGGAAATCAATGGCTAAACAGTAGCAATATCGGTACTTCAACCATTGTATACAATATACCTTAGTAGGCAAAACATCTTGTGTAAGGCCCATGCCCATGTTCGGGATGGGTCTTGGGCTTTACCTTCGGGCCAACTTCAGGCCCCCGATCGGGCTGGGCCTTGGGTCGGGTCGGGTTGGGCCGAGCCAAGCCCGAGCCCGACCTAAAGTATTTTTGGGCCGACATTTTAGGCCCAGGCCCGATCCAATCCTCTTTTGGGCTTGGGCTGGGTCGGGCTTTTTGGGCTGAGCTTCGGGCTGGGCCGGGCCGGCCCAGCCCAATGCCCATCCCTACCTCCGGGATTTGCTGCTGAGGGGGAGTGTCAACAGGTTTATAGACTCCATAAAGCAATATATGGTCTTAAGCAGAGTCCAACGTCATGGTTTCAGAAGCTCTTGAATTTGATTGAAAGGCAGGAGTTCAAGAGGTCAAATGCAGACCACTCACTGTTTGTGCAGAGAACACCTAGAGAAACTGTTGACATCATGGTTTATGTTGGTGATATACTTGTTACAGGATATGATGTGCATGAAATAAAGAAGGCAAAAGAATTTCTGGGTCGTCAGTTTATTACTAAAGATCTTGGCACCCTAAGGTATTTTTTAGGGTTGGAGTTTGCTAGGAATGCACAGGGTCTTGTGATGACCCAAAGGAAGTATGTTACATACATGCTGGTTGAGACGTGCATGATTGGGTGTCGACCCTTGACCCTCTACTACTCCTAGGGATCCTAGCATGAAGTTATATGATGATGATGATACATATGAGGTTGACAGGAGGAGATATAGAGAATTGGTAGGAAAGCTTCTCTATGTTACTATCACTAGACCTGATATCTCTTTTACAGTGAGTCGGGTGAGTCAGTTCATGGAGCATCCCTGATAGGTATACATGGATGATATATATATGATATTTAGATATCTAAAATCTTCCCCAGGTGCAGGATTACTATTCAAGAAAGGAGCAACTCTCTATGTTTCTGCATATGCTGATGCTGACTATGCAGGGTGTCCTAAGGACAGGAAGTCAACTTCGGTCTTTGCAGTGTACGTTGGCAGTTCTCTTGTTTCTTGGAAAAGCAAGAAACAAACGGTAGTGGCTAGGTCAAGTGCCAAATCTGAATATAGGGCTATGGCACACGCAAAAACAGAAATGATGTGGGTTCGAGCAGTGCTAGCAGATTTGCATATAATGTACCTCTATCTATGGAGTTACAATATGATAATCGGGCCGCCTTATTCATTGCAAACAATTCTGAATTCCATGAAAGAACGAAGCATATTTAGGTAGACTGTCATTATACTAGAGATATGATACAGAAGGGCTTGATTTCTACCTCTCATGTCAGTTCAGGAGATCAAACGACAGATATCTTTACCAAGGCCTTACTCAGAGGGTCATTTCAGAAGTGTTCTTCCAAGCTGAGCATGATTGACATCTATGCTCCATCTTGAGGGGAAGTGTAGAGATATATCTTATGTTCTATGTACCATATCTTTATTTTATTTCTTTATATCCATCTTATGTAATTTACCCGTAGGTCTCCCTCTATATAAGAGAGCCTAGGGTTCTCAGGAATAAGCAACTCTTTCATTTTTCCCAACATAAGAGAGTCGTAGAAACAACAACAAAGATTTCTCCCACAATAAATAGGGTAGGCTACATGGATTCTTTTGCCTCCATTCAGATTTATTTTGGGCCACTCTCGAACTTAGATCCAAATAACTAAGATATTTCCAGATAGTTTCCTTCCAGCACTTCTCGGGCCTTCCTGATCCTCTCTTAGCTGGCTCAACATCCCAAATCTCGCATCTTCTAACTAGTCCATAGCCGACCTTGTTTGTAAATGGCCAAAGCTCCTTTAGAGGTTCTCTCTCATCTTATCATGTACCAGAGCTATACCCGTTTTCCTTCTGATCACATTATTCCGAATCTGATATTTTTGTGTATGATTACACATCCACCGTAGCATATTCATTTATGCTAATGTCATTCTCTGCACATGTCTACGGTTCACATACCAACATTCAAATCCATAGAGTGTATCGGGTCTCACAACTGCTTTGTAATACTCTGATTTTCAAAGAAATTTTCTTATCACATATAACAGTAGAGGCTCCTCTCCACTTTAGCCACCCTGGATTTAATCAATGAGTAATATTTCTATCATTTTCCCCATCATATTGCAAATAGATCCCAAGTATCTAAAAGGATCTTTTTCTAGATGTTTCTTCTCAAATATTCACCTCGATTCCTTCACCATTGCTTCCATCAAATGTGTTGGGAAAAGAGTCTTCGATAATTCATTCAGGAAAACCCTAGGCTCTCTTATATAGGGAGAGGCCTTAAGGGTAAATTACAGAGACGTCTCTATAAGATAAAGAAATAACAACAAGATACAAAACTAGAAACTATCTCTACACTCCCCCTCAAGGTGGAGCATAGATGTCTATCATGCTCAGCTTGGATGAACATCTCTGAAAAGGTCCTCTGAGCAGTGGCTTGGTGAATAGATCTGCAGTCTGATCTCCTGAGCTCACATGTGCAGTAGATATCAATCCTCTCTGGATCAAGGCCCTAGTGTAATGGCAGTCAACTTCAATATGCTTGGTCCTCTCATGGAAAGCTGGATTGTTGGCAATGAACAATGCTGCCTGATTGTCACACTGAAGCTTCATAGATAGGGACACAGCTACATGTAGATCTTCTAGTACGGAACGAACCCACATCATCTCCATGCTGGCTTGAGCCATGGCCCTATATTCGGATTCAGCACTGGATCTTGCCACAACAATTTGTTTCTTGCTTTTCCAAGAAACCAGAGAGCCTTCAACAGACACTGCGAACCCTGAGGTTGATTTTCGATCCTTAGGGCATCCTGCATAATCTGCGTCTGCACACGCTGAGATGGATAAGTCTGTGCCCTTTCTGAATAGCAGCCCTGACCCTGGAGAAGACTTCAGATACCTTAGTATCATGTGTATAGCATCCATGTGAACCTGTCTTGGCTGCTCCATAAATTGACTCACCCTGCTAACTGCAAATGCAATGTCTGGACGAGTTATGGTAATGTAGAGAAGTTTTCCCACCATTTCTCTATATCTCCTCTTATCTACTTCATCAGTATCACCATCATACAACTTCATGCTAGGGTCCATGGGGATACTTGATGGTTTGCATCCATCCATGCCAGTCTCAATCAGGAAGTATGTAATGTACTTCCGTTGTGTCATCACCAAGCCATGTGCATTCCTTGCAAATTCCAACCCCAGAAAATATCTTAGGGTTCCAAGATCCTTTGTAACGAACTGACGGCCTAGGAATGCCTTCGCCCTCTCTATGCTATGAACATCGTCTCCTGTAACAAGAATATCATCCACATAGACCATAATGACAACCGTACCTGCCGATGACTTCTGAACAAACAACGAGTGATCGGCATTTGACCTCTTGAATCCCTGTTGCTCAATTAGGTTGGACAGCTTCTGGAACCATGCTCTCGGACTCTGTTTGAGGCCATATATCGCCTTGTGAAGTCTACAGACCATCTGCTTCTCCTCCTCAGCAGTAAACCCAGGTGGCTACTGCATGTAGACTTCCTCCTGTAAGTCCTCATACAGAAAGGCATTCTTGACATCTAGTTGAGAAATGCTCCAATCACGGACCACAGCAACGGATAGGAGAATACAGAGGGTTGAGTGTCTCGCCATTGGAGAGAATGTATCCATGTAATCCACGCCATAGGTTTGTGTAAACCCACGGGCGACCAAGCGTGCTTTGTACCTATCCAACGTGTCATCTGCATGATATTTGACTGTGAAGACCCATTTACAGCTCACAACGGATGCATCAGGAGGTGCATGAACCAAAGACCATGTGCCACGGGACTGCAATGCCCTCATCTCTTCTTCCATAGCGAATCTCCAGCAATCATTCTTCAAGGCTTCCTGGTATGTCCGTGGTATATCCACGGAAGACAAGGCTGTGGCAAACTTCTGAAAATCACCTGTGAGTCGGTGGAAGGAAACCTGTGAAGCAAATGGATAGGATGCACATTGCGTCCTCTGCTTCCGAATAGCAATCGGAACATCAAGATCATCATCTGTGTCTTCCTGTACTGAGGGATCCTGCACGTGTACCAAACCTGATCCGTCAGTAGTAATGCCATCTGAACATACATGAGGCGTGATGATTGGCTGATCTGTAGTCTGAGCAGGACCTGACCGACGCGTATAGTATCGGAGTAACGGTGATATGGTAGGCCGTGGAATAGGTGGAGATGGAGGTGGTGGTGGTGGTGCTGGCATGGGAACAAGCACATGGGACGACTCAGGCGAACTCCATGTAGGTGGTGGAGGAACATAGATATCATCAGTGGTAGTGGATGGTGCCATTCTGTCACCGGCAGGAGAGAAATACATAACCGATTCAAAGAAAGTGACATCAGCACTCACGAAACACCTGTTGGTTGTAGGATCATAACACCAGTATCCCTTCTGGGTTCTGGAATAACCAACAAAGACGCACTTGATTGCTCTAGGAGAGAGCTTGTCAAGTCCGGGAGATAGACGATGAACGAACGCCACAGTACCAAAGACACGTGGAGTCAGTGAGAGTAGCTCCTTGTCTGGAAAAATAAGAGAGATGGGTATCTTCTCACCAAGGACTGAGGATGGCATTCGATTGACCAGATAACATGCAGTAAGGACAACATCGCCCCAGAAAGAAATGGGAGCACAACTCTGAATCAACAGGGTTCGAGTAATATCCAAGAGATGGCGATGCTTTCTTTCCGCCACACCATTTTGTTGGGATGTATAGGCACAAGTGGTTTGGTGAATAATACCCTTTGATGAAAGACTTTGAGAAAGAGAGCGTGTACAAAATTCCAGGGCATTAACCGTCCGAACATATTTGACTGAGGAAGAGAAAACATTCTGCACTTCATTAATCAAATTCTTGATCACATCTCCTGCTTCAGATTTATTCTTCAAAAGAAAAACCCATGACACACGAGAAAAATCATCCACTACCACAAGATAAAACCTGTGCCCCTGATGATCGGGAACACGACTCGGACCCCATATATCTATATGTAACAACTCAAAAGGGGAGTCACTGCTCCGACTCTGACGACTTGGAAAGCTCGACCTATGATGCTTTCCCAACTGACATGCTTCACAGCGAAAAGACGAACTAGGAGAGATCTGAGGCAGAAGATGGCGCATTTTCTGGAGCGGAAGGTGACCAAACCGGAGATGCCAAATGTAAAGAGAGACTGGTCCAGCAGAATGAGAGGAGACGCCAGCATAGGAATCCCGAACCAGTCGATATAAACCATTCTGCACAGAGCCACAACCAATCACCTTGCCCGTGAGTATGTCCTGAAAAATGAGAGAAGACGGGTCAAATATAGCACGACAATTCAAATCCTTCGTAATCTGACTAATAGATAGCAAATTCATTGAGAACTCAGGAGCATGTAGAACGTTCTGTAGCTGCATAGTGGAGGATAGGACGACCTCCCCCTGTCCAACAAGGGGTGAATGGGTACCATCTGCTATCTGCACTGAACGGCCAGGAGGAATATCCCTGTAGGCCTGTAATCTACCTCTATCTCGGCAGAGATGATGTGTTGCTCCAGAATCTATAACCTAGTCAGATATATCATGAGATGGTGTGAGTGCAGTTGATCTACCTGAGGTACTAGCAGCGGCTGATGAACTGGCAGAGGCTGTGTCAGCAATATCTGAAGAACCACCAGACGAATTACCAGATGAATGTGGCATAATATCACGGAGGCAGGCCACAAGTTCGTCAAATCTATTATCTGCAGTAGACGGTAATGGAGACTGTGAATGCTCTGCAACACGTGCCGATGCTGGGAACCCATGTTTAGAATAACATGTCTCCTCCGAGTGTCCAGTTCGGTGACAATAGGAGCACATCTGACTGAAGCGGTCACCCCTTCCATGGGGTCCACGACCACGTCCACGACCACGACCAGAAGGCGGTCCACCTCTCCCACGCGAGGCTACCATCGCTGATGGGGGTGGAGTAGAAGAGCTGGAGGAAACTGGAATGTAACTGAGCTTTCTGTAAACATCCTCCACTGGAGGAATAACTGCATCTGCTAGGATCTGGGACCGTGCGGCATCATACTCAGGATCAAGAGCCGCAAGTAGAACACCCACCATGGTAGCGTTCCGAAACGTCTTCTGTTGTTCAGGAGTAGCAGTGAGAGGAATGGTACTGTATAACTTCTTGAACATCCCTCTTAGGGATGTGTATAGAGAATGGAGAGGTCTGCCGCTCTGCTTCATCGTGAAAATGTCATGCTGAAGCTGCAACATCTTTGTCTCATTTCGCACCTGCGAATATGTAGCGGAAAGAATATCCCACATTGCCTTAGCAGTGGGCTGATGGAGTACGTCGTTAGCAATCTCCATCGTCAATGTACCAGACAACCAGACCTTTGCGTAGGCGTCATCAGCCTCCCATGAGGCATAGATCCCTGTCTTCTCTGCAGGCTCATCCTCGGTAAGAATGTGCTTCTTACCATTAGACTTCATGAGGCTCATGAACTGCATAGCCCAGAGCTCATAGTTAGACCCGTCCATCTTCACTTTTGGCGCAGGACCTTTGAATGCGCCGGTGGAGGGTAAATCGACTTTCGATTCTGACATACTGCTGCTTGGAGAAGAACAAGGGTATATAGACACGGTGATGAATGTCTACACCAACTGCATTGGATTTGAGTGCGTATGTAGACGTTTATGCACTCAAATCCATATATCGGATGAAGAGAGGACTAGGGCACGCCTCAGAGAGGCTTACAACCCTTGAAGCGGCTACCGGGTGCCGCCTGGGGGCCGCTGATCGGCTGCGCGGCTGGGCTGGGGGCCTAAGGCGGTAGATGGGACCGTCGGGGCTGGGCTGGGGACCGCCTGGGGGCCTAAGGCGGCTGGTGGTGGCCGCCGGGGCTGGGCTGGGGGCCGCCTGGGGGCCAAAGGCGGCAGGTGGGGCCGCCTGGTGGCCTTCAGCGGTGGACAGGGGCCGCTGGCGGTGGCTAGGAGGGAGACCTAGGGCGGCGTGAAAGCCCTAGATCGGACCGGAGAGAGAGAGAGGCGGCGGCGTGAGAGACGCCGAGGAGAGGGCGGCGGGTGGGGAAGGGGGGCGGCGGGTGTGGAGAGCCCTAGGGCGGCTCTGATACCATGTTGGGAAAAGAGTCTTCGATAATTCATTCAGGAAAACCCTAGGTTCTCTTATATAGGGGAGAGGCCTTAAGGGTAAATTACAGAGACGTCTATATAAGATAAAGAAATAACAACAAGATTACAAAACTAGAAACTACTCTACAAAATGTGTACTCCATTTATACGTATGAGGCTGGGCAACACACAAAATATTGAGAGTCCATCCGTACTCCATCACTACCTCTTTTTCTTTGATTGATGACTTACTAGAGCCCCAAGATAGCCTCAAAGAGCTCAATAATCATCGATATACCTTTAGCCTCATGTATCCCTCCCTCATCAAAAAAGGTATCATCAACACCTGGAAAAACCCACATGGAAGTACCATTACTCTTGAACCTCAAGCAGAAGACTCCAATGACAGTTTACCTAGACATCATAGACAACATGTTGGTCACCAACGACACA
This sequence comes from Ottelia alismoides, assembly GCA_037367405.1. Taxonomy (NCBI): domain Eukaryota; kingdom Viridiplantae; phylum Streptophyta; class Magnoliopsida; order Alismatales; family Hydrocharitaceae; genus Ottelia; species Ottelia alismoides. Next base: position 1,146,084 of record JAZKJV010006252.1, on the reverse strand, counting down.
ATATGGGCAGGAGAGGACATCCTTTTCAGACACCCCTCTGAGGTTGGGAAAAACCATCCTCTGTCTTAGCTTTTACTGAAGTCGAATAGGAGATCGGTGTGATGCATCTCTTCACCCATGAACTCCAAGACGCGGGGAAAGATTTTTTAAGGAGAGAAGCCGAAGTGAAGCGTCAACTAACATATTCACAAGCCATCAAGATATCCACTTTCTATAGCATGTCCTTGATACCCCTTCTTTTCCAAGATATTGTAATCTCAGTAGCCATCACCAAACTATCCATTATGAAATATATAGGAACAAAAGCCGTTTTCTTATGAGAAATGATATCTCCAAGTGTCGTTAAGGCGATTTTCCGATACCTCTGCCAAAATAAGGTAAATGGCATTAGATAGAGCAATAGGTCTAAAGTCTTCTACATTGATAGAAATATCTTTCTTAGGGTGCAAGAAGAACAAACAAAAGGCCATATATTATGATCCTAATCAAACAATAACGCCCTATTTAGACCATCAACCCCATAGTTCACCAACTTGAGCTCCTCGAAACCGTGAAGATATGCTCTCATCATGTCCCAAAACTCCAAATAGAAAAAGAGGAAACCATTTAACCTGATGATTTGTTAGCTTTGAGCTAAAAAATTACAGCTTGAATCTCCTACTCTTTAAAGTCATGAATGAGACCATCATTCTACTCCATGGAAATCTTACTAACTTACCTTCTTAGTCAGCTCCAACAAGTAAGGTATTCAGTTTGAGGATTGGGAATGACCCACCAAAGCCAAACCAATTGTCTAATCACCCTAGAACCACTCACCATATACCACAACAACATGGATAAAGTTTCTTTACTTGTCATGGCAAAATCTCATGTTTGCATCACCATTCTTCAATCACCAACCTCCTTTTTTGCTCTTGCTAAGCACGAGTCTCTTTCCTGTAGGCAACCTATAACATCCTTCAAGCCTTAAGTTTAAAGGCAAGGCGGTGGCTTGTTGATTGTATGCATACATTCCCCCTACCATGGATCGAAATCCATCCTCCAATAATTGAGAGCACTCAAACCTAAAATAAAGATGACATGATATTATCCTCACTAAAAGTCAAAGCCAAAGGAGGGTGGTTCGATTGTGCCCTTGGCAACGACCTAATAGAGCTAGCAGAACATATGCAAAAACACTACAATTAGAGTATGAGTCATAGATGGGTAATTGGATCCCTCCAGGGTCCAATTATCACATCCACAGGTTAGTCCTACATCGTCTGTGAGTGGGACTTGGACTTATTGGTGGGGCTATATAAGAAGCCCCACACCACCTATGACCTTTGAGAGAGAATTCAATGTAAGATACATCCCTTGAGAGGCCTTCTCTTGTGGTTCATCCCGCTCCTTATGGAGTAGGGTTCCATGTAAGATCCTAGTGTTCTTTATTTTACTTATCATTATGTCTCTAATAGTCTAATTATGCTTTCGCATTATCATTTTCTACATCATATTATAGCGGGTTTGGTTATTGGTGGATTTTATTCTTGAAGATGTATTCTTACTTTCATGTTCGAGACCGTTCAAGTTCGAGTAAATTCTAGGATTTTTCGAAACCCTAATTCACGTGCAAGTTCTGAAAATCGTCATCGTTGGTTCACCAAGTTGTTGGGTTTTCTTACAAAACCCCATATTTGATCATTACAGATCCCTGCACATCCATCTTCTCCATGTGGTAATAAGAAACCCCAATTCTGATGCAATTAGGGTTTTAGGTGGTGATCTACTTGCATAAGATTTATAAAGAGGATATGGCTGACGTATGCAGTGATCTACTACAATCACATACATTACTATATGCAACGATCGCTCCCAGCATGTCATATTTATGATGCAACAACTCTTTCCCTCAACCTCCGTCAGCAGGTATGTATCTACATGAGACAATATTGGGTCCTCGCTGCTTGATAAAACCAACAACTAGCCATAGTGGTGCCCACCAAACTACATCTCTAGGCAGACCCACTATGCGCAACCCCTCTTTCGAGAAGGTGCCTTGATTTAGGGCTTCGATCCTATCTCCAGCTCTGATCCACGCAATACTTGAGTCACACATACGATATTTGCACCCAATCAAGTGGCATCTCCAGCAGATGGCATCTCCAGGTGTTGCGCCTTTCGCTGTAGCGATACCCTCCTCACCGTCGCCCTTTCCAGTCTCCAGGATGATCCCTCACGGAATGAGTAGTTCATTTACCAATGCCATTGCACACAGATTTCGCTCCTATTAGAGATCTCTTGAGTCCGCAGTAGAGATTGGAAGGCGACATGTCCCCGTAATCGACGGGCGACGACCCCATCATCCTGATATGGTGATCCACGTGGTATCCCTTTTCACTTTTTGGCGGCACCTCCATCTATGAAGAAGGGGTTCCATCCCGGAAACCATATGTAAAAAATGTGGGGAGTCTTACTCCTATTGCATGGGCTGGTCTCTTTATTTATTGGGCCCAAGGGGTCGAAGTATGTAAAATGTCGGGGGAGGTTTGTTGAAAAAAGAGCAAGAGGTTACATGCCCAAGATGGGCCTAGTTCTGAGAAAAAACGAGTTAGGAGCCCAAAAAAATGACAGGGAAAAATATGACAATCCAGAAAAAAATGAAAGGAAAGGGACTAAAAAATGTCATATAAAAAGAAAAAAGGAAAAAGAGAGGAGAAAAGCCGAAAAAGAGAACGACTTATTAGAAAAAAGGAAAAACTGGATTTTTTTAGAGTGGTTTTAGTCCCCCATCTTCATTTTCTTCTCCCAGCTTGGTCGATGTCATTTTTCCGACAAGTATGGGTGAAAGGGGGAGTATTATGCAGAGCGTTCAGATTTTTTACTCTACTAATTTGGGGCACTCTATTTTGAGTGACCTAGGGCACTCCATGTTCGAGTGACCCAATTTCTTCGAGTTCTCTAGAGAGAATCTTTTTCAGGTGCCATTCTTCAATGATCGTGAACTCCAATAAAATATCTTTTGAGGTTCCTTTGGAGAAAACAAACCTACTTTGAGGTCCTTATGAGAGAGACCCATCTTCAGAGATTTACATATGGATAATTAGCAATGTTTTTTATTTGGCCTTTTAGATAGATGGAGTAGTCTTCAATAGAAGGAGATAGTTGGGGGACAAAGTACTCCGAAGAGGAGACTCATTCCAATTTCAGTGAGTCTGTGTAGTGTAGAGCACACCTTCTACGGTGAGGAGACCTAGTTCAGTTCTGGTGACTCTGATAGATGCAGTACAGAGTACATGTTCTCCTCTGACTAGGAGACTCGGTTCACATTGTGTCCCTTCAGTTCCTCCTCACCAACACGACAAGAGAAGCAATATCCTCAACATGCAACTGGTAAAGTATTCATTGAGTTGATATTGTTCGTAGTGTCTTGTGTTGGGTGAGCGAGAGATTTCTTTTTATTTGTCCAAGTTAAGCATTGCATGCTTCAGCTTGAGAGGGATTGTTCGAGTATGCATCATAGATGGTAATTGGATCCCTCCAGTGTCCAATAACTACATCTGCATGTTAGTCCCACATTGTTTGTGAGTGGGCTTGGTCCTACTGGTGGGGCTATATAAGAAGCCTCACGCCACATGTAATCTTTGAGAGAGAGAATTCAATATACAGATATGGCCCTCGAGATGCCTTCTCCCCGTGGTTTCATCCCACACTTTATGGAGCAGGTTCCATGTAAAATCCTAGTGTTCATTATTGTTCTTATCATTATGTTCTCTGATTACACATCTGCATTATCATTTTCTACTACTAACACAAGGAAGTCATCAATTCTTGCTTGGAGTTGGTGTTCCTTTATATATTACCTACTATACGAAGCATCCATCACATGTAACATTATCTCCCTAACCAGTTGGTGAAGTACAAACTACTTAGGTCCTAACTCCCGTACAAGGGTCCACCTCAAATAAAATAGTGACATCGAAGTCACCCTTAATGATCTTCATAAAGAAGGGGTATCTTAGCTGCACACAGTGTTGTAAAATTCGACTGACTAGCCTGACTAATCGAGTCAATTGGGTAGTCGGTTGATTAATCGTCCAATAGTCACTCGGTTGACTACTCAACCTGATTGGTCAAGTGACTAGGCCGAATAGTCAACCAATTTTGGCTAGGAGATACCATGTTTTTATGTTTTATTTTTAAAAGCATACTTACTAGATACTTATTGTTTATTAGAATTCGATAATTCATTTTATTTCATTACGACAATATATAAAAAAAACGTACATATCTATGTAAAAATATAAGTATATATGTATAAAAATTTGGTTTATAGATGTAAAATAATAAAAACTACAAAACCGACCAATGTCCGAGTAAATTTGACAAGTCACCTGAGTACTGATTAATGCGTAGTAAGTGACTTCACCAATCGAGTATCGACTATTGACTTTTGCAATCTTGGTTGCACCTGAAAAAGTCAATCTAGATCTTACACTCATCGCAATAGTCGGAGAAAGTAAACATTGGTAAATGCCATCTTTATTAACCTTTCTATTAAGCACCACTGTTAATGACCACAAATCGATCATCTTGCCCTTACTTGAAAAAAAGCGCCTTTCCATCTCGTAAGAACACCACCAGAGTTGCCAGCCACATTAAGCATTCTAAGCTCTGACATCCGAGGGCCACCAATTGACCTTCTCATACCATCATTCTGATCCCTCAGTTTTTGTTTCAATGGAAAATACCAATATATGCATGCAAATAGAGAAAGTGATGCCTACTTACCTTTTCTTGAGTCTTTGTTAAACCCTAGTATTTCACATGATGATTTTCATAACAACACCTAGTTGAGCCACTAGACAAAAATTGAGATTAGTGGCCACAATTACTGAAGAATCTCTCCCTCTTCATCCTCTAATTGTCCTAACTGATCCTATGTTCGGAATCTTCGGATTCAATTCATCTTAGTAAGAGCCTTCCTCACTTGAAAGCACACTTTTCAAGTCCAAATGTTGCCACCTTGCCTCCTATAGCTGTTGTCGTTTTTGAGTGGAAACAAGAAGCCCCTCCTTTCATCCTCACAGGCCATCCTTCTGCGATGCCTTTTGCATTCCCTAGACACATCAACTTAGTGCCTCCCTCCTTAGGTTGCAGTTTGGCATCACCCTACCTTTCCTCTTGACATGAGCCTCCTTAGATGCTTGACCATAATAGAAAAACAATTGGACGTCTATAACAAAGAAGAAAACAAAGGTTTCCCTACCCTTAAGAATATATTTTGCATGCAGTTTAGAAAATTCGAGGTTCCAACTAATGAGGAATATTAAGTTAGATTAACAATTAAGCCAGTAATGACCGTAGGATCCTCAGTACCTCTGTGAGTGGAAATGCAACCAGGCAGAAAGCTCCTTTAATAAACAATGGTAGGCGGAATGAACAAAGTAAGAGGTTTCGATAAATGAATTGGGAAAAGATGGACATCTTTCCCAGACGTGTTTCCCAGACCTGTAACCGGAGCGATTGAGACCTAAATCAAGAAATAAAAGAGGTTAAAAAGTTTCCTATTATCTACATCGAAGGAAATGGGACATGAAAAAACATTAAAAAATGCTGCGTTCCTAAATCCGCGAGTACCTCCTTCTGCACAACACCTCCTGTGCACCACCTTGCCTCCTAGCCGCAGTATCTCGCGGGGTTCGCATCGCCCTCCGGGCCGCCGCATGCTTCCAGGCGTCAGCACCTCGCTGCCTGCAGGAGGAGGTGGTTGCGGAACCCCCTTTCCTTGCGCGAGGGTGAAACGAGGGGTGGTTTCTCCTTCATGCCCTTGCGCACTGGTCCTATCGAGCAGAAGACCCAACGTGCAGGCATCTTCAATGTGCACTGGTCCTATCATCAAAAGGGATGATGGCTAGTGTTAAGATTCTTATTATCTCATACCTTTGAGATGAAAGATCTCAAGGGAAGTCTTTTATGTTTTTGGTTTGAAACTATTCAGAAATAGAGAAAAGAGGATACATGACTATCAAAACAAGAATACATGAAGAAGCTCTTGGAAAGATTTAACATCGACAAGATCTTAGTACCCCTTCGGTATTGGATGGAGGGGCGGGTGAAGGAACACTTGGTACATGATGGTGACCCAGTGCAGCCATCACCTGGGGAGTCAGAGGAGCAGGGGAGTGCTGTGAGGAAGAGGGCCACTGTCGGAGAGAACCATCTTTAGGGAGGATGTCACCATGGCGAATATGGCTGTCGTCTGGGCAGTGTGACCTCTTTTCCTGATCGTCGCCGCTGCTTCAAGTGCGGCCTGGATTGTCACTTGGCGTAGTGGTGTGCCGCACGGAGGCCGGTCTGCTACCGGTATAGGGAGGAGGGCCACCTTCGAAAGGTGCTCCCTCGGGTCCGAGGAGAGTGACTGTCGACGGTCGCTCTGCGAAAAGGGGGGCATTGTTTTGAACCAGGGGGACCCAATAGATGGTTTTCTGATTGTGGAGGGCTCGAGAGAAGACCTGAGGGAAGTTATCACGGTTATGGAGAAAGGACACGTGGAGGGTTGCGTGGAAGATGCGATATGGCTCTCAGAAACTGCCTTGTGTGTTTGTGGCATTGAGGCAGAGGAGTTGTCTGGATTCTTGGCCAAAAAGTGGCGGCTTGTTCCCAACGAAGGTGTACTGACGGAAACCTCATCTGCGGGATGGAGCAATGGAGATGACCTCGCAATACATGGTGGAGGTTGAAGGCCTTCCGGTGAGATGCCGTGGCCTCAAGACTGTTAGGGACACGCTGTGGCCGGTGGGTGATGTGTAAAAGGTGCTTCGATCGGGTCTACGCCCAGGTGACATGTTTCTATGCAAGTATTTGCCAATGAGTTTTACTTGTAAGCAAAATACCATGTTAGGACTTAGGAGTGTTTCATCCATTTTAAATTTGCCTATGGTTGCCTAATTCAAACTGTCTCCATTGTCTGGACTTAGGGCCATCAAGGCAAAAGCCCTTTATGGTGAAGTTAAAGAGTTGAGAATCTAGTTTGCATGTAAAATTCAATTTAATAGCTTGTTGAACATTGGCAGCTGGCTACCTGTTGCAAGTGTTTAGTAAATTTGTTTGGGCCAGCTAGATTGCTGTTCCCATGATCTTGCAGCCATATTTAATGTCTGTTAGAGTATCTTGACTATACAGGATATAACCAATATACTAGTTGATCACTATAGAGCGATCAAATAACTACATTTTAAGTTGCAACAACCTTAACCACTCGCAGGCAAGCTGTGGCATATCCCACAGCCAAAAAACATTCGGCACTAAAAAGTTGTGGCTATTAATCACCTGATTTCAAAAATGTGACTAGTATACGATCTGAATAGACATTAATAATAGTTTGTCATATATTACCCATGTGAGGGATGAAAATTCGCTAAAGAACTCTCTCCAGGGGATAAAGAAAGATATATGCTAACTCTGTAATGGTTTTATTAGTAGATACCCTATTGATGAGTACCGGAGGATAGTATTCGTCTAACACTAATAGAAAGCTTCGCAAAGAAAAAGTTTTCAAGGACTCTATAAGTGGATATTGCTTAACAAACATGAAGATATATTGATCTAAGAACTTAATTAGCTCTGATTAGGGCTAACTTGAAAATTAATATGAAATCTAAACTTCACTTGATGATTATAAATTATAATACTATTAGTTGGTAAATTATGCACCCCATTGTCAGTATATTAAGATATCTCTGCACTCAATCTTCTGGTGAGAGTCCAGTTAAGTAACATTATGGTTCAGAGACTAATTCCTATTTCTTTTCAGGTGAAGACTATGTTTCGACTGGGATTCTACAGTTTGCTGGCAGCACCTTCAATGGTGGCAGTTATGAATCTGGTCTGGTTCTGGAAAATTTTCACAGGTATGAAGAAAGTAATCTCCAGAAAAAGGCGCAAACAACAGTGAAGCTGGACTTAGTACCCTGTAGTAGGGTGACATACACACTTGAAACCTGGGTCTGATCAGTGCACACGATCACTATTGTACTGGCTAACTGATACTGGAATAGTATCTGTTTAGGGATCTATACAAAATGTCACTGAATTGGGTTTTACCCTTGAATTAACGGGAACGTTCTATATTATTACTTGTACTATATTGACAAGGGCCTTGTCCCCTTATTTTCTTCTCCATGGTGTAAGTATATGTGTGCTATTCTCAGTACATGCTCTCTTCATAATCAACTGAAGGATTGGTAGCTTCGAGGCTACCAGAAAAAAGTAACGAGTCAGATGGACTTTCTACTGCTTGGAATGGGTGGGTCAACTATCTTTCCAGGAGCTATAGGGTCATCACGTGGGAATTCGGAGTTTATATTACATTGTTTAACATTGATACGCAAACAACTCCTTTGACGCCTTGTAGTTTGATTTGGGGGTTGAGAAAAGAAAAACAGATTTAGGATTGTCTGTAGGCTTTGATACCTTGTAGACAGTGATAGTGGTTACTCAACTTACTCTTCCATTTGCTGTTCATTGTCATGGTTTTTTCAGGCAACTTTCGGTGGGATTTCTTTTCTCCGTCAGTATTTTACTGCCCCCAAATGCTGTAGTTTGGTCAGAGTTCTCGAAATAATGTGTTCCTATAAATTTCGATATCATTATTTATTTGATATCTTAAAAATACAAAGAGAAAAGAGAGGATAGGTTCATTAAAAGATAGTTCTAATTCTATGACTTTTCTACAACATTCTTCTCTTGAATATCATTGTTTTCTTAACCTTTTCCTTTAACATATTGATATATAATATGGCTCAGAAGGTAAAATAGGATATCAACAAATAATTATTACAGTTATAATCTAAAAAATTCTAACATATCATTTAAAAATGAAATTTAAAGAATTTGCTATAAAATAAATATAGGTTCATAATCGCTATTATTCCACAATAATTTATATTGGATACTTAAAAGTTTGCAATTTGGTTTCTCATAGTCACCACGTTTTAAGGTTTAAAAAGTTTATTTTAACATAAGTATTATTGTAGATAATGTGAGTACACCACTAAAGGGGGTGAATAGTCGTTTGAGGCAGTTTTAAAATCTTCATGAAACAATCAGCAAGTTTATACACAATAGATCAAACAATCCAATCTGCACACTTGGACAATATTTTAGCATGGGAATCCACCTGGGTAAAAATCATGACCCGAGTCTTCCTGACTCGGGATTTCCCGACTAGCCAAGCTAATCAATTGCTTCACTAAAGTCTGGGATATTTGTGCGGATATGCTAATCGTTTATAAAGCTGATGCTTCATAATCTTGAGTCTGACACCAAGATCAACACTACCCATCAAGCATTGTAACACAAGCAGAAGAATAGGAAAGCTTTCATTTTTCTTCGTTCTTCCTTGGAGATCTCACATCCAAGATCTTCTCTGCACACATAGGATCAGACACCTAAAGTCCTGCGTAAAGATATTTACTAGAAACATGAGATATAACAACAAAATATTCGAGATACCAATATCTTCACAGATATGAAGAAAGTAATTATCAAATAAAGAGTAGATGATATCTTGAGATACAATAGCAGAATATAATTGCACTAAGAATTTACAGATAATAACACATCAATTATATTATAAACATCACAAATGGATCATCAATATGAAGTAAGTAATAAGTATCACCGCGATGAGAAGGGTGGCCAAAAGAGCTTCGACAGCTATCAGAAGAACTTGAAGAGTGGCTAGCAATCAAACTCTACAGAACTACAAAAAACTTGCTTTGCAACTTTTCTATCAATAACATTCTGCTTGAAAGATCGAACGAATCGATGAACAGGAGAAAGAATATCAAGGAAATCAATCAAAGAGATCTTCTTTCTTTTCTAGAGAAAATAAGAGTGATTGCTCTAATGATTTGTGTTCCAACAATAGGTATGGGGTCCCTTATATAAGGGCTCAAGAAAAATGGCCATTAGAAACATAATAGGCATGAAATCAAAGATGGTTTTCTGATATGATCAATCATGTCAAATATTATAATCGATCAACTGTCAATGATCAATCAGTTAAAGAGCAGTGATCAATCAGTTGATGACTGTTTGAGAGTTCAAAATATGATGGATAACATCAAAGAGCATGATTAATAAGGTATGATCGATCAGTGGAGTACACAATATCAAAAAATGATGATCCATCAGTGTCAAGATTTGATCGATAAGTTCATGAATTCTTGATCTCCTGAAAAGCAAACTCTTGAGAAGCTTGATGTGGTTACAACTTTGCGAAACATATACAGATAAACAATTAAAATACTTTTGAATAAGGAGAAGCAACAAGGCTGAGCTTCTGTTTGCTTGAGAGGGACGACTCTTTGCAGTCATGTCGAGCTAAGATCCACACTTGTTGTCCTCCAATCACAAAGAATATACGACTGACTATGATACAATATTGTGTATGTCATCTTTAAAATCACAGAGAAACAAAGAACTAATAATCTTCCCCTTTTTATTGATGACAACATATTTTCAAAAGCTTAGAAATCATAATTACTTAAGCATAATCAATTTTCAAATAAAAATATATAGGAAAAATATATCAACAAATAAAATTAATTTGAATCACATGTTCAAATTTTGATTTTTAATGGCTCCCTTTTACCAAAGAATCATAAAACTTTTCTTTTAAAACATTTAAGGTGAGTGAAGGTTATGAATCATAAAACCTGGTTTTATATTTTATTTAATTCTCCTCCTTAAATAAAAAATCCATTAATCTTTTAAGGCATTTAAGCGTGAATTTCATTCTCCCCCCTTTTGTGATCAATTAATAAGAATAATAAGAGAGTGAAAGAAAACATGCATACTTTATTAATAAAAATGGAACAAATACAAAATGTTTGTGTGGCTTACAAACTAGTTCCATCGTACATGAAAAAACCTCAAATAAAAAAGACATGAATTCTAAGAAAAGAGAAACAAAAAACTACAATGATAAAACGAGACTAGTCACAAGGGTCATAATCAAAATCCACTCCTCCTCTAGGAGAGCGCTTGGCCTTCTTGCCACGCTTGATGACATCTCAAATACCGGAGCTGTACTCATACTCTAGAGTATCGGATTCTTCTTCTTATGTCGCTTCAGCTTCCATGACAGGAACATGCATCCGAATGTCTTTTCTTAGGCGAGAGGAAGAGGCACGATGTCCAAATGGTTGATGTGAAGGATAAGGAGGAGTCGGATCTCGCTGAGGTAGAGAGTGGCAAGCATAGGCATGGGTGTATAGATTATGGGTGTTCTGGATGCTAGAGTAGGAGGGTGTTGCGAGATGTGCATCTGATGCATCGTGTCAAATAATTAATATGACATCTTAGACTAGTCATTGAGAAACTGAGCAAAGCAACTAGAGAAAGTTGTTATCTCCCACTGAAGGGTCGAACACGGATGATCCAGCAGGTCACAAGGGACATGAACACTGAAGCGGTGTAGGATATGGATGACCAAAAATCCTAAGGAAAGAAATCTACCAGGTGCCTGGGAAAGAATATAACACATGTTGTGTGACTAGTTGAAAGGCCTAACTTTGACAAAGATTTAGATCAGTGCCTCAACCTCGAGAGTGACGTGGGTGAGGTTGGATTTGTAGTTGTGGAAGCACCATGAGAAGACTCGATTGAGGAACCTCGGGAGAGGCCTAGGTTTGGAGCTTGGACGTACTTCCTAAAGTTTTGGATGAGCATTAGGGCTCCCCTAAGCTCATATTACGTAATGAAGTCTAAAACCTCAAAGAGGGTCGGTCTGGTGTCAAGCCATCCTAAGATGGTGGAGATTTTGGAGATGTTGACTATGAAGGTGGTACAATTCATAGTGGACCTAAGGTAGTAGGTGAAGGCATCACCTATGTCTTTGAGATTCACATAGAACTCGATGACAATACTAGATGAGATGGAGTTGATCAAGGAATCTTGGTGTCAAGGAAATATGATCGGATCCAACATGCTCCTAAACTTGTGCATGTTGAAGGTCCTCTGAAACTCAGAGAAGTGGTTACTGAAGATCGACCACAAAATAGGACGCGAGTTCATCATGGTAAGACGTGAGTAGGCAAAGAATCGATCATTCATGGATGCAGCTCAGGACGAGGAAACTGCCTTGGACTTGTTTGGTGTCATCCTGAGTAAGTAAACAAGTTCATGTGCCCAAAGGAACACTAAGATATGGATATGATCCAAGAAAGAACAAAGAAATCAACAAACAATAAGTTTGTACTTACAAATGGTCGATCACAGTTTGGAAGATGATCGACCAGGGGTTGTCGAGTAGGCTCTACTCTATGATTGTTCAGGTATGCACTAGGGATTGGAAGAAACTCGATCTAAGTGGATTCTCTCTCTCTTGCTCTCTCTGTGATGGGACGAGAGAAAAGGGAGAGCTTGGGTACCTATTTAAAGGCGTGTGAGAGGCAGTGGATGCCATCTATCTCTTCGTTTGAGGGATTCTAATGTGTCCTTCATGCCAAGTAAAGAGATTTGACATATCACTGATTAACGGCTAACTAGCTAACTTAATTTGCATGCATTGTAATATAACCAATTAACAATCAATTAGAACCAAGTCATAATTTCTCTCTGAAGAGGACTAGATCTAATTTATCACGGGTGAGTATAGGATCGAACATAAGACACAAGCAATTAATTGAGTTACTCTAGATTTTAAATATTCAATTAAGTGATTAATGAGTATATCTAGGTCCAGAAGATGCTAACAATGCAATGCATGATTTTTTGATTTTTTAAAAGCAAATATATTAAATGTCACAATGATGATTATGCATCACAAAGTAATACACTAGACAAACCCACAAATAATGAATACAACAAATAAATCTCCCAAATCAACCTTAATTTAATGAGTTCAAAAGGTTTCAAAACTATTATCTTCAGATCCAAACAATTATTGATTAATTAATCTATCTTTAATTCAAGTAAATGTATCACTTAAGTCATGTATTTAATTTCAGTAAAGAGATAATCGAATGATCAAGTACAAACAACCATAATAAAATTCTATTTAATTAAGTGAAACAATAGTTCAAACAAATCAATGCTAAAGATTAAAAATAAATAAAGGTATTGAATTCATTCAGAAAAGATCAACGAGTTTCTCTGATTTTCAGTGCTCCATCAGATAATGATTTTCCAAAACCATGCATATAAAATCAAGATGATTCTAACTAGCTTTAGAAAAGGACCAAATTATAGAAAATGGATCCATATATCTCAATATATTAAGGTTTGAATACATGGGTCTTTTGCAAAGAAACTTTAATAAAATAACTTAAAAACTCACCAACATGTCCAAAAAGACATGGATGGAATTATAAAAATGCTAGAGTAAAAGTGTAAATATTAATGTAAATATTTCATGTACAGAAGGCTTATCTTACAATTAAAAAATTGGCAGGACCTTCTTGTAATTTCACCAGGCGTACATGAATCTAGCATGTGATGTCTGGATTGGAATGCAAATATAGAAAGATTAGCAGGTAAAACTACAAATTTCCCGCCCCACGTGATGCGACATGTGATGGGAGGCTTGGTTCGAGGTTCGACGTGCATGGTATGGCTTGGGCCACATGGAGACTCACTACACATCGGTATAGGCTCATTGCTCCGAGGCTGCGGCTTGAAGCGTTGCTTTGGCTATGTTGACATGGCCGCATCTGGAGCGTAGGATGAATGTCGATGAAGGATAATCGAACAATGCATGCTTCTCTTCTTCTTCCCCTTCCTCGTGCGGGAGAGATTTAGCGGAGCTTCGATGGTATTGTGGTGTCTCCTCATCGTTCCTCTAATACAGCTGAAGGTCAGATGACCTTCCTGAAGGTCTGGTGAAGTTAGGGTAGGATCGGGGAAGAGGGGAGAAGCCCTATGGGTCTCTGTTGGTGAAGTACCTTTGACAAAGAAGGTTGAGATCAAAGCCTAGTCGTTCTCTCCGATCAGTGAAGAGTAAGAGATGCATGCAGGGTTAGCAACCAAAAACCGCACAAGAGCTAGGGGTTTGGGAATGGAATGGAATATCATCAGGGGAGAAGGATCAGAGCTTTAGTTGGGTTCTCAGTCTTTGCAAGACTGAGAAAGAATCGACATGATCCTGAACATGGAGAAGAGGAGAGAAGACAAGGAGGGTTATGCATGGACGAGTGATGATCGGTGTTGGTGCTCGAGTCCTCAGATGATGGAAAGGTTGAATATAAATCTATAGATAATTATGAGAAGATGGGAAGAAAAAATAATAAAGATCACCTGGACGGAGATGAACAAAGGAGGTGATGAAGATGATTGAATCTTGGCCAAAATTAGAGCTTCTGAGGCTCCAAGGTCTTCGTTTCAGGTTCGTGGCTAAAGAACCAAGCTCGTGCAGTCATCGTGGATGCTGCAACACGACTAATAGGATGAGGATCTCGCTGACATCATATCTCCATCATCATACTCAAATCACGAGCCCTAACTGTCATTGAGGGTTGGAAGAGGCTAAGTGTTGATGGATGAAGTGGTAGATGCGGTTGCAATAGGTGGAGGACTTGGTTTTGATAGGAGTAAGAGGGTAGTTGGGTGATTCCCAAGCAAGGGTTTCAACCACCACTAATTGGTGAAGGAGTTAGGGTTAGATAAGGTTAAGGGGTTGGCATATAAAATGAAGGTTAGACAAAGACAATGATGGTGGAACCAAGGAGGAAGGTCATCGGAGGGAGTTAGGAGAAAATGGGGATGTTAGGAAGTTGGCATGCTCATACCTCTTGGAGCATGTAGGCTGGAGGTTCGTACCTTTTGGATCATGTAGGCTGAAGGTTGAAGGTGATCTTGAAACTGTTTGATGAAGATCATAAGGTTGAGAAAGAGGCACGGGTGAGAGATCAGGATTTGCTCAATCATGCGATCAAGTGGTTGAAATTAAACGCGTAGGTGATTGAAATTGGGTCGTCCGATCCAACTTGATCAAACAGTGGTGGTGAAGAGTGGGAGGGTGAATGGAAGCAGCTATGTGGCTCACTGAGAGTTATGTATCATTTCCATCGGAGTTATATACATCAAAAAAAGAAAAAAAAGTATGAAATAAAGACTTCAAAAAAGTTAGATGAGAAAAAGTCAATGAAAAATCATTTTCGTCGGAGTTATGTATCAATAAGCAAGGCTTATGCTTCAAAGTAAAAGTTACAATGTTGTTTGTAGCTGGAGACATGACTACACTGGTCAAGCTCCAAAGGATATGTGGCTACACTAGTCACAATCGATTCTTCTTTCTCTACCCCCTCATCTTGAGCCGGTTGCACTTGAACTTAGAAGGGAGTACCCCGCTTCTCGAGGTAAGTGTAGCTAGATTGGGGAATTAGGGTTACCTTACTAAGGAAGATTGTCTCTTTACCATATCAAATATAGGGAGCTACATTTCACATACATTGTACAAGTAAGACTCATAGTCATAAGAGTTTGCATATGAAAACACTTGTTCTGACCTGACTATTGAGGTGAACTAAATAGAGGATTGTGAACCTTGAGGGCTGTTAAGTTTTAAATCCTATTCTCAACAAGGTTTTGATAATGTAACAAACCAAAGGTCTGACTAAGTGATGAATCTGTGATTCATCACTTCAAAAGTCAAAAATAGAGCCTTATTCCCGAGTAAACAGAGGCATATTTCCCTTTATAATGCATAAATAGCATTCATGCATACATACATAATGCATACATTTTAGCAGTGCATTTGCATTTAAATAAGAAGCCAAAATCCCTTGTAAAATACCCACTCACTAAAATAACCTCTTCCTTATAATATGTACTCCTTAGTTAATAATATAGGGAAAAAGGCCAAAAATCCCCCTTGTAAATTAGTCAATAAAGCCCTAGAACCCTTGTACACTAAAATGCACATAAATCCCTCATACAAACTCCGAACTAGGTCTACTTACTCTTAGAATACTACACATTAAAAGACCTTTAAAATGAGACTAATTTCAACCAAGTTGGAGCTCGTATGAGAAAGTTGGGTTTTTGGGCCACTTTGTATACTACATATATGTATATTTGTATCTTTGTATTTATGTATCATATTTGTCCTCATCTCCGTCTTTGGTCAACATGAAACTTGTAGATCTCATCGAGATCTACAACTTTCATGTTTTGAGTTTTTCCAAATTCGGCCCCCTCTTCTCTCTACGCATATATTTTCTTCCAGCCATTCACAGCAGGCCACGTGGGGCCCTCTGGTTGAGCCACGTGGCCCGCTGCCCTTGCCTCATCCGCTCGCAGCCACAGCCGTTGGATTGCCCTCTAGATCCAACGGCTTAGCTGCTTCCACATGCACCTCAATTCCCTGCCGTCCGATCATCTCTTGCCCTTAATCTACGCCGCACGTTAGCGCCCTCACCAGAGCTCGCCACGTGGTGGCGTGTACACCGCTTGATCACGCCCGCGATCTTCTCATCTAAGCCGCTCAATCCGCTCTCGGATCCTAACCGCTCGATTAGACTCAACTCCTCATCCCATCCGTTCGTTCACGCCGCTGCCCCTCCATGACACGTGGTAGCTTCAGCACCCTCAGATCGCGTCGCCTTGACTTGATCTCAGCCGCTCGCTCGCGCTTCGCCCAGCTCACTCCACGTGGCGCCATCACGGCCTCTTATCACCTCGCCTTGATCTAATCCTATACGTCCCTTCGCGCTTTGATCTAGGCTGTTGGATCCCAAGATCCAACGGCCAGGGCCTCGTCTCCTACCTCCGATCGCCTCTCTCCCACGATCTCGCCCTTGCGAAACAAGCCGCCCCCTTTCTATTTTCGCCACCACGCCTACCACCATCTCCGACCACCAATCACTCCACGTCTTTCCCCACTCATCCGTCATCCTCGCCAGTTACTTCATTTCCCATGTCGATCGCCAGCTACGCCCCACTACCTCCATGAACTTTGCTCCATCACCAGGCCCTCCTTTACTTCACCCTTTAAATACTCCACCACCGACCATCGTCGCACCCATCCGCCACTCCAGAGAGCTTCCCTGAGCTCCGATCTTCCAATTGGTGACAACGATTTGACGAATCGTTGAGCGAAGAAGGGCTTCTTCTCCGGCGAGATCCACGGCATCTCCGCCGTGTCGCAGCTGCCCTCCGCGACGCTGCACGAGCTCGGGACACCACCGGTCCCTCGAGCGACGACCTCGAACCCAAGAAGGAGTTCCAATCCCTAGATGAACCCTCCATTCTTCTCCGATCTTCTCTTCTTTTCTTCGTCGATTTGCTCGCATTTTATTCTCCGCCTCCGGTCATTCCCACGCCGCCATTTCATACCGCCGAGCTTCGCGTCGAAGCCCCCATCTTCGCGGCACCCTTCACGACCTCCGACGACGCATATCACCATACCTCGCTCCCCAGCTCCGCCACTTGGCCGGAGCTTCTTCGTCAGACCATCTCCGTCCACCTTTGGCCTCGCCAGACAACCAACTACCTTCACAAGTGCACGCACGGGCTTCGGCTCCTTCTCTAACACTTGCAGGTACCTTTTCATTCACTGATCGGAAGTCCACCGGAGCACCTTTGGAGCTTCGTCGCCAGCTACCTCCGACGACCTTCTCCAGCTCCTGAGGCCATTAGCACCTCCCCCGCATCACCACGCGTCTTCCGGGATATCTCCGAGTCCTCGGAGAGCTTCATCGACATCTGGAGGAGCGGGCGGAGCCAACGCCACTTCGCCTGAGCCCCGCCATCTCCTCCGCAGGCGGCGGAGGCCCGTCGAAGATGAAGCCCCGTGGCCGTTCGATCATCTCGATCGTACGGTCCGCAGTCAGCCACGTCGCCCGTCCACCGGAGCTTGCAGACGACCGTAGGATCATCACTGATCCCACGGTTAGGAGCCTTCCACGTCGCCGTCTCCATCGAGTCCAGTAGCCGTTGGATCCGCCTAGATCTAACGGCCTGAGGTCACGCCACACATCTTCACCGCCATCCATCGGATCAAGCTCGATCCGAAGGTCCACAGCTTGCCACATAGCTTCGGCCCGAGCCTCTTCTCTGAGCCTAGGTTCGGGTCGTCCGAGCCTCACTCCAGACCTCCAGAAGCGCCCGAGCCTAGCCTCGAGCCTCCGCAGCCATCCGAGCCTAGGCCGCCCACGTGAGGAGCACATGCGGCCTGGGAAATTTACACAGAGGCCCCTGGAGCTTTCCAATATTGCAAAAAGGTCCCTGTGAAGCTGAGCCCACGTGAGGAGCACGTGCCTGTTGGAGAAATTGCACTTGAGTCCCCAACATAATAGGTAATTGCATTTTAGTCCCTGTCCGCATATTTGCTTTATGTATTTTTATTTTCCTGTATTGCATTTACACCCATGTGTTTGCACGCATCCCTAGGTTGCATTTTACATCATTTTTCAAATCTAAAAATTGCATTTTGTTGAGAAACTTGTCCTCTGTCTATTGGTCTACGTGTCACATTTTTGTAATTTCAGTGGAATTATTAATGAATTAATTGGTATATTTTTGAAATATTTTGCCCAGTGACACCTTTTAATTTCTAGTTAATTCTCTGTGGTTCCAAAAATCCTCAAATTCACAGTAGCTTAAGGACAGTATTCTTAACATGCCATAAAAATTTCATGTCATTTGCACACATTTCAAGGCCTAAATGAATTGTTGAGTGATTTTCATATTTCAATTTTAATAAATTCATTTCATATTGAAATTAAGATCTGTCAATTTTCGTGGATTCCTTATCATTAGTGCTATCAAGGATAATTTTATTTCTTGAAAAATTGTGATTTGTTATTTATTAAAAATTAAATAGTGAAAATCACCCTGTCTGCATATTTAATTCCCAGTAAATCCATTTAGTGTCTGAAAAATCAAAAAAATTAGGGTAGCTCATTTTCATCATAAATAATCATCTGGCCAAATTTTAGAATTCTTGGACTTCATTTGATATCATAATTGAATTGAACGTTATATTGGCCTGCTGGTTGCATGTGTCTGCATTGAAATTTAAAAGACCAAAAAAAATAATTCCTCAAAAATCTAACACTTGGATATTTGCTAAAATCTACCTAAGGAGACAGATGCCTCCCTGAGTTCGACCTTGGACTTCCACCAAGTAAAAAAAAAATCACCGCTTGAAATTGGCTCAAACCTTATTTAAGTGGTTTTTGACTAGCCTCTCGTATCCGACTGCAACGAACGATTAACATTAATTTGGACATTAATTTGACCGAATTAACTAAGGGTGCGGGACGCTTATCAAAATGGCGCCGTTGCCGGGGAGGCACGGCTTAGGTTAATTTTCAGTAATATTTTGAGTGTTTGATTTCTTATCCCCGGGTAGTCTGACCCCCGGTTTTCTTGTAATTATTCTCTCTTTTAATTCGTTGCATCATTTTATTTTTGAGTCACTCTCTGACCTCTCTCTTTTTCTGTGCGAGGAACGCGAGGAGTCTTGGACGCTTCGACAATCGAGCATTTTAATTGAGTGATTAGAGAGGCATTGTAATTTTTTATTTATTTTATTTCTTTTTTTGCATCATTTCTAGCGGTTCCCGTTTGGGTTCTCGCGTCTGTAAAGATAGTGGAACCGTGTCCCCGTGTGCTGTGTGGGTGAATTGTAACTTAGCTTGCACTAGCGGCTCCCCGAGCCAATCTAGGAATTGCTTGTGCTCGTAATCATTAGGACCACACAACTCACTTAAAAGACGCACCTAGACCGCAGTACTTAGTCAAATTAAACTGTTCTTCACGCTAATAGAACTGCCTGTCTAGGAGCGGCTTTCATCGCTTGCATTTGCATCTAGATTAAAAAGTTTTCAATTCTGTTCTGCATCCTGCATAAAAAAAAAGCGAAGGGATCACTGTAAGTATTCTTCACTCAGCATACGCATCATTGATTTTTACTTGCATCGGCTTTTCTCGATTTCCCCCTCTGATTTTCACATTTAAATTAAACGGAAATTGGGACTGTTCGATAGGCGTGCTATGTGGTTGGATTAATACGGTGAGAACCTAACTTAAAATCGGGACTGCTAAACAGTATTGACAAAAAAAAGGAATAAAATTTAAAAATTGCTTGCGGGAGATTAATCCCCGACCTTGTTTTCAGGATGAGTGAGGGTACTTGAGTGTGTGTGAACACCTTAAGGCAGAGCCCAAATCCCCGTCTTCCATATCACGTTCTAACCGATCCTAGCAAATATCACAAGTCGAATAAATTTCAGATTCTTTGACTAGTACCAAGTAGCCTCCTCCTGTCTCAGGTAGATAGGGGTGAAATTGCGGTACTTTGCGACAAGCTGCCAGTAACCCCCTAGGGTGAAGTTCCGGCCTTGTCAGCCTCCGCCTGCTTGCAGTTAGATAGGGGCGTGGTCATTGAATCCATCGACTTGGGATAGGAGCGAAGAAAGGAAGGAGCGGCGGTATCTTAGGCGACGGGTTAAACAGGGGAGACGCATCCGGCTCTGAGCCGACTTCCCTATAGGCCGCGTAATCCTTGCTTATTTTTCTTGAAAATCACACTTAAAAACTACAAGATTAATTGGACTCGATTTCGAGTCCTTCACTGTGTTGAGTGTGAACCCAGGGTCTTGGATTGATTTTTGCTTGCTTCAGGTAGGAGTAAAATCCTATCTTCTTCTCGCTTCATTAAGATGAGTGACTGGGGAGATCTCGACGCATTATTCACCAATCTCTCTATGAATCCCCCAAGTAACTCATCTTCATCGGTCCAAGCGCACCTTGGACCACCCAGGACTCATGACCCCCTTGAGTCCTGGTTCCCTCATACTCAGGGTGGTTACTCTCAAACCAACCCTTTCATCTCCTCCGAGATTACCGAGGAAGACCATTGCCTCGGTAATCCCTTCCTTAATTTGCCCTCTAACATTGATCTTATTTCCCAATCCCCAGAACTAGAGGACAAGATGCCGCCAAGGATGCCACCGGATGAGGACCAAATACGATAGATTCTTGCTCGCCTCGTCGAAGCCGAACAGAAGAATGCAGATCTCACGGCACGGATGGGACAGATCATAGTAGCTGGAGGAATCGACCGACCAATGGTCGACACCTACAACCCGGTGGAGAACGAGATTCAGAATTGGTTAGCACCCGTAGTTCCCGCCCAGGCATTTGAGCTGAAGCCCCACTTCCTTAGTCTGCTTCCGAAGTTCAATGGAAACCTCACTGAAGAACCATACACTTTCCTCCGTGACTTCGAACTGGTGTGCAATAATCTTAGCCATCCCAATGTTGGCCAAGATTATATCCGACTGAAGGCCACCCCTTTTGCCTTAGGTGATAAGGCTGCTCATTGGCTGAAGAACTTAGGGGTGGTATGTACTACCTGGCTGCAGTTCAAGGACCTTTTCTTGAAAAAGTTCTACCCTCTCAGTAGGACTAACCAGATGAGAACGAAGATCGCCAGTTTCGCTCAAGGACCCAGTGAACCTTTCCATGAAGCTTGGGACAGGTTCAATGATTTAGTACAGAAATGCCCATGCCACGTCATTTCGAAGGCGATCTTAGTCCAGACCTTGTTCTGTGGTCTAACCCCGGAGATGCAGGGGTTAGTCAGTGCTGTCTGTGGAGGAAGCTATCTGAACAAGAACGAGCACGCCGTATGGAAGATCCTGGAGCAGATGGCAGAAACCGGCAGGTCGCAGGCCACAAGGGCCTATCAGTTGTCTCCCTCAATCCTATCCAATGAGGCAACTCGAAGGACTGTAGCAGATCTGACTGAGGACCTCATTCCCAGCATGGGGATGATTGCCGACAAGCTTACCATGGTCGAGCAGATCCATAAGAGAGTCGCGGAGATGGAGTCTCTTTCGAACCTACCGAAGCAAGTGGAGGAACTCTCTGAGAAGGTAGCTAAGATCAAGCTACCTACCCCTTCTGCACCACCTGTACCTGTACATCGAGTCCATCTTGTACAGGAACAGGCACCAGGGTCTCAGAGTAGCTGGGACCAGACTTACACCCAGCAGAATCAACATGCACCCTCACAAGTGGAGACGGGATACGAGGAGCCTCCGCCTATGTACGAGATCAACGGGCTTTGGTATAGCCGTGACCTGATGGTCAGGCAGATCGAAATGGGGAAGGATCAGCCACACCGTCCATCCCCAGTCTACCAAGAAACCAGGCCCGTTCCCATACCGCGCTTTCCGTCCAGGCCAGAACAGGGGTACCAGCCGCAGCAGCGCACCTATCAGCAGGGGCCAGCACCGTCCCATCAACAGCATCAATATCGGCATGGCCAGCAGGGCCAATACAGAACCACATCTTCGCAGCAGCAAGCCCAGCCCACCGAATTGGAGTCTCTCACCTTGGCGATCCAGACCCTGTCTGATAGAGTCCAACAAATACAGAATGACTACCTGGACATGAGAACCGACATCAATCGGGTCTCCCGTGCCCAGGACCAACAGATGGCGCCAAAGACCCCAATTCCCGCACAGGTTCAGGCCAACCCGAACAGCTTACACCAGGGCCAGAACCGACCTCGAGATCAGGTATACTATTCAGATAATTATTTATCTGAACATGAGATCCTTTCGTACGATAATGTAAATCATATGTCCCTCAGGAGCGGAAGGACCGTGACCATACCTGATTGGGCACATGCGCAGAAGGGAAGGAGCCTCCGACACTCTACCTGAGGAGAGCTCGGAGGAGGAAGAGGGAGGAGCATCACCCCCATCACCGGCAGAAGAAGAGTACATTTGAGTCCTCGAAGCAGCATTCTCGCATTTGCATGGAGTCAGACGAAACCGATGAAGAGCCCGCACCTCCATCTGAGGAGGATCATCCATCAGTCGCGGAAGAAGCGTCACCGGTTTCGCCTCAGCATTTTCTTTTCAGTCAGAGTCAGAGTCCTAGTTTGTTTCAGAGGTCAGAGTCATGTAAAGAACTCAGTTCCCGAAGTTAATGAGAAAATTTCAGTTTCCGAACCTGAGTTGGAGTCAATAATCCCTTTCCCCCGAGCTCTCAAGGGTGGAAAGAAGAAAAACAAAAAATCAAAAAAGATGACCCTGAGATGGCTGAATTCTGCAATAAACACATCAAGGTCACATCCCCCTTTGACAAGTTCGTGGAAATGACCCCTGCATTCCAAAAATACCTTAAGGTGAGATGCACACCTACTAGGGTTAGCAGGAAAACCAAAAGCCGTGTTGAAAAACACGTTCTATCAGTAGCCACGACTTGTGCAATAAAGAACTTGTTTCCTCGGAAACGAAGAGACATGGGTGCACATTATGTAGCGAGTCATGTTGATGACATCACATTTGAACGCACTCTCCTAGACAATGGTTCCTCAATCAATCTAATGCCTACAACCCTCTATGAGCGGCTTAATCTCGGACCTCTTAGGAAATCCAGAGCTCTTCTACAGTTTGCTGACAAATCAACCAAGAGGTCCCAAGGAGAATTAAGGAACATTGTGATTAAAGTCGAGGGGCAAGAATACATGGTGGACTTCACTGTCCTGGATATGGAAACCCCTCGTAATTGGAGAGATTCCCAGATCATCCTAGGTAGGCCCTTCCTCTGAACAGCAGGGGCCTTATTTGATTATAAGAATGGGAAGATACAGTTCCAAACTCCAGGCGGAGATGAGGAACTTGAAATGAAGCAGACAAGATGGCAGAGACCGGATTCAGAGTCCAGCACCGAGTACTTTTCTACCGGAACAGACTGCGAGCATGTAGACTTAGTTGGGCCATGGAGACAGAACCCAACCAGCACCGATATGTCCATCTCCTCCGAAGATGATCCAGTGCATGAGTCAGTCTGTGAGATCCTCAGGAATGAGTATAGCTCTGAGCCTGCATCGCCCTACACCTTCGATGACGTAGAGGCCCAGTTGGGCATGTCAGTCCTTACATCTCTAGGACAATCGGAAGATGAGGATAACGAGTCGGACGAGGCGTTTGCTGATTGTATGGAGACCTTTGACGATCCGACTCCAGAGCTGAACTTGGTGACAGCTATCACAGAGAACGATCCAGCCACTTCCAACACTGAGCCAGATCAAATTGAGCCAGATTTCTTAGACGATCACACTATTCCTGAGCTCAAACCCTTACCCACAACTCTACAGTATGCCTTCCTTACGGGCCAAGACAAGAAATTCCCGGTCATCATCAGTTCGCAATTGACCGAGGAGCAGGAATCTCGCTTGCTAGAGATCCTGGAGAAGAACCGCAAGGCGATAGGCTGGAGCATTTCCGATCTCCACGGGATAAATCCTGCTCTGTGTTCGCACCATATTTACTTGGAGAATGAAGCCAAACCCTCTCGTGAATTCCAACGCCGGTTGAATCCAAATTTACGAGAGGTTGTGAAGAAGGAGATAGAAAAATGGTGCGACACGGGTTTCATTTACCCAATCTCCGACTCTAAGTGGGTGGCCCCAATCCATGTTGTCCCGAAGAAGTCAGGAATTCAGACGACCACCAACGAGGATGAAGAGGAGATCGTGACGAGAGTACCCACGTCGTGGCACGTCTGTGTGGATTACAGACGCCTGAATGCCGCGACGAAGAAGGATCATTTCCCCCTACCGTTCATTGATCAGATCCTAGAGAGACTAGCGGGGAAAGAGTTCTTCTGCTTCCTAGATGGGTTCTCGGGCTACAATCAAGTAGCCATAGCTCCAGAGGACCAGAAAAAAACCACGTTTACATGCCCCTTTGGTACCTATGCTTTCAGGCGCATGCCTTTTGGGCTATGCAATGCTCCAGGTACTTTTCAAAGGTGCATGATTGCTGTATTCGCCGAAATGGTCGGCGAATTCCTGGAAATCTTCATGGATGACTTCTCGGTCCACGACGATTCTTTCGATTCCTGTCTTAGGAATCTGGACCGAGTCCTCAACAGATGTTGTGAGGTTAATCTGGTGCTCTCCTGGGAGAAAAGTCACTTCATGGTGACGGAGGGCATAGTGTTGGGGCATGTCATCTCCAAGAGAGGAATGGAGGTTGACCCTGCCAAGGTGGACGTGATCAGACGACTCCAGCCACCAACCAACGTAAAGCAGTTGCGGTCGTTCCTCGGGCATGTTGGATTTTACCGGAGATTTATTAAGGATTTTTCTAAGATTGCCCAACCGCTAATGAGCTTTTAGGCAAAGACATGGAGTTTGTTGTATATCACAAATGTCTTGAGGCCTTTAAGCTTTTACAAGGAATGATTATGGACGCACCCATCCTACAAGCCCCAGATTGGTCTCTACCCTTTGAGATCATGACGGATGCCTCTGATTATGTTGTTGGGGCTGTGTTGGGACAAAGAAGAGATGGCGTCCCGTTTGCAATTCACTACGCAAGCAAAGTGCTTGATTCTGCTCAGCGTAACTATACAGTTATGGAAAAGGAAATGCTTGCAGTAGTGTTTGCCTTGGACAAATTCAGATCTCACCTAATCGGATCCAAGGTAACTGTGTTCACTGACCACACGGCACTACAGTATTTGATGGCGAAGAAGGACGCGAAGGCGCGTCTTCTTCGATGGATTTTACTTTTCCAGGAGTTTGATTTAGACATCCGTGATAAACCTGGAAAGAAGAATGTAGTGGCCGATCATTTTTCTCGTCTCGAAGATCTTAATACTTCCGAGGTTTCACCAATTTGAGACTCCTTCCCTGACAAGTCGATTTTTGTTATCGACTCACTCCCATGGTATGCCAATATCGTGAATTATCTTGTCTCCAAGAAAGTTCCCGAAGATTGGCCCAAGAGCCAAATCGACCGACTAAAGTCGGACGCTAGACACTACCATTGGGGGGATCCGATCCTTTTCTTTGAAGGACCGGATTGTGTCTGGAGACGGTGTATTCCTCAGGAAGAATACCAGAGTGTCCTTTCTTTATGCCACAGCTTGGAGGCAGGAGGACACCACTCCGGGAAGAGGACCGCATGGAAGGTACTTCAGTGTGGCTTCTACTGGCCGACTCTGTTTCGCGATGCCACCGCCTTCGCGAAGTCGTGCCCAGTTTGCCAGAGAATGGGAGGAACCGTTGGTTCCAAGGATGAGATGCCAATGCAGCCGGTCATCATTTGTGATGTCTTTGATGCCTGGGGCATCGATTTCATGGGCCCATTCCCTGTCAGCCACGGGTTCGAATATATCCTTCTTGCGGTAGACTATCTGTCCAGATAGGTGGAGGCTATCCCGACCCGAGCCGTAGACAACAGGACTGTCTGTAAATTCATCAGAGAGCATATCATCTCTAGGTTCGGGATCCCCAAAATGATGATATCAGACGGGGGTAGCCACTTTGTGAATCCGTAGGTGAAGAAACTCCTGAAGGACTATGGCATCGAACACCGTGTCGCGAGTCCTTACCACCCACAAACCAATGGTATGGCTGAGGTGTCAAATAGGGAGGTGAAAACCATATTGCAAAAGCTTGTCCGCCCGGACAGGAAGGACTGGTCTCAGATCTTGGATCAAGTCCTCTGGGCGTATAGGACGGCTTACAAGACAGCGTTAGGCACCTCCCCATTCCGAATGGTATTCGGAAAGCCATGCCACTTGCCCGCAGAGTTAGTGCACAAATCAGGATGGGCAATCAAGAAGGTCAACTGGAACACACACCTGGAACAGAAGCAGAGAGACATGGATCTGAATGAGCTTGTGGAAGTCAGAAACCGCGCATACGACAACAGTTTGGTGTACAAGGACAAGGTGAAGCGTTGGCATGATAGATATATCAGACGAAAGACCTTTGTTCCTGGACAGAAGGTATGGTTGTTCAATGCTAGGCTGAAGATTTTCCAAGGCAAGTTAAAGTCTAAGTGGACAGGCCCATTTGTCGTCCGTACGGTGCATGATAGTGTATGTGTCGAGATCTTAGATCTCGCAGATGACGCACCGACATTCCTAGTGAATGGACAGTTGTTGAAGCACTTCGTCGAATCCAATGAGCAGTTAGTCCATGTTGAGGAGATTGTATTCATGCGCGAGACAGATACAACAGATACACCTCGAGCCGCGTATGAGACCTTGCAGCAGTGAACTCCAGCCATCCACAGCATCTCGAAAGATTCAGACCGACTCATCTGTATATATCATCATTTTTGTACATCATATCCTTTCTCCCGCGACTCTAGTAACTCATCCCCGTCTCATTGCATCACTATCTTGGACTATACTTAGGATAACCATATCCTAAGTATAAGGGGGTGGAGTCACTTGAGTCGATTCTTTGTACATCCTCCAAGATCACATCGGTTCTCATATTAATTCCTGTCCTATACTTAGGCTTACCAGAGCCTAAGTATAGGGGGGACCGATGCCCGCTGTGTATATACTCCTCCATTTCCCCTCTTTTCCTCGTCTGCCCCATTTCTGATCTTCTTCTACACTTAGGCTGCCAGAGACTAAGTATAGGGGGGCAGGACGACTTCTATACTTTGTGTTATTTTAGCTCTCCTACGCTTAGCTCGAGCTATGTCTTGTTAGTCGCTTTCGTGCTCTGAGGGCATAGCACACGCTAAGTATAGGGGGACGTGTATATATTACATATATACTTTACCCATAGCTCGTACTTTCGCGTATTTTCACGTATTTTTGTATATATTTTGCAATAATTATGGGTGGGTAAAGATTGAAAAAAAATGTGTATACTTGTATATTTTATAACACTTGTATAATACTTGCACAACTCTTGTACTTTTGTTGTAAAATAGGAGATATACCAAAAAAATTGAATGAAAATGAAAAGAGGCTTCTTATTTACTCATGCATATCATCTCCGCATCCAAGAAAAGAAAAAGAGTCTTGCATCTTCATTCATCTTCATAGCATGACATCTCATCTCATCTGCATCCTTTGCATATGCAAAGTGAAAAGTTAGTGGGTTCTGAACCAAGTTATGAGTAGATATTGAGGATGGACTTAATTAGACCTTAATCCACCTAATTTCAGAGGAACCTTATAGGATCTGGAGTTAAGATTTCTCAGGTCAAGTGACTTAATTCTTTGAGTCCGCAAGTCTATGTTCACATGTCATCTTGATTAGTCTAAGTAGAATATCTCGTGCCTACGCATGATTCTTATTGACAGTGACCTAACTTGGACAAGCACAATGCACGTAGCTCTTCATTGATGAGGTGGTAAGGAGGTAGAATCCTTTAGCTTGGAGTAGCACACGGGTGGAAACATCCGTCCTCCTCTAGGGAGGGTAGTGCATCTCAACCTAGTCTAGTGGTGTTGACATCTAAGGACAGGATGCTGTGGGTTGCAATAATGCTTCAAAAGAGGG
Source organism: Ottelia alismoides (assembly GCA_037367405.1). Lineage (NCBI taxonomy): Eukaryota > Viridiplantae > Streptophyta > Magnoliopsida > Alismatales > Hydrocharitaceae > Ottelia > Ottelia alismoides. The sequence goes on along the minus strand of JAZKJV010006252.1, from coordinate 1,117,808 downwards.
ATAGTCTACTGGCTCAAGAGGAAAAACTCCTGATGTACATGCTGCACATTATAAAAAAAAATCAAAAACTCCAAAAAATTAGACAGGTCCAAGAGAAAATAAAATACATGTCGGAGTCTGTATACTAGTAAAGAAATGCAGCTGGATGACTTGGCTACACTGGTCGGGCATCCCGGGATAGGTAGCTACACTGGCTACCGTCCATTCTCTTCTCTACCCCCTCCTCTTGAGTTGGTCGCACTTGAACTTAGAAGGGAATACCCCGCTCCTCGAGGAAAGAGTTACTGGACCGGGTTATTGAGTTACCTTGTTAGAGGAGGCTGGTTCCGAGCCATTTCTGATGTGGAGAGTTACATATCACTTACACAGTGCAAGTAAGAATCATAGTCATCAGAATTTGCGTTTGAGGATTTGTTCTGACCTGACGATTGAGGAGTCTTGAATAGAAGACTTGTGGAACTTGAAGTCTGTTAGGTCTTAAGTTCAGGTCCAAATAAGGTTCCGCCACACAACTAATCCAAAGGTCGAGTCAAGCTCCATTTTTAACTTTTGTTCATGACCTTGGTATGGAACCCAAAATCATTTCACTCTTGCATTTCATTTAGTTGCTCGGGGACGAGCAAGGTTTAAGTATAGGGGGTTGATGAATCTTTGATTCATCACTTCAAAAGTAAAAAATAGAGCCTTGTTCCCGAGTAAATAGAGGCATATTTCCCTTTATAATGCATAAATAGAATTCATGCATACATACATAATGCATACATTTTAGCAGTGCATTTGCATTTAAATAAGAAGCCAAAATCCCTTGTAAAATACCCACTCACTAAAATAACCTCTTCCTTATAATATGTACTCCTTAGTTAATAATATAGGGAAAAAGGCCAAAAATCCCCCTTGTAAATTAGTCAATAAAGCCCTAGAACCCCTGTACACTAAAATGCACATAAATCCCTCATACAAACTCCGAACTAGGTCTACTTACTCTTAGAATACTACACATTAAAAGACCTTTAAAATGAGACTAATTTCATCCAATTTGGAGCTCGTATGAGAAAGTTGGGTTTTTAGGCCACTTTGTATACTACATATATGTATATTTGTATCTTTGTATTTATGTATCATATTTGTCCTCATCTCCGTCTTTGGTCAACATGAAACTTGTAGATCTCATCGAGATCTACAACTTTCATGTTTTGAGTTTTTCCAAATTCGGCCCCCTCTTCTCTCTACACATATATTTTCTTCCAGCCATTCACAGCAGGCCACGTGGCGCCCTCTGGTTGAGCCACGCGGCCCGCTGCCCTTGCCTCATCCGCCCGCAGCCACAGCTGTTGGATTGCCCTCTAGATCCAACGGCTTAGCTGCTTCTACGTGCACCTCAATTCCCTGCCGTCCGATCATCTCTTGCCCTTAATCTACGCCGCACGTTAGCGCCCTCACCAGAGCTCGCCACGTGGCGGCGTATACACCGCTTGATCACGCCCGCGATCTTCTCATCCAAGCCGCTCAATCCGCTCTCGGATCCTAACCGCTCGATTAGCCTCAACTCCTCATCCCATCCGTTCGTTCACGCCGCTGCCCCTCCACGACACGTGGCAGCTTCAGCACCCTCAGATCGCGTCGCCTTGACTTGATCTCAGCCGCTCGCTCGCGCTTCGCCCAGCTCACTCCATGTGGCGCCAACACGGACTCTTATCACCTCGCCTTGATCTAATCCTATACGTCCCTTCGCGCTTTGATCTAGGCCGTTGGATCCCAAGATCCAACGGCCAGGGCCTCATCTCCTACCTCCGATCGCCTCTCTCCCACGATCTCGCCCTTGCGAAACAAGCCGCCCCCTTTCTATTTTCGCCACCACGCCTACCACCATCTCCGACCACCAATCACTCCACGTCCTTCCCCACTCATCCGTCATCCTCGCCAGTCACTTCATTTCACACGTCGATCGCCAGCTACGCCCCACTACCTCCATGAACTTCGCTCCATCACCAGGCCGCTCCTCTACTTCTCCCTTTAAATACTCCACCACCGGCCATCGTCGCACCCATCCGCCACTCCAGAGAGATTCCCTGAGCTCCGATCTTCCAATTGGTGACAACGATTTGACGAATCGTTGAGCAAAGAAGGGCTTCTTCTCCGGCGAGATCCACGGCATCTCCGCCATGTCGCAGCTGCCCTCCGCGACGCTGCATGAGCTCGGGACACCACCGGTCCCTCGAGCGACGACCTGGAACCCAAGAAGGAGTTCCAATCCCCAGGTGAACCCTCCATTCTTCTCCGATCTTCTCTTCTTTTCTTCGTCGATTTTCTCGCATTTTATTCTCCGCCTCCGGTCATTCCCACGCCGCCATTTCATACCGCCGAGCTTCGCGTCGAAGCCCCCATCTTCGCGGTACCCTTCACGACCTCCGACGACGCATATCACCATACCTCGCTCCCCAGCTCCGCCACTTGGCCGGAGCTTCTTCGTCAGACCACCTCCGTCCACCTTTGGCCTCGCCAGATAACCAACTACCTTCACAAGTGCACGCACGGGCTTCGGCTCCTTCTCTAACACTTGCAGGTACCTTTTCATTCACTGATCGGAAGTCCACCGGAGCACCTTTGGAGCTTCGTCGCCGGCTACCTCCGACGACCTTCTCCAACTCCTGAGGCCATTAGCACCTCCGCCGCATCACCACGCGTCTTCCGGGATATCTCCGAGTCCTCGGAGAGCTTCATCGACATCTGGAGGAGCGGGCGGAGCCAACGCCAATTCTCCTGAGCCCCGCCATCTCCTCCGCAGGCGGCGGAGGCCCGTCGATGACGAAGCCCCGTGGCCGCTCGATCATCTCGATCGTACGGTCCGCAGTCAGCCACGTCGCCCGTCCACCGGAGCTTGCAGACGACCGTAGGATCATCACTGATCCCACGGTCAGGAGCCTTCCACGTCGCCGTCTCCATCGAGTCCAGTAGCCGTTGGATCCACCTAGATCTAACAGCTTGAGGTCACACCACACGTCTTCACCGCCATCCATCGGATCAAGCTCGATCCGAAGGTCCACAGCTTGCCACGTAGCTTCGGCCCGAGCCTCTTCTCCGAGCCTAGGTTCGGGTCGTCCGAGCCTCACTCCAGACCTCTAGAAGCGCCCGAGCCTAGCTCTGAGCCTCCGCAGCCATCTGAGCCTAGGCCGCCCACGTGAGGAGCACGTGCGGCCTGGGAAATTTACACAGAGGCCCCTGGAGCTTTCCAATATTGCAAAAAGGTCCCTGTGAAGCTGAGCCCACGTGAGGAGCACGTGCCTGTTGGAGAAATTGCACTTGAGTCCCCAGCATAATAGGTAATTGCATTTTAGTACCTGTCTGCATATTTGCTTTATGTATTTTTATTTTCCTGTATTGCATTTACACCCATGTGTTTGCACGCATCCCTAGGTTGCATTTTACATCATTTTTCAAATCTAAAATTGCATTTTGTTGAGAAACTTGTCCTCTGTCTATTGGTCTACGTGTCACATTTTTGTAATTTCAGTGGAATTATTAATGAATTAATTGGTATATTTTTGAAATATTTTGCCCAGTGACACCTTTTAATTTCTAGTTAATTCGCTGTGGTTTCAAAAATCCTCAAAAATTCATAGTAGCTTAAGGACAGTATTCTTAACATGCTATAAAAATTTCATGTCATTTGCACACATTTCGAGGCCTAAATAAATTGTTGAGTGATTTTCATATTTCAATTTTAATAAATTCATTTCACATTGAAATTAAGATCTGTCAATTTTCCTGGATTCCTTATCATTAGTGCTATCTAGGATAATTTTATTTCTTGAAAAAAATGTGATTTGTTATTTATTAAAAATTAAATAGTGAAAATCACCCTGTCTGCATATTTAATTCCCAGTAAATCCATTTAGTGTCTGAAAAATCAAAAAAATTAGGGTAACTCATTTTCATCATAATTAACCATCTGGCCAAATTTTAGAATTTTTGGACTTCATTTGATATCATAATTGAATTGAACGTTATATTGGCCTGCTGGTTGCATGTGTCTGCATTGAAATTAAAAAGACCAAAAAAAATAATTCCTCAAAAATCTAACACTTGGATATTTGCTACAATCTACCTAAGGAGACAGATGCCTCCCTGAGTTCGACCTTGGACTTCCACCAAGTAAAAAAAATCACCGCTTGAAATTGGCTCAAACCTTATTTAAGTGGTTTTTGACTAGCCTCTCGTATCCGACTGCAACGAACGATTAACATTAATTTGACCGAATTAACTAAGGGTGCGGGACGCTTATCACTAAGCTCCAAACTTTGATTTTATGAAGATAAGTTTAAGAATCATAATCATTCTTAGTGTTTTCTAGGGAATAACAAAGCTGAATATAGGGGTAATGAACATGCACTCATTTACCTTTATTCATTCATTTAGGCTTTAAATCCCTAGATAAATGCATGTAAATATTACTAACTTGTATAAATTAACATCCTAACTATGATGTATAAATATTGTATAAATTCATGTATTTAAACCCTACATAAAAGAATAAAGAAAAGAAAAATAAAGGAAGTATCCTTGATACTAACTAACCCTAAACTTCAAGACCAAGTCAAATATTGACTAAGTCGATCGGGAATAAAGTAGGGGAAGATAGGTTGAATCATTGTACAAATTATCAAGAAAACCCTAATTATTCTAAATACAGAATACTGTGTAAATGGCCCAAACTTCTAGCTTTTTAATTATCATCATACGCACTTCAAATAATAAAGTGTTCAATATAAAACTTGTAAATAACAATGTATATAAAATAAGAAAAATATTGGCGAAAATAAATCATGCACAAGTCACCTGGTATACTCAATTGAAAAAGCTGCAAATAGAACTTCATCGATCAATATCTTCTCCATATGAACTCAAAATGAAATAAACTCACCTCCGTTGTATTTCTAATTAAATTATCCTTCAAATAAAGATAGTTTCATTGAAATTGGAGTTAAGATACAAAATCTGACTAATTGGGGTATATGGGTGCTTGTACATCTATATACAAACCAATATATTTAATTCTTTTTATTTTTAGTCTCTTTATATTTTAAAATAAGTGTACATATTATCTAACATTTATAAATAATACAAATATAAATTAAAATCGATTAAAAATGTCAAAATAAATAATAAAAATTAATATATAGGTATAATGTACCTATGTTGTAAGATACTTGTAATTATTTGAATATATAAACAAATAATAAAAATGCCATAAAAACATGTAAAAATGTATTAAATAATGCTGAAAAAATAAATTATGTAAATAAGGTATTATGTATGAAAATATTAAAATAAATGTAAATACATAATATACATATATACATACCTATAAATAATAGTATAAAATAACAGTCTAATAACCGAGTGTTGACCCCCCTACTCTCCTAGACCTGTTGTGCATGCGAACCTCCTCTTCTTCTACATTTTGTCATGCCTCCTCCACACCTTAGATCGCCTCAATTCCTTCACAAAAATTATTCGTCAAATCATGGCCTTCCATGCCCTAGTCTCGGGTTTTACCTACCACCATCGATCTGTGAGCTATCCAAGATAGAAGGAACCCTCTTCATTTTTCTATAAATATTCTTCTTTCACCTTCAGCTGAAGTTTGATCCCCTTTGAACCCCCATAACCCCTTGGAACACTTGTTGGAGTGGTCTCCTTGTGACAAGAGGTATGCCCCCCTTTGATCTGAGGCGAGGAGAAGGAGGAGGAGGTCGGTCTAAAGCAACCAGTGGAGCTCCTTCATTAAGTGCTTCTACTCCAAAGTCCCAGACCAGGTTTGAGTTGTTATCTTAGGTTTTTATCTTTGTAGTTTTTTCTTTAGTGTATTGTAGCCTTCTATTTCGTCTGATTTCATCTTGTTTCACATTAAAATCCAAAAAAATAGCTCGTCAGAGCTCAGGGATCTGGCCATCATTCACCGTGATTTGACTCAACATGCAAGACACTCCATCACTGTCCCCAATGCATTCTCCATCTAATCCGACCATCAGATCACCCTAATCTTGCTCAAATCGGGTCATCACATCTCCTCCTCCACTGCACGCCGGAGATCACCCATTCCTCCTTATTCCTTGCTGGATCAGCTTCAATTTTGGGTCAAGGAGCTTCAACCTTGAGTCCTGGTTCCTTTTGTGCAGGTACGAGCCACAGTGACCTCCTCATGGAGGTGATTTGAGTCCTACAAATAAGCTCCAGGTGTGTCATTCATCTTCGACCTCCAGGTCTTTTCTAGTGATTCCTGGACCATCTTGAAGCCACTTGAATAAGCGAAGGGGCCCTAGTGACCTTTTGAGATCTTCATATGCTCGGGAGCTGGCGGAGCAAGAAGAATTCGCTGATGGAAGCTCAACCAAATGAAAGTTCATCCCTATTCTTGTTGAGTAGTAGGAGATATCGGTTGATGAGCAAGGCCTAGATCTAATCTAGGATGTTGAAGCTAGATGGAGCATTACGCGAGGAGAGACGTCAACGTGGATAAGTGGGTGTACATCAACCATAGGATCTGCACATGCCACATAAGCTTCAAGGGGTACATTTACCCCAGACCCCCTATGTGTTTTTGTATTTTAATTTAGTCCTGTAAATATTAAATGTAATGTAGAAACTTTAAGTTATTCTGCATCTAGACCCTCGAACTTATTATATTTGTACTTAGGTCCTTTATCAGGTCAACTCACGTGGTTCTCCACGTGAAGCGTGTGGACATTTTGTGGGTTTTACCCCTATATTTTGTAGAAATGCTATTAAATGCATGTTTATTTTGTAGAAATTACATTTTGGTCCTTGTTATGTTGTATTAATTTTATTTTTTTATTTTATCTTTATTAAATGTTCCTTTCTTTTCTTCCAAAAATTATAAGAAATTTGTAGTACATGATTGGAACATAGATCTCTCATGCATAATTTTAAGTTGGCATTTAACTCTATTATCCTATTTTTAAAATACAAAAACAAGTTTATTTTCCATGTTTAGCAATTAAAAATCCATAAAAATTCACATATGTTTCCAAAAATTCCAAAAATTTGTATTAGTTACTTTTTAGTACATTCTATCACATACCCAAAAATCACTAAAAATATAAAACCTAAAAACTTCTAAACCGTAAAAATCATATAAAAATTAGTAAAAATTATATAAAAAATCCAAAAGTACATCTTTTTATTTTTTTTGAATTTTGACTATTATATATATTACAAACTAAAATTTATTTGGGTTAATTTGGAATTTATAAATATTTTTAAAACCCTAAAAAACTTTGTAAATTTAATATATTCATTGTTTTGAGTATTTTTAGCATTAAAAATCCATAAAATATAGAAAAATATCCTAAAAATGACCAAAACAGAGGAAAACGTGAAAAGAAAAAATTATTTCCATTAGTTTGACTTTATTTGACTTATTAAAAATCCAAAAAGAAATATTAAGTATATATTGTATATATTATCTATATGTATATTATTAATTACCTTATTTTAAAAATAAAAAAGAAATTAAAAATTGTAAAATTAAAAATATATAAAACAAAAAAAAACATTTCAAAATAATAAAAAATGAATGTAATTAAAAACCATGAATACAATTAAAAACAAAAACATAAAAAATAAGAAAAGACAAAAAAATCAAAAAGTATTAATTAGCAATAATTAGTAGTAATTTTCTACCCATGTTTGCTTTCATGTGTTTGATAATCTTCTCTACTTACACATATACACATTCTAAAAGAGTTATAATAAATTTTGACTCATTTACATATTGATTTACACTTGTTGTGGGTTGATTGTTGATCAATTGAGGATTGGTCGCCACAACGATTGTTAACCTAGCTTGTTAGATTTATAGACCGGTTCCCTCAGTTAATCATGTACATTCAAATACCTAAAAATCAAGATAAAATTCAAAAGAATCATAGTTCATATGAGAAATTGGGATTTTGGGATCTCAATGTTTAATGTACATATTTACTAACATTGACTTATCATTTTATGTATTAATTAACTCATTTTAGTTTGTTCCTTTTGTATTTTATTTCTTTTATTTGTGTTTTAATAAAATATCTAAAAAATCAAGTCTGTAGAAAATAAAAAATAAAAAATGAAACATTATGAGTATGTATATGTATATGAATCTCTTCTATTTTATTTCTCTATTTTCTTAATTTTTTAAAATCGGAAAATAAATAACTTGCAAATACATCCCTTTTTTATTTTCTTTCGAATGTTATATTTATATAAAAATCTTTAAAAAAATGCAAAACTCAAAATTCGAGCATCTTATTTACATAGATACCACCAATTTTCCATTTTGTACATATGATGTCTTTTGGCCTTAGTCTCTCCACGTAGTTTGTAGATCTGGTCGAGACGAATAACTTTTCTGAAAAAAACTTTTTGATTTAAGCTCCTTGCTATTTTATTTAGATTTTTTATTTATTTTTATTATTTTAAATAATTTGGATGTGACCCATGGTAAACTTTGGAGGCACCAGTGACACTCCTCTCTTCCTTTGCCGCAACTCATCTCAATCGTTGGATCTGAAAGGATTCAACGGTCGTTTTACCTTCACATACTCGAAATTTCCCTAATTCTTGGTTGTTAGATCACTTGCAATATAAATAACTAAGGTAAATACCCCCTTCGCTCACGTCCCCCCTCTTGGTCGTTCAATCTCGACTAATCAAAGGGCCAAGACTCCTTCCTCTGCTTCTCCAACTCCTGTAAACCAACCAATGACCACTGTGGACTAAGCTCATACTCCCCTCTGTAAGCTTCACTTCTCTCTTCCATAGTCCCTATCCAAACCCTAACCCCCTTTGCAATTCACGATGTCACATCCCCCACCCCTAACCTCCTCTGAAAGCTATGCGATCTTAATGAAAAGCCATCAAAATCTTCTCCTCTGCAGATGCTTGATCTCGATCCCGATCGAGATATTGAGCGACGATCGGAGTTTGATCTAGAGTTCCATCCCAGGCACGTCGACCATCCCCCTCCATCTACAAGTAGACTATCCTTCTTCTTCTTTAACTCTGATTTCTTTGCATATTCCCCATCTTCTTTCCAGGATCATTTCTCCCTCATTTTATTGAACCTGCTTCGACCCATATCCATCCTCTTCACATCTTCTGCTTCTATCTTTATCTCCTCCCGATCTCGCATAACTCCATCTGATATCACGACCAAAGTTCAAGCTTCATCCCCTATCACCACGAAGCTCTGCGTCTCCCCTTCTTCTTCTTCCTTGCATAAGGAGGGAGACACATCACCCCTTATTCCTCTGTGAGAGACTTTCCAATTCATCTCCATCCTTGTCCATCGTCGTCTCACACAAGAAAAGTCCTCAATTGGGTCATCTATGTTTCATCCATGTCCCTCCTTGCTTTATTTGTGTTGACTCCTGCAGGTCAGCTCCAAAGGATTGTTGTTAGCTGATCACCTTTGCAATCTATGATGAATCACCTTCCAGACCAACATCCTCCTTGTTCGCACTCCAGCAGACCTTGGAATCAATGCATCTTTATCATCTCCACCTTGATTGGGCGTGTGTAACCCATATATTCGTGAGCACCATCTTCGACACCTCAGCTATGTCACCTTTCACTGCCATGTCTTCATCGTGACTCCATCCCCCTATGTTACTGCATCACTGAAAGAATTATCGTCTCTACCACCTCGCATCGGAGAGGGTTATGTGTCGACCAGCACTCTTTCAACTACAATAGAACCAGACGTGACCTAGACCTTCATTGATAGTATCTCAAAGCTCCAGGGACTTATCCGAGGATCCCCAGACTTTAGAGTAATAGTGAGTCAGTGCTTGAGTTAGGACTTCGCTCTGAAGCATCACCGAACCTAAGAAAATTGTACCTCGATCGAGACTCCAACATTTGCTTCATTTGAGAAGATTACCTGAAGAGGAGGCAAGCTCTGACCTATACCCGCCACCCGATCCTGATTGGGTGGCTCTGACCATGTCAATTACACACCACGAGCATCGCTCGAGCCACCATTCAAGGCCCGAGCTTCTACTCTCATTACGAATAACACTCCCTCACTATGTGGAGCTGAAGCCAATGCTACCACCCGAACGTAAATCCTCACGTGAGCGAGTCACATGGGTGGTGGCAAATTTATGCCTCGCCCTCTCACTTTTTTAGATTTGCATCCGAGTCCCAGCCTTCAGAAAATTTCAAAAAGAAAAGAGCGAGATTTAGTAATTGCATAACAATCCATGTGCATTGCTTCCATATTTATGTTATTTATTTTACTTACATTTATGCCCTCCTATTGGAACTATATTTTGAACTAGAATATGTCATCATATTTTCATTTTACAAATTGTACCTCGCAGAATAATTAATTCTCTACATTGTGACTATTTACTAGTAAATTTTGGAACTTTGTCTGATTTATTATAATTGTTGTGGTCAAATTTATCATATTTTCCCCACTCTATGATCTAAAGTTCATAGTAAATCATTGTTAGTTCAAAAAATTCCAAAAAATCACAGTTTCTACGATTTTTTGTGCTCTTTCATTTATATTTTCTTTTAAAGTTGTATGCATCATTTGGTGTGAATAAATTAGTTAAATATTGTGTAGTTGATTTTTAATTAATACCCCACTAATTATTTTTAAAATTTAGGAGTGGTTCTGGATTCTTTTTGTTAGAGCTATTGAGGATAAATCTTATTTTGAAAAATTATTGCCTTTTAGTACTATTAAAATTTATTTACTCCTAATCACTTTGATTACATTTAATAATTCATTAAAAATTCAACTATCATCAGAAAAATTCTAAAAATTCACAGTCACTTAATATTGCATTAATTCACATACTAACCAAGTTTTATAAATTTTGGACTTTGTTTGTCTGAAATTTTGCAAAAAAACACCATGAACTTGGCCTACATTTGCATATTCATATATATATATTGCATCTGAAAGCATAAAAATAATATCTTCTTGAATATATTATGCATTGCATGATCTGAAAATTATTCCCGGATTTTAGTACCTCTCCGCTATAGATCTTGTGGCTTATCTAAGTTAAAGAAATAAATAGATGCATTGAAATTAATTGAAATATATATTTGGTATGGTTTTTCATCTATTCCTATCTATCCGTCTATAATGTAAATCTCATTAATTAAGAAGGGTAGAAAAGTGATTAATCAATATCTCAAACTAAGTGTTCGTTGTGTCGTATATAGTTCATATAGACTTTATAAAAATTTATACTTTCCAATTTTCTATGCTACAAATATAATCTAACATTCTTGGTGAGTGCTAAAAATCCTTAAAAAGATGCATATGTTCAAAACTTCCTAAAAAATCATATATTCAAAACCACAAAATTGCATATTTTAAAATGCATATTTCAAAAATATTGCATATTTTTTAAGAATCCATAAAATGTGCAAAAAAGATTTTCAAAAATCTTGCATATAATGTTTAAACTCAGAAAACCACCTCATAAAAAGTTTATTTGCATTTGCATCACATTTTGCATTCATATTTCCATTTGCATTTATGAAAAGATATTGGGTTATGGACCGTGCTTCGAATGGATTTAGAGAATAAGCTTCTTCATCACCCTAATTCACTTAATTCTAGAAAAATTTTGTTAGAGGCTAGAATTTAGAGGCTTCAGATCACATGACTTAATTATCCGAGTTTGATATGACAATGCTAAATCCTTGGCCCATAGTATCTAAATAGATTACCTTGCTTCATTAGTACAACTATTGGATAATGAGCTCTATGAACACCTGCAACTAACACTTAGCTCAATCTAAATGGGGAATGCAAGACCGACTCTATCCAAGCTTGGTAGGTATACGACCTCTGCATCATGTTTGATAGATAACTAGACCAATATGGGAACTATAGACACCGATGCATCCCCAATTCCTTGCAGCGTAATTGTCTAAAGATTGGAGTAGAGAGTTGGAACTATGCTTTGGATGAGAAATAGTTTGCTAGTACTTTGATGTTCAGTCAAGATAGGGGCCAATGCAACCATCTCGCATGATTACTCACTTTTCTCTCATCTACCGACTAGAGTGCAAACATTCAATGGCCTGAATTGAAAAAATAATAATAGGAGAAAAGAATCTAAATTTGTATCATTGATGTAGAGAAAACACAACAAAAGCCAAGATTCAAAGATTAATAGTCCAAAGATTCTTGCGAAAGAGAGGACTTGCCGACACTGGTCAAACCTCAATAAAGGAAATTTGTCTACACTGGTCAAGCTCTAAACATCCTATTTCTATTTTCCAGCAACACGTAAACTTAGAAGAAAATACCTAACTTCTTGAGGAAAGAGTTGCTAGAGAATGGAATCTAATGGTATCAAGCCGATTGAATAGTAATTCATAATCTCAAGTAGGAAGAGATGTCACATTCACACATCTTGCATATGATTTCTCTGTTCAAAGCGTATGCTATATGAGTTGATGGATTTGAGTTGACTTTTAGATCGAATATGAATAGGGATTTGTGGTACTTAGAGTCTGTTGCGTCTAAAATTTTAACTCTAAGTTAAGTTCTGACATAACATTAATCCATGAGTCTGGTCAAGTTCAGTTTTCATTTTACGTTCATGAACTTGGTATCGAACCCAGGTTAATTTCACTTTCATTCTTGCATTTATTCTGCAAATAAGTATTTGCTAAGGGACTAGCAATTCTTAATAATATATGATTCATCCATATAATATATGAAAATTGAGCTTAAAATCGGAATAGACGTCTTCATTTGCACCTTAATACTGCCTTTTTTAGGTAAATACATGCCTAGAAATAAAATAATAAATCAACACTTAAAATAACAAATAAGTAGAACAAAAATATTATGCAAATATAGGCAAGAAAAATCAGAATCAAACGTGTCATCACTGAATAATCATCCTTGTATATAATGTCATAAAGGGTGTTTAAAAAGCTATTATTATTTTAAAACATGTTCAACATCAATATTTTTAAGCATGGGCGTACAACTAGAAAATAGATATTAAAATTAAGAATTTAGGAATCATATCAAATAGTCTATGGGGTTGTCCACAATCACAATAAAATCCATGCTCCAAGCAGTGAAACCATGCAAACTTGAGGAGAATTACTGAAAAAGTCAGGGATAAACTAACCAGAAGAATTGGGAATATTTTTGTTATATATTCATTTAAGTTGTAAAATTACAAGCCAGATCCTCAAACTTGCAACCATGAAGATTTTGGAGCATATATGAGTCACATGAAAAAAATCTTATACATGGCATCTATCAAATTACAGGATGTATGAGCATATATGTCCAGTATCAAAAAAAATTACAGGATGGAACCTAAACAATGTAATATTAAAGAACAAGCAAATCTGACATCCACTAATTCAGTGCAGGGATAAAATCTGTACCGAATTAATGAAACTAAAAAAATGGGCACAAATGTTATGAGACATCAATCAGTCTAAGGCCCCCATCCGAAAATCTTCTCCTTCAAATTAGCCTTATTCATATACTGGTGGACTGCTGGGTTTCCCGCCACCGGGCTCTCAGGCAGGGCCATGCCCTCCACCGCCGTCGTCGCCACCGCAGGGGCACCTTTGTACTGCTGTATAACCAGCACGGATACCGTCATCGTGAAATCCGACGAAGCTAACAAGTCCCCTATCGCTCCCAATTCGTGGCAATCCGTCCAATCCGTGAGCCCCTCCACCAGTCGCGACTGCACTCCCTCGCTCCTCCCCACAATGTACAGGTCATGGACGCTGTCTATACCCCTCACCGCCTCCACCATCTCTTCCCCGTTCCCCACCACCTTCTCCGTGTACATCACCGACTCGTCGCTCATCGTGCGCATCCTGAATTCCTTCACGCACTCGTCGTCCAGCATCCTCTCTCTCTCCCAGGCCTCGCTCATCCCCTCGTCGTCCAACTGCGCATCCACGAACCGCAGAATGGTCAGGCTAATCCCCGGGTGATCTGCGATTCGGACAGCATAAGCGAGGGCCTCTCGGTCGTCCGGCCCACCAATGAAAAGAACTGCAATATGGTGAGCTACATGCTGGCCGGCGGCGATCCTGGCGGTGCCGCCGAGGCCACGGTCAACGAGGATGCAGACGGAGCATGGGGCGTTAGCGATAACGTTTTGGTTTAGGATGCGAATGCCAGGGTTTACAACTTCCATGCCTCCATCGACAGTGTGCTGCTTGTGGAAGGGGAGGATGATGAGGGCAGCGTGCTTATCCTCGGCGAGGTTGCAGACGTCCTCGTGCATTGTGGAGTAGGCAGAGATGACGGTGAGCGGCTGGACTGAGACGCCGCCGGCGTGCTGCTCGTAGGACTCGAAGGCCTTGTTCATGTGGTCGGATTGGACCTGGATGCGGTTACGATTGCCAGAATTTAAGGACGCAGACGGATGGATGCGATGCGAGTTCAACCGGTGGTGGTCGTGAACGATGAGCATAGCGGACTCGCGGCCTGTGAGCTCAACGAGGTGGAGCGAGCAGACGAAGATGGGGGAGCGCTTCGTCGGGTGGGAGATCTCCAGTAGGCTGATGAGAGAAGGCACATTGCTGGTGTTGTGGGCGCATGCCAGCATGCGGAGCTCGGAGTCGGGCTTCGCCCGCTGGATGGTGCGGCGCTTGTACGAAACCAGCTGCCGCGAAGGGCGGTACACCAGCATCGCCACCGGGGTTACCAGCGCCGTCATCAACACCGACGTCAGGATCATCGCCGTGTACGATTGCGTGTAGAGCACCTGCACACTTGCATCCACCACCATTTATACCAACAAAGTTTACACGCCAATAGATTAATCTTTAGCGAGCTTAATTACCTTTTTATCAAGAGCGATGTGGAGAACGATGAGCTCCATGATACCCTTGGTATTGAGCAGTATCCCCAAGGTGAGGCCCTCCCTTGGCGGCACACCGTAAAACATGGTCACCACCATGATGGTCGCCACCCTCGACATCGCGGCCACCAAGATGGCCCCAATAAGGAACCCGTAGACGCCGGGATCCTCTAGCGTACGCGTATCAAACTTGATCCCGATCACCGCAAAGAAGAGCGGCAGCAGGAACGACGTCATGTAGTCCTCGAGCTTCTCCGTCATGATCGCCACCAGCGGCCCGCTCGGTATCACCACGCCCGCAGTGAACGCCCCGAACACCGCATGGATGCCGACGGCGTCTGCCACCACCGCCAGCGCTAAAACGCCAAGTAGCATCACCGCCACGTAGGACTCGTCAAGCGGCTGCCCGTCCTCCGTCTGCGCCACCACCCAGTGCGCCGCCGGACGGATGGTGAAGTAGATGAAGATCGTCAAAGCAACTCCGGCTCCCATGATGGAGAAGGATGCGCTGATGTTCCTTTAAATTTTTTTATGACACAGCAGCATGGGAGTTCGTCGTCAATTAAGATATAGCTGCGGGTGGTTCGATCTAAGAGAAAATTTATTATGAATTAAATTTGCATGTTTTCTTAGAATCTAATTATAAATGTGGATTGATCGTGAATCATTAGAACTAGCAGCTCAACAGTGATCTTCGTAATCGCATCTTGTGGGCAAATATAAAAAGATTTAAAGCAGATTGAGAATCACACAAAAAGTCGGCGTTTAATAAAAAATATTCATGTATTTTCGATGAATACGATTTCGACAAAACCAGTGTTTCCTATGTTAAGTTGGCGTCTGAATCGTCTGTTGTGGTGCTGTAGCGTACCACAGCCCCTCGATCATGCTCGAATCGAGCGGCTGTGGTACGCTACAGCACCACAACAGAGAACCCACTCCCGTTAAGTTGTCCGTCCCTGTGGCATATGGCTGAATATTTCATTTGAGAAAAATGGCTCGATTTCAAAAAGTACAAGTCTTGCACTTTATAATGCTTTGAAAGTATGGTCCGTGTAAAGTGCAAGACTTATACTTTCGTATGCCTTTGATAAGATCATCAACGCTTGTATGAAACATTCAGCATTATAAATTATCTGACATGATTAGACATCTATAAGGGGTCTTCTATACTTGAATATGAGATTAGATCTCACTATCTAAGAAACTATATATGGCATATACAATCGTCATGTCCTTATCTTCAAGTATCTGCGGAGAACGAATATTATTCTTGAAAGAGTTCATGAATCATTCCATTAGAGATATTATATGAGCATTGAAAAATAAAGAGAAATACCGATCATTAAATTGGATTTAATCATCATAAATAATGTGGACATGATTCACATTACTTAGACATGTGTAGAGAGACATCTTAGATAATTACATTAGATTTAATTATCATAGATAAGATCAATATCGATAATACTATCCACGATAATTATGTATAATGTGGATGAAATCCACAATATTGTAGAGAAAGTTAATTGCGAAGAGAGTTCATAATTTCAATATTTTTGTAAATCAGATTCACATTATGCAATTAAATGAGATTTAGTTTTAATTTTGGATGGATGAATATGATTCATAATTATCAATGGCATGTTTGTTGTAAAAAAATAATTTAAAATTATTTAATGATAACTACATCGCAAAAGAAATTAATAAATATAGATTGGATGTGATCCTTGAGATTATATCCAACTAGGAAAGAGGAGGTGAGTGATACTCCAAATTGGTGGGAGGCACCATGGTAGAAGATGTCATGGTGGACATCCCCCCTTTCTATGGTATCTCTCTATCTTTTCCAACTTTATTTATGAGAAGATTTCATGTAATCTTGGAAATTATATGTAATCTTGGAGATTCACTTGGAATTAGAATTGATAAGTTCTTTATCAACTACTTGTCCTAATTTTGGTTGGAGCCCCATGTAGTCTTGGACATTACAACTTAATCTAAACCATTGATTATTTGTAAGAGTACATTAAGAGTGCATCATAACCATCCAATTTATTATAAAAAAAAAGGCGAACCCTAACATTCTTTGTTGATGCAATTGCTACAACAACTACAACAACAATTCTCTGTCTCTATCAAACTACATGTACCATCTCTCTCCCCAAACCCTAGTAGTCATCCATGCCTAGGATTTGTGCTTATCATAAGCTTCACCAGGCTATTATTGTGCTGCCAGAATGATTTCTCGTGTTTTTTCATCTTCTTCGGAGCCTCATGATATCGAAGATGTTGGTGGATTTAGTATGATGAAGTCAGAAGGTTCTTCGCTCGAATCATCACTTTGGATCATGGGAAGCACGCATCTCATCCACACACACTTAAGTTTTCTATCGGTTCGGACTTGAGACATGAGATCTCCTCTTAGATACTTGTAGATCGTGACCACTCTTCAAGAGGTAACCATATTACTCATATGATCTTGATGAAACAAACAGAGAATTGTTTCCAAGTTATGTGGTTTCATCGAAAAAACTTTAACTTTCGCTACATCAATATCGACTAGTATGACTAGTCGACCTAGATTGGATATGATCCTATCTCCACGCTTCCGCGATACACGATGCTTAATCCTTCTCCTTCAAGTAGTATTAGAGCCTTGGTTGAAAGTCTTAGATATGATTCAACCCCCATGGAAATAATGTTTTGAACATCAAGTAGCGTGATAACTATTTTGTTCTCCTATTTGTGATTTGGAATCGTTTTTGTGCATATATGATATAGCTACTATTTTGCCCTGATACAAACAGATTTTTGAGATGATAAATCATATTTAAAATGTTAGAATATGACTCCAAAAGGAACATCAAAGGTTTGTAGTGATTGGGCATTGATTTGGATTCAAAAAGTTCCTTGCAATGTTTCATTTTTGAATGAATTTTGTAACTATACCTTAATGGTTTTTAATTATTATTTTCTTTCATGAAACATGATAAAAACACATTATTTATGTCATAAATCAAACCATCAAAGTGTTTGAATTTTATTCATGTGATTTCGAGTTCGATTGCCCTAGATATTCATTATTTAGTGGGATTGGTCGGAAGATGATTAGATCATCTAGATGACAACTTTTATTGTGTTTTTCATTCAATAAAAATCATAGAAATTTGAAATTTTCCTTTATTTGATTTTGTATCATTTATTTATAGAAATATTTGACAAACAAGAACTTAAATTGAATGATTGCTCCATGACAAACCCTATTTGAAAACTGCAATATTTGTAGTTAAACAATAGTCATACACAAACAACTTGATTGTTTGATATGCTAGAAATATATGGATATTAAAAAGGTTTTAAATTCCTAAGTTTTTGAGAGATTTATATAGTATAATATACTGTCCAAAGATTGATAAAATCCCTTAGTATAATTTGTACTAATTCAGATATCTTGCATTGGAATGGTGATCGTGTCTAGACTTCGATATGCTGAATAGGTTACCTAATTGGCACCATGCACTGCATAGCAGTAGAAGCGCTCCCTATCAGCAATATGTATGACCTAGCTAGACCCATTTCAAGGAAGGGTGGCAAGTCTTTACACACTCCTAATAATTAAATTGAAATAACACGTACTTGTAAGGGTGTATATTATATAATAATATCAAGAAAGAAATTATTTGTTGGTTGAACTGGATTGATATTAATTTAATATGATTAATTTAATATAATAAAATTATAATTCACGATCTATAGTTAATAAGACTGGATTTCCCTTGGAAGGATTGATCATGAGAATATGATTCAAATAATCAATCAAATTTTGAATGGGATATGGTGGATCATAATATGACATCCACGGTATCCCGTCAAGTCTGGGAGTACCATTGTCATGGATTGTACAGTGAGACATCTATGTGAAGCCATAACTCCAATGTATAGACTAGGCTTTCTGCTTCTCAAAAGAGACAAGTTAGTGACCACAATGTTATTCCTCATATAATTGAGGTGGCACTGGATTGTGCATAGTCAGTGCTACTCCTGTTGACGGTTGGTTCAATTGAGAATGAATCAACATCACCTTAGGGATGGTGTGCTCATGTGTAAAGACCGAATTAGGAAATGAAAGTTGGACATGCAAGGCAGAAAGAATTCCTGCTTCCTTCATCTGAGTTACACTTTCTCATATTAGTGGGGTGTAACAAAGTTGAAAGGGAGATCCCAAATTTCACTTGAGGTACTTTGGTTAGCATACCTCATACTTTGGAAATTCAAAAGGGAATGGACTTTCAACACAATAGAAACCAAGACAACTTTTATTTAAGATAATAATAATAATCTTAATCAAAGTAAATATATTTATTCAAATTATCAATAATTTTAGATGACATTCATAAAACCCACTCAAATGTATGCTCAATCATAACCAGTATCATGGATTGGATCCATGGTTAAGATGCAGTACTTGCAATTGGACACATAACTATATGGTTGCAATGTGTAAGTTTCCTCATGATGATGAGGACGGAAAATTAAATAGGAAGAAGGACAGAAATCAAGGGTTCGTATGTCACTATAATATCCCTCATTGAGTCTGCTTTGGAAGTGATATATCGATGTGGATCATAATTGTCAAGATCCTTCTAGATTCGAAGGAGACGTTTGCGTTTGGCATATATATGCTATCTCAACATTTGATCATAAAAAACATGGTTCTTTGCATTTGCAGAATGGTGGCTTCATAGGAGATGATGTACTTAAACGATTTTAGTACATGCCTGAACCAAAGTCTTTTGAGTTGAGATGAATGTGGACATGATGTGTCACGAGTGTCATCATCCTACTATCTCTAATCAGTATTTTATGAAGATTCATAATATTCATATTGTATGAATGGGATGAAACAAGTAAATATTGAAATACTCTCACATTAAAGTTCTTCAAGGACATGTTTAATTAGAGACGTCATTTATCTTAAGCAATGGTTGTTTAAGCATTAAAGGAAGTACAATCAAAACATGGGTCTGTCCTGTGTAAGAAGAAGGAAAATCAAAGAGTTATACATTCAAAGAGTTGTATGAATGCCAATACTATAACAAGTTGAAATATTAGAAGTATGACTATCTAGAATCCTTAAAGAAGGAGTCGAGTAGTACCTCGTCATACCTACATCTACAATCCATCATTAAAATTGACTTATTTAAAGTTGAATAGTTGCATCAACATATTTTAAAAGACTAATAAACTTGATCTAAAGGATGATAGTACATAGATAGACTGTCATGTTCCAGTGGGAGATCCGTTAGTCTTAAAGAATGTCTCTATAGATGTTAGAAAGGATTCGTTGTCTACTTCCAAAAATTGTTAGAGATAGACATACATTTTAAGATAGAATATCAGAAAGGGTTGTGATGGATATATTTTAAATGGTAACATCTAAAAGAATCTATAAAATTAAAATATTAATGAACGATTCATTGACATTTCTAGTACTTGAAATTACAACCTTTAATATGAAAAAGATTATAGAGATCATTTGAAAGTAATATAGCATCAACATTTGGACATGTGTGTGTTGATCTAGGATCAACAGACTATTAAGGGATGGACCTTTAGGTTATCTACAAGTTCACAACTTACCTGCTTATGAATATTGTACTATGTCCACGGTACCCTTCTTTGAGAAAATGCAAGATGTTGAGGTATTCAAGATCTCACACATATCGATGTATGTGGACTCTCCATACTATAATGAATATTAATAATATGTAATATCCATTGATAATCATTCGTGGTATGAGATTTCTTCCTTACATGTTGGAAACATTTGAAATATTTTCAAATATTTTATATTTTTGGTTGAGAACTAAAGTTAGAAGGAAGATGAATAGAATTCGATCTGACGAAGGTAGCGAGTACCTATCAGATGAATTCAAATAATAGAGTACCTATCATATGAATTCAAAGAATACTTTATAGAGAAAGGAATATTTTTCCTATCTCACTCTTCCAAGAACACCTCAGCTTCATGGAGTTGTGGGGATATACAACTAGATCATGTTCGGCATGATCAATAATGATTCATAGCACATTACCTCTCAGTTTTTGAGGATGTGCACTGGACACTACAATATACTATTTACAAAATTCCAAGCAAATGTATACCTAAAACCCCCTTATGAGTTTTTGGTGGGAACCAAGATCGGTATTAGACACTTGAGGATTTGGATTTTCTTGGTCCATGCCAAGAATGTGGACATAAGTAAGCTGCAATCTCGCACTAGAACATGCTACTTCATTGGGCTCGTAAAGGATGGCATTGGATACAAACATTATGACCCTGAGATTCTTAAATATTTCATATCTAAGGACAAGATTCTTAGAGGAGCCTTAAGAGTCAAGATAAGAATGAAGTAAAGAAAATCATAGAATCCATGAAGGATAATGAGATTCCTAAACCAGGAACAAAAAGGATAATTGAAGATGAAACACTCATACCACTTGAAATCATCTTGAGAGTGGCGATACCACCTAGATGGTATGTATTCCATGCTTTAGAAGAGTCTCACAATGATCCGACTTCATATGATGACACAACACTAGATCATGACATGTAAACATGGATGTTAGCAATAAAGTCAAAATCTATGCACAAGTGTTGTGTATGGACCCTCAAGAATCCAACTAAAGGGGGTCTAACCCATTTGATGTGAATGAATCTTCAAGAGAGAGGAAACCTGATGAGAAGGAAGAGACATTCAAAGCATGGCTTGTAGCCAAGGTCTACACACAAAGAGAAGTCATTTCTTGCAATGAGAATTGCTCCTCCGTGACTGTGCTTATACCCATTAGGAAATTACTAACTTTAGCTACACAACTTGGCTATGACATCCAGAAGATGTAAGTCAATGGCTTCATAGTTGAGGAAGATAGGGTGTGCAAGATAGGATACTCAATCTATGGGCTCAAACAAGCTTCTTATAGTTGGAACATCAAATTTAATTAAATTATAAAGGTTATGATTTTAGACAGAATCTTGATGAACCATGTGAAGCTTAGTGGGAGTGCCATTGTATTCATCGTGCTATATGTAGATGAAATCCTAAACATTTGGAATGATATAAGGGGGATGATAGAAAGTATTTATAATCTGATTGTCCCATACATTTGAGATAAAATATCTGAAGGATGCCTCCTAAATCTTAGTTCTGAATTTGTTCAGAAGCAAAGAAAAGAGGGCATTAGGCACCACATCAAAGGTAGAACTTAGATAGATCCCACATGAGAAATTCCAAGAAGTATTCTTTACCTTAAGATATGGTACGAACTTGTCTAAAAAAATAACACATAAAAGTGTTGAGGATGTGAGTGCTAAAGGTTGCATTCCCTTGTGCATCATATGTAGGAAGCATGGTGTATTCCATATGTGCAAAAAGCACATATGTCTGCCATGAAATGGGAGAGGTAAATTATTGTTAATCTTACTGTAGAAATAAAACAATTAATTGTAGTAAAAAAATATCTCAAAGACTTAAGACAGTATATAATGATCACAAATCTTAACTACGTATACCTTAGAAGACTTAAGACTATGTCCTAGTTTAAGGAGATAGAGATATCTCCAAGCATAAGAGTATTATGATAAGGATAATAGAAATCCATTACTGGTTAATATTAGTTACTCAGTTGAGGTGTCAAAGGATAAAACTAGCAAAATGCAAGGCATTATAACTACTTTAATAAGATTGAGTATAGGTTGCATAAGAAGCAACATTCACTTTAGATGTGAGCGTTGTTACCAAAGGATGTACAAGTTTGTAAAAGATCATGGCATAGTCTCTTGAGATAGAATGATCGATCAATTGACTGAGCTATGTGTCTACTTGGCTTATAATTAGCACATGAATGTGGATTTAAAAAGTACCCCTTAACGACTCTTTGGGCTAGTAGGAGATTATTGGACATGTGATCCCATGTTGAGCCATTATGCAATAGAAGTTATTAGAAAGCACTTCTTATTCTGAAATGAGGAATAACTAATTAGGATAATAGGTCCCTTACTATAATTAGAGTTATGTACCTTGGTCATCTTGATAATCATACAGCTATTGATCCAATTGTTGGATCATAGATGATGGTGCTAAGATGATATCTAAAGAGTTACATTGAGGACACAACTAGCACATTCAAATGATTATCGAGAAAGGATCTCCAGTCTGAGAATGTGATGGTAATCCGTACTTCAAAGTCTGACATCCGACCGACCTCTTGATGTAGGTCCTCTACTAGGAATAGAGATTTGAAGGTGTTAGATGAGTTAAGTCAAAGAGTTGACTTAGCAATATCGAGACAACTAAGACTTATGTTATATGCTATCACGATATATGCATGCATCCTTTGACCAGAGATAGACGTGTTACTATATATATAAATATGTTCAAGGCAGACCAATAGGTTAATGACCTAATTAAGTTATATACACCGAGGAGCTGGTGTGCATACAAAGGCATATGAGTAATACGATCTCTCAAAGGGATCATACATGTTTTCTATTGAATTTGAAGACATTAGCTCACTCATGATATGTTAGGACCAACTAATTTCCATCGATGGTCATCTTGCTTTGGAAGAAAAACATGATTTATAGGTATGATATATGCTTTTGGAAAGCATATGAGAGAAACTCGATGATAAAATCCTGAAGAAGACATTTCAAATATGATAAAAATTTCAGATTTCATCAAGATCTTTCAATATGCAGGATGCACGTGTATTAGGAACACTTGAGGGTGATTTGATATTAGTTGATTTTATACCATGAAACTTACATTCCTAGAGAGTGATGAAACATGTCTGAAATTTAGTGACTCCACTCAGTAAACCAGTTATCTAACCTTGGTCCAAATGTTGAACATTTATCTGAATGTAATTCGGATGCAATGGGAATATTGAATATGTCTTCTGACATGATCAAACATCTCTGAGAGGTCTCCTATATCAAGACATGAGATTATATCTTACTATCCAAATCACTATACATGGCATATACATTCACCATGTCCTTATCTCCAATTATCCACGGAGAAGGAACACTATTCTTGAAAGAGTTCAAGAATCATTCCATTAGAGATATTATCTGATCATTGAAAAATAAAGAGAAATAATGAATATTAAATTAGATTTAATTATCATAAATAATGTGGATGTGACTCATATTATTTAGACATGTGTAGAGAGATATTTCATATAATTAAATTGTATTTAATTATCATAGAATAAATTAATACGGATAATACTATTCGCAATAATCATGGATAATGTGGATGAGATCAAAATATTTTAAATGAGATTTACATTTAGTTTAAGATGAATGAATATGATTCATAATTATCAATGACCTATTTGTAATTGTCACAAATAATTTGATATATTTGGTGATAACTAAATTGTAAAAGAAACCAATAAATAAAAATTTGGGTGTAATCTTCGAGATTACATCCAATTATGAAAGAGGAGGAGAGAGATGCTCCAAATTGGTGGGAGCCACCATGGTAGAAGATACCATGGTGGATGTCACCCCTTTATATGGTATCTCACACTCTCTCTCTCTCTTCCATCTTTTTTTATGGGAAGGCTTCATGTAATCTTGGAGATTACATGTAATCTTGGAGATTACATTGTAATTAGAGTTGATAAGTCATTTGTCAACTCCTAGTCATAATTTTAGTTGGAGCCACATGTAATCTTAGAGTTTTCAAATTAATCTAAACCATTGATTATTATTAAGAGTGCATCCTAATTTTAGTTGGAGCCACATGTAATCTAAACCTTAGCATTCTTGGTTGATGCAATTACTACAACAGCTACAACAACAATTCGCTCTCTACCATACCACATGTCCCATCTCTCTCCCATACTGATGAATCCCCATTTCATCATCTTTATTCTTTCATTTGGCCTTAAATATATAGCTAAATGCACATATATATATATATATCATTAATTGTTAAAATAAACACTCAATAGTTTACAACAAATATTGTATAAAATATTGTATATATTATTGTAATTATCCCCAAAATAAAAGAATAAAGGAAGAAAAAAAGAAGGAAGTGTCAGAGACATTGAGTGACCTTAGATATTGAGACCCAGTCATCATGATGACTTGGTCGACAAGGAATATAGTAGGGGGAGATAGGGCGGCCAATTGTACTGAAAACACAACACTAAAACCCGAATTTTATAGTTTAATAATTACATTTTTAGACCTATTTTAATTTTTAATTTTTATATCCAAATAAATAAATTTTGAACATGAACATTGTACACAAAAATACAAAGAAAAATACAAAAAAAAATCAACAAAAAATAATGCATAGTGTGCATGGGACACAAAAAATAAAAAGCCACAAAGAGAACTTTGCAGACCTGTATCTTCTCCATACAAGCTCAAAATTTATCAAAATTACCTTTATTGTTTATAAAATTAAATTATTTATTTATTAAAGGTGGTTTATGAAGGCTAGGGTTTGGGCCTTAGCCTATCATGAAAGCATAAAGATCGCATCATATGCGATCAAGAACGACTAGTCATACTAGTTGCTCAGGCAGTGGAAATTAATTTTTTAAATGATGAATCACATGATTTGAGAATACTTCTCAAATCATTTCATTAAGATCAAACACAAGTCAAGGAATTCCTCTTGAAGTGTGGTTGTGATCGCTAATCTCTCTCTAAAGTAATATATTCTCTTGTCTCAAGTTCGATACGGCGAAGATCGCACTTGCGGGTGCGTTGATGAGACACGTGCTTCCCGTAATCTATGTTGATGATCTAAGCTTGGAGTCTCCTGACTCATCTCACGAAATCTGGCATCTTCTTCATGATTGAGGTGCACCAAAGAAGACGGAGATCCAGAAGTAGACGATCCAGCAGCACAATGACGATGTGATGTCTACAAGGTTCTCTAGGTCAACAAGTGGACGGCCACAAGATTAGAAAGAGAGAGTGGACAACTATGAGAATGAGTGGGAGAGAGTTTCTCTTGCAATTATGTTGTAGAATAAAAGGATAGGGCTATCATCCCTTTTATACTAAATTAGATATCCATGGATCACAATCCATGTGCAGATAAATCCAATGGTTTAGATTGATTTGCGCTTTCAATCAATGGCCATGATTTTATTGCATAAAATTGCAGTAATAAATTTTTATCTTTAAAATAAATTAAATATATTGAAAATCAATCAATATAAATCTATTTAATATCAAAGCAACAAACATGGAATGAATTAGAAGGAAGGCAACTCATCTTCCATACACAGGGTGGACGACCACAAGTTGAGAGAGCTCAGCTTGGTCGTCCCCCTTGTATGGAAAGGGATGTACTTTCATTCCATAAAAGTTGAGATTTCATATCTAAATAAATATTCCACATGTGCACATTTTTGCATAATTATTCACCAAAATAATTCATAATTATTTTGTGATAATTGTAATCATCCCTTTGATAATTTGTGAATCATATTTACACATCCAAATAAAATGTAAATTGCATTTAAAATTAAGTGTCTAATGTGAATCCAATTCATATCAACATTTAATTCATAGATACCAATTACAATTAACTCTCTCTAATATCTTATCAATCACATTCATAAGATATATATTTAATATGTATGGTAATATCCATATTATTAATATCCTTGATAATTAAATCATATTTAATTATCCTGGATGTTCATTCTCATGTATCCAAAATATATGAATCACATTCATATTATTCATAATAATTAAATCTTGTGATGATGGTGGTACTGAGGCCACCTTAGAGGATACAGATCCCTCGGAGTCAGAGTCTGCTTGGGCAGATTATGATGATTATATGCCAGACCTGACTTCCACTTAGCCTGCAGCCAAGGAGGAGGTAGATGCCGAGCAGAGCAGAGACAGTCCAGCCGGGCAGCCTTCTCCAGTTCTTGAGAGTGACAGAGAGTTTCAGTTCTCCCATGCAGATTTGGCAGCGTTCACGCAGAGTTTTCAGAGGCCAGATCCACCAGCACCCAGTTGTCCAGAGCTGAAGCCGCTTCCTACATCACTAAAGTATAGATTCCTTGCGGGTGAGCATGAGATGTACCTAGTCATTATCTCTATTGATTTGACTGGAGAGCAAGAATCCTGTTTGATGGGGGTTCTTGAAAAGAACCGCAAGGCGATTGGATGGAGCGTAGCAGATCTCCAGGGGATAAGTCCGGCCCTGTGCTCCCACCATATCTATCTCGAGGATGAGGCGAAGCCGTCACGTGAGTTCCAGCGGCGGCTGAACCCGAATCTGAGAGAGGTTGTCATGAAGGAGATTTCAAAATGGTGGAGCGCCGATTTTATCTACCCCATCTCCGACTCCAAGTGGGTCAGCCCTTTGCATGTGGTGCCCAAGAAGACGGGCATCACTACAGTAGTCGGTGAGTCTGGAGAGGAGATCGCTACACGGGTACCCACTTCTTGGCGGGTCTGCGTTGACTACAGGAGACTCAACCAGGCCACCAAGAAGGATCATTTCCCCCTGCCCTTTATAGATCAGATCATTGAGAGACTGGCGAGGAAGAGCCACTACTATTTTTTGGATGGGTACTTGGGCTACAACCATGTGGCCATCGCTCCCGAGGACCAGGACAAGACTACCTTTACCTGTCCCTTCGGTACATACGCCTTCCGACGCATGCCATTTGGGCTATGCAATGCCCCTGCAACCTTTCAGAGATGCATGCTGTTGATCTTTTCGGACATGGTAGGGGAGTTCTTGGAGGTCTTCATGGATGATTTCTCGGTTTACGGCGACGGATTCGACTCCTGTCTTGACTGCCTAGACCGAGTACTTCAACGATGTATAGAGGTTCACTTGGTGTTATCTTGGGAGAAGAGTCACTTCATGGTGACTCAAGGGACGGTGCTTGGCCACATCATCTCCAACAGGGGCATGGAGGTTGATCCGACCAAGGTAGATGTCATTAGAAAACTCGCACCGCTGTCCAATTTGCGGCAGCTACGGTCATTCCTGGGGCACGTCGGTTTCTACCGACGATTCATTCATGATTTCAGTAGGATTGCCCGACCGTTGACTGACCTGCTGACGAAAGACACCGAGTTCCTTGTTGATGACAAGTGTCTTTCGTCCTTTGAGACTCTCAAGAGATGTGTTGTAGAGGCTCCTGTTCTCCAGCCACCTGATTGGTCTCTCCCATTCGAGATCATGACGGACGCCTCCGATTTTGCCGTGGGGGCTGTGCTGGGACAGAGGAGGGATGGAGTTCCATTTGCTATCCACTACGCTAGCCGCACATTGGATTCCGCGCAACGAAACTACACAGTCACAGAGAAGGAGATGCTAGTCGTAGTGTTCGCCCTAGATAAGTTCAGATCATACATTATTGGATCTAGAGTGACCCTGTTTACATATCATACCGCCATCAGGTACCTCATGGCAAAGAAGGATGCCAAGGCCAGACTGACTAGATGGATCCTT
The DNA here is from genome assembly GCA_037367405.1 of Ottelia alismoides. Taxonomy (NCBI): domain Eukaryota; kingdom Viridiplantae; phylum Streptophyta; class Magnoliopsida; order Alismatales; family Hydrocharitaceae; genus Ottelia; species Ottelia alismoides. The sequence continues at coordinate 1,089,385 of JAZKJV010006252.1, read as the reverse complement.
CTACTCCAGGAGTTCGACATTGAGATCAAGGATAAGCCTGGAGTCAAGAATGTGGTGGCGGATCATCTCTCCCGACTAGAGCACCTTGAGGATTCTGAGCAGATCGATCCTATTTGTGAGACCTTCCCAGATGAGGCGATCCTTGCTATCGCCTCTCTCCCGTGGTAAGCCGATATTGTGAACTTTCTTGTTCCTAAGAAAGTCCCACAAGATTGGCCCAGGCAGAGGCTTGAGACCTTCCTTACGAAGGCTAAGTCCTACCACTGGGAGGATCCCATCCTTTACCACAAAGGAGGGGATAGCATCTGGCGTAGGTGCATTCCTCAGGAGGAGCACCATAGCGTCCTCACTTACTGCCACAAGCTTGAGGCAGGAGGACATCACTCTGGGAGGAGAATGGCACAGAAGGTGCTCCAATCCGGCCTGTGGTGGCCTACCCTCTTCAAGGACTCTGATGAGTTCGTGAAGAGGTGTACTGACTGTCAGAGGATGGGCACTTGTGGACAGCGTGATATGATGTTGATGCAGCCCATTCACTTCTGTGAGGTTTTTGACGCATGGGGCATCGATTTCATGGGTCCATTCCCTAAGAGTCATGGATTTGAGTACATTCTGTTGGCCGTTGATTATGTGAGTCATTGGGTTGAGGCTATCCCCGCCCGAACCGCTGATGCCAGGATAGTTTGCAGATTTTTGAGGAAGCACATCATCACGCGGTTCAGGGTCCCTCGAGTGTTGATTTCTGATGGAGGGTCTCATTTCATCAACGACCATGTGAAGGCCCTTGCTAGCGAGTTCGGTATAGACCATCGAGTTGCCACTCCATACCATCCACAGACGAATGGTCTAGCCGAGGTGTCGAACAGGGAGATGAAGACTATATTGCATAAAGTCATCCTCCCTGACCGAAAGGACATCTTTTGGACTCGGTCTTGTGGGCATATAGGACGTCTTTCAAGACACCATTGGGCACATCTCCCTTTCGCCTCGTATATGGCAAGCCATGCCATTTACCTGTTCAGCTGAGACACAGGTCACTTTGGGCAGTCACTGAGATACTTGTTGATCCAGATAGTGTAGGAGACTAGAGGAGGGCAGAGTTAGCAGCCTTGGATGAGCTTAGAGATACCGCCTTCTCAAACAGCCTACAGTACAAGGAGGGAGTGAAGGAGTGGTATGATTCTCATATCAGCCACAAGCATTTTGAGCCTGGACAGAGAGTATGGTTGTTTGATGCTAGGCTTCGTCTATTTCCAGGGAAGCTACAAAGCAAATGGGAGGGCCCATATCTAGTGAGAAAGGTACACGACAACGGTAGCATTGACATATCCGAGTTGTCTTCTGAGAGTACCTTTCGAGTGAACGGCCAGCGGCTCAAGCCATTTCTAGATCATGAGCCGCGGGTCGTTGATGTTGCCCCTACTCATTTTGCGTGAGATGTGGTCTTTTGACTGACTTCTATTGCATCTCACGCCTGATTATCACTGTTCTTCCGACCTGTATAGATCCAGATGTCCATATCATCACATTCTTTAGTCCCACATCCCTTTCTTCATCTTTTGATTATGCTATACTTAGGATGTACTTTACCCTAAGTATAGGGGGGATGTAGGACCTTTGGGTACTTCTTTTGATTCATTCTACCCCTGTTTTGCTGCCTATACTTAGGGATATTTTACCCTAAGTATGGGGGGGTAGACCCTGTACATTCTCTACTCGGTTTTCCCTTTGTGTACAGCCTGCTATACTTAGGATTATTTGATCCTAAGTATAGGGGGAAAAGCCGAGAGTCTCTTGACATTCTATTCATTTATTCGTCTTTGTATATAGCCTTCCTTTTCACTTCCCTATACTAAGCACGAGTTATGTCTTCTTCATCGCTCTTGACTCTGAGGACATCGTTCGAGCTAAGTATAGGGGGGTGTGTATATATTTCATATATACTTTAGCCATAACTCGTACTTTCTGTGAGTGTGTTAATAAATAAAAATGGCTAAAAACCTAAAATTCACAAAAATTAAAAAATTTTCCCTGTAAATAATCATTCTTTTATTGCACATACATGACTTTTGTACAAAATTATTTTTGTAAAAATGTTTTCAAAAACTTTTTGTGTAAAGTTTGTGTAAATATTTTCTTATCAAAATTATGTATATAGTACAAAATTTTTCCAAAATGTTTTGAAAATCAAAAGTTTGCAAAAATCTTGTGTAAATGTGTGTAAATACTTTTTCAAAACTGGCATTCACGCATTCATCCATTCATGATTTCAAAACATTTCTCAAAAATTTTGCATGTTTGTAAATATTGTATAAATAGCATCTTTGTATATATGTATATAGTTTTTCCTGGATTATAGTTGACATTTAAACTAGCCTAGAATTAAATTGGGAAATGGAGCTTGATTGAGATCTTAATCCACCTAATTTATAAGAGGAACCTTATAAGGCTTAGGTTTAAGGCTTTTCAGGTTCATGGTGACTTAATTCTTTGAGTCCACTAGGCTATGATCACATGTCATCTCAATGAGCCTAAGTAGAGCACTTAACAACACACACATGACTCATAGAGACAATGGCTTTACTTGGACACCGCACTTAGCACCGAGCTCTCTACGGATGAGGTAGTGAGGAGGCAGTCTTCCTTGACTTGGGGTAGCATATGAGAGTAGTACTTCTAGGCGGAACCTCTCTTCTTCTTTTAGTGAAGGAAGTGCGTCTCAACTCGGTCTGGTTGCCATGAGGTCTAACGACGGGAGTTGTGGGTTACAATAATGCTTCAAAAGAGGGATAGTCTACTGGCTCAAGAGGAAAAACTCCTTGTATATATGCTGCACATGTATATGTTGTATAGATGCATTTGAAAAAAAAATTGCAAAAAGAAAATAACTCCAAAAAAGTGGTGGGTCTGATAGAAAATGATAATCCCACCGGAGTATGTATATAGTACAATAAGCAAAGCTTGAGATTCATGTCCCACCTTATGTAGCTTGCAGCAGGGAGACTTAGCTACACTGATTGAGCTCCCAAGGATACATGGCTACACTAGCCATGGTCCATTCTCTTCTTCCCCCTCTTCTTGAGTCGGTTGAACTTGAACTTAGAAGGGAATACCCCGCTCCTCGAGGAAAGAGTGGCCAGATTGGGGTCATAGAGTTACCTTGTTGGGGAGGGTTGTCAAGTTGCCACTTCTGAGGTGGTGGGCTTATACTTCACATTCACAGTACAAGGAAAGATTCATGGTCTTCAGGGTTTGTGTTTGGTGACTTGTTCTGATCTGGATTGTTGAGGAGTCCTGGTTATAGATTAGTGGAACTTAGAGGCTGTTGAGTTTTAAACTTAAGTCTAAATAAGGTTCCGACACATTAATAATCCAAAGATCTGATCGAGCTCCATATTTCAATTTAATGAAGGCAAGTTTAATAATCAACCTTGATCCATGTACATTCTTCTCTTTTTCTTTTTTCTTTCTCTTTTGCACTTCTTTTTCAAATAAGTGTTTGCTAAGGGACTAGCAAAGTTAAGTATAGGGGGTGATGAATACTCATTCATCACTCTTTATTCTTATATTTTAGCTACAAAAATCTTTGCAAATACATGTAGATGTTTGTAAATACAAATAATTACCAAAGTGCATGCATTGTGTAAAAAACTAATAATTAGCATGTTTTTGTGCAAAAATAAAAGAATAAAGAATTAAAAGAAAAAGAAGGAAATATTTAGAATAAATATTGAGGAACCTAATCCCAAGGGAGGGCTCAGCATGGGCCTGACCGCATAAAAGCCAAAGTAGAGAGAGATAAGGGAGCTCATGTGTAAATATACCTGTAAATATAATAAAAGTATTTTCCTCTAAAAATAAAATAAAATGGGCTTGTATATATTTGTAAATATTTGTAAATACAAAATCAAAATAAAAATAGAAAAATTAAAAAGAAGATAAAAATACTCTTCCTTGCACATGTTCATCATGTACATAGATCCCCTATCCCTATTTATTTCACCTTGTAAGTAAATAAATTAGAATCCCTAAAAATTGGTATATACTCCATATTTCATCTTGTAAATAAATAAAATAAAAACCATCAAAAACAAAATTAAATAAAAAGAACAAAATTAAAAACCAAAAAGAACATTGTATATATACCATGTATATAGATGTACATATTTATTTATTTTACCCTTGTATACAAATAATAAAAATAAAATAAAAACATCAAAATATTCCTAATTTTATGATATAAATAAATAAAATATAAAATGGGAATAAAAATGTACAAAAATAATTAATTAAAAATGAAAAATCAATATTGTATATATACCTATATATAACACTATATTGTAAATACCTTATTTTTATTTCAAAAAAAATAATTAAAATCACAAAAAATAGGAAAAAATAAAACAAACATTTTTCATGTTTTAAGTTTTTCCTAAATCGGCCGTTTATTATTTTATTTCTAATTTACAATTATTTCTGATGTGGCCTGATATGATTGGTCCACGGGGGATGTTGACCCCCTGGTCAACTCCCCCCCTTGGACCACTTCCCACGGGTCAATGACGCCCGACCCGATTTCGTCGAATTACTGCGTCTTGACCCGATCACCAAATCCGATATTCCCGGGCTCTCCTTCTTCCTCTTGCATCTGAGATGCACGCCCGATCACTAGCCTTGGGATCCGCGCTCCGAGCATCACGCCCGACTCCCATCTAGCCGGAACCCTAGAGGTATTTAGCCTGAGCTCCGCCTCCATTTTTACGCATCTTTGGATCGTTTCACTCCACCCTAGGACCTCCACAGCCACTGCGAGAGTGACAGCTCGTATTTGGTCGTGTCGTAGCGAGGAGGGAGCGACCGGACCTCTGATCCGGCGACTTTGCACCGTCGTGCGCCGCCCAGAGGTGGTGCTCGAGCCTCGGGCATCGACGGCCCTCGAGGCTAGGACCTGGAGCTTCCCCAGCTCTTCCGCAGTCGATCCCATCCATCAGGTACCCGTAGTTCTTCCTGTTCTTAGCTAATTTTCATTTTCGCCCAAATCGCGCCGTCACTGACGACCTCCGATTCCGACCACCCTCGCCCTCGTTTCGATCATCGGAATCATCCATCCTTTCCGCCTTTCCCCCGCGCACCTTCTCCACCCCTTCGTCCAACCCAGTTCGCCACGGAACTGGGATTGGGGTTCCTCCGCCGTCGCTTCGCCGGAGCCCCCTCATTACGACGCACCGACCACCTTCACCACCCCTAACCGGGTCGAGGCACTTTGCCCTCGACCCAGGAGTCCGTTGCCTTGTTTTGCAGGCCCAAACGAATCCATCTGAGGGCTCGACCTTCTGGAGCAGCAGCTCCTCCTCCGCCGACGTCGCCTGAGCTCTATGGAGCTCCGTTGCATCATCGGAGGGGACCATTAGACGCAAGGGGGCCTGACGTATCTGCTCCGATCTTCAGCATCCCCCGAGGATCTCCCCGGCACGCACACGAGCCCGGCAAAACTCGCCGGCGTCGAGTTCGTCGAGCATCCGCCGCAGCCGTCCGATCATCCTCTAGCTCCAGATTAGATCAGATCCGTTCGTTTGAGGAGCTGCCATCACCGTCAGATCTTTGGAGGCTTGATCGTGACTGTCGACTCAGCGAGGCTCAGCCACAACGCTCCATAGCCGTCTGATTCCCCATGTGGCACGTCCTCCACCGTCGATCAGAGCGAGGGTTAACCCAAGGAGGCGCCCGCTACTCCCAGCCGACCGATCAGCCACGTGGCGCCACTCCAGCCCTCAGATTTAATAAAGGGTAAATATCTCTTAGGCCCTTAGCTTTTTAGTTGTTAATCTTTAGCCCTATAAATATTTTAGAACTTTTATTTTAGTTTGGTTATTTGTATAGAGGACCTTCTCTTTCTTTGTATTTGCTTTTATACCCCTGTACGTAGTGGTGCACGTGCTTCGACACGTGATTTGGTGGGATATTTGCATGTATGGGATGGATGTTTCAGGGTGTTAATGAATGAAATTATGTTCTTATAATTTGCAGAAATGCCCCTGTGAGTGTTTTATTTGTGCATGTGCTATATTTCGTGGGCTTTTTATACTTTTGCCCCTGGACTTTTAGTACGTGTTACTAAATAGTCCAGGGACTTAAGTTTATTGCAATTAGGTCCCTGTGTGCCCATGTCACGTGTTTAGCGCGTGAGTTCTTGGAGAAATTGCACCGGACCCCCTAGAACTTCTCTTAATTGCGTACAGGTCCCTGTGCACTGTACCTTTGTTTTTTATTTTAACTCCGAATTTGATGAAAATTTGACACATGGCTCCTACTATAGTGTAAAATTTTTTCTAAATTTTGGAGACATTTTTGACACTTTTTATTATTTTTAAAAATTCAAAAACACGCATTTTCTTTACTATCTAAGTTTAAAAATCATAAAAAAAATATTAAAATACCTTTAAAAATTACAAAAAAATAGATCCTTTTTGTCTTGCTTTGTTTGAATTTCTGACCAATTTTGGTCATTTTTAGATTTACAAAACTTATAAAAACTACAATACCCGTAAAAACCCATAAAATTCTAATAATTAAAAGAAAAATCAAAAATTAATAATTCCAGTGCCTTAATTTCCTTGTATTTTCTACTTTACAGGAAAATTACTTCAGACCTTGATAGGGCCATTTTGCATTTTAATTTGGCCCTCCAAGTCTGACTGGACAGTGCCTTTATTTTTCAGCCTTGTTTGATTTTTATAAAATTCTCTAAAAATCAGAAAAACATCAAAAATTAACTAAAACACAGAAAAATATAAAAAACATAAAAACATTTTTGTTTGAATTTTTGGGTGATTTTTGAATAGTTAAATAATTCATCCAAGTTGCTTGTGTATTTGTTTTCTTATTTTCTTTATTAATTAAAAAATCCAATAAAATATAAAAAGATTAAAAATCCACCAAAAATATTTGTCTTTTATTTGTTTTTATTTTTCTGACTACTTCGTAGGCCGCGAGGCCATCACCTGCTCCTTGTGTTCGACCCTGGTCGCTATACCAGGTTAATCTTATAGCGAGACCGCTACTTTGAGCTTGTTTGATTTTTACCTTGTTTTGGTGGTCTATATTTTTCTCGTTGAGCCACCCGAGTGACTGAGGTCGCAACGATCGATTCCTGATTTATCTCCCTTAGTTGCTTGTCGGTTTTTGTGCTCATCAGTTATCAATCTAACTCTTTATATATTCATCCAAGCACCAGTCTCTATGATTCAATAATTGAATCAATAGTTGTATGATCATTAAGATGGCCACGATACATAACCCTAATTGTACTAAGGGACCTATTATGCAAATTAGTTATTCTTCATTTCAGATCAGGGAATGATATTTGAAATAATATTTACTGCATAACGGCTCGCTGTGGGCTTGCATGTCCAATAGTAGGTTCTACCTCTTTGTCCCTCGGGTCAAATCGAGGCTGCCTTCAGCCATTCTTAGGTAATCTTTGGTCATAATTGTCATTTCCATCATTTAGTTTGTTTAGCTGTTAATCTAGGAGTAATTAGGAAGCCCTAATTTGACTTGGAGCATGAGCTCCAGGCCAAATACTCTGTCCCTCAACCATGATTCGCTCCATTTTATGCCCCATATCATACCCCATAATTATCACCATCGTGTGATCATCCTCCCAACCCGAACCGTCTTGGATTGGATGAATTAAAGTTTGCTCCATCATCGTCCATCAGAACTTCGTCATCTCTCCCATCTTGCTGCTAGATGCTTCACCCCTTGGCTGAGGCGACTCATCTCAAGCCACTGAATGTTTTGGAGTAGGTCTCATTGAATGATCAACCACTTGGAGCCACGAATCAACCTTGAACATACCTCTGGGTCTCCAGAAGCAGACCATGTTCGACCGCCTCATCAGAATCACTTGGAGATCAACAAAGATCACCTACAGACGCAGAGCAATCCCGGCGATGTGTAGCAACCATGGCTCAAGAAAAGTAGGTTGGAGTTGCCAGGATTCCTCGATTGAAGGAGCTACGACTCCATATTCTTGGGTGTTCTTTGCGAGCATAGGAGTAGTCAGATCCTCTTCGCCACCCAGATCTAATCTCTATCGTCCAAGCAATGCGAACCATTACGCCACCTGGGCCGTTAGATCATCCACGTGTCAACTAAGAAGCGACTGGATAAAAGGTACTTAAGTGGGGTAATTTGCAAGACCCCCCTTCACATTTTTGTATTTATTAAATAACCTTGTAAATTGTTATTCTGTGGGAAAATTGCAAAGGAACCCTTGTAACTATTGGATATTGCAAGTGGGTCCAGTACTAGGTCACCACATGTGGTCCCCCACAAGAGTGGTTATTTTGCACTTGTACCCCTCCGGGTTTCTTTATTACTTTTTAGTATTAAAAAATTGGACAGCAGTTCAAATCTTCTAGGTATTTTGCAAGAAAGTACTCATATTTATTTTATATTGCAAATATACCCCTACTAGTTGTATCACTTTATTTTTATATTTCAATTTTCTATATATATTTGTTATGCTCCAAAAAAATTGCAAAAATAAATGAAAGTGCTTGATTAAATGTTCATTCACGCCATATATTTCATTTAGCATTTGTCTTGCATTCTAATTTATTAAAAATCAAAGGACCATTTATATTCCTTGTTTGACTTAAAAATATAAAAAATTATAAACCTTCATTAAAAATTTTAAAAAATTATCTACTATTTATTACCTTATTTTATTACTACAGACCAAAAATCATAAAAGATATAAAAGAAAAACCAAAAAAATCACAAACCCTGTCTAACACTAAACCAAATTACAAAATATTTTTAAAAATTCCAAAAAATAGTTTTTTTATCCTATAACTTTATATATACATATTATTATATATATATTAAAATTAGTTTTAAGAATTTTTAAACCTATTTTATATTTTCAAATCTAAAAACAATTCAACCTATTTAAGTATTCCCCGATTTGGGATATTTTGAATTCTAAAAAATAAAAAATAGTAAACATCACCCAAATTTCACAAAAATAAACTCCAAAAAATAGTTTTTTATCCTATAACTTTATATATACATATTATATATATATATATATATTAAAATTAGTTTTAAGAATTTTTAAACCTATTTTATATTTTCAAATCTAAAAACATTTCGACCTATTTAAGTATTCCCCGATTTGGGATATTTTGAATTCTAAAAAATAAAAATAGTAAAAATCACCCAAAATTCACAAAAATAGAAGAATATTTAGAAAATTAAAATATTTTATTTTATTATTTTGAATATATATAACTATATTTATAAATTGAATACCCTATATAGCTTATATATACATATATTATTTATATATAGTGATTATTATTAATTATTCTAAATACCTATAAATATTTTTAAATCCTTTAGGAAAATAAAAGGATTGTTTTTATTTAAATTTATTGATTTTTATATATTTAATATATATATTACATGTATGCACCATATATTACATATATTATTACATAGGGTGATATATATATATATATATTCACTTATTATATATTGAAAAGAAAAGAAAAGAAATTAGAAACTTATAAAAATAAAATAAAAATAAAATAATAAAATAATAAAATAATAAAATAAATATATATATATATATAATAAAAAATAAGTAAAAACCCTACAAAATACTAAGAAAATATTGTGCAGCTTAATATATACAAATACACACTATTTAGCAATGAATAATATAGTTACACCTGTTTATTCCCTGTGTTCAGCATCCTACACATAATTGCACACTATACATATTTATTGGTAGGGTTTATGATAAAATTTGACTCCACTTGTATTACATTGCTATATTATAGTGTGTGTTGATTGTTGATATTTCTTCGGGTCTCGTGTTCGATCGCTTCAGTGACTGTGGTCCCGCTTTGTGTGGACAACACGACTGCTTCGCATGATTATGTTGATCTTTCATATAGTTAAATCTTTGCGTAATTTGCCACGATTATATAATCAAATGTCACAGATTGTCATCATATTAAATTTTCTCTAAATTGTTATGTAATTTCGTATCTACTTTCTTTATTTACTAATTAATAATATTATCTTAAATGACACAGCCGTTATACACTGTATATTAAGATAATTCAGCATATATTCAACTTATTTTAAAATGTTGTTGCCACAACATTTGTTAATCTTGTAGCGACGAAATTCCTAATACCGGAAGCTTGATATTTAGTAGCTATAAGAGATTTATTTTCGAGGGAATTCAATGTTAGTTAAACCGGACCCAAGTAAAATAACTTTATGTCTTTCATCAAATATTGGTTTAGATAATTTATTTCCTACGTAGATGACCATGAATGCATCTTAAATCACACGCTCAGGTTCTCATGATTTCTGCGAACAAATGACTGCTGACTCATACGTGACCGAATATATCTCTATAAATACCTGTGCTGGCCGGAGAGCGCGATGGCGACAGATAGCAGCATCCACGCGATCCCTCCGTTGAGTATCGCGGACGACATTGCCACTTTCCCAGTCTCTGTGTGTAGCAGCTTCAGCTCTGCCAGTATTCTCGCTAGAACGGGATAGTCCGTGATCGTAATAGACACCCCTATGAATATTAGATACGAGTCGGCATACGACTTCCTCCGTATGTCACCTCCCATCACCTTGAACGCCGACAACTCCACCAGAAATGGTACCGTGACCCCTGCTAGGGTTACCATCCACGCCTTCACACCTGCCCTCCTCACCGTCTCCAAGTCCACCTAGAATTGGAAGCAGAAATCTCAACTACAGGAAAAAGAAAGTTAAAACGCAATATTACCTCAGAAAAATTAGAAAGTCGGGAGGGCGACCTGTAGGCCCACGAGAAAGATGAAGTGAACGAGCCCAAGGGTCGCCATAGTCTCGAGCACGGCCATGCTCCTGGTGGGGAAGATGCTGTCAATGTAATTGGGGATCTTGCCCATGATTGAGGGGCCGAGGACGATGCCACCGAGGACCTCGGCCACGAAGCGAGGCTGGCGGAGGCGCGAGAGGAGGGAGTGGAGGAGGCGGGTGACGGTGACAATGAGGATGGTCTGGAGAACGAAGAGAGGAAGGGAGTAGACGAGGGGGTTGTCCCCCTGCCAGAGGCCGCTGGTTGTGATCATGGTCGGAGAGTAGCACACGATGAAGGCGTGGGGGCTCGTGGAGGTCGGCCGTGCGGCCCCAGCCGTGGTGGCGGGATTGATGAGGGCTGCGAGGGCAGCGCCATCGCTGCTTGCAGTCATGTTGATTGGGGTGTCGGGTGTGGTCATTGTAATTGCTTGCACTGGGATATGACGATGATGATGTTGCTGATATGGGTGCAAAATGAGGAGAACTGCAAGGAAGGGGGACGGAGAAGAAGAAGAAGACGGAGTGGAGGAGAACGTGATCTTTTGTTTGGGGAGTTTGAATGTGGTGGTCGTGGGGGGGTCGGATCTATGTTTAGAGTATGCATGCCTGCATGGTTGTTTGGGGAGCGGGTGCCCGTGAAGGAAGGAGATATATAAGGGAAGGTGCGGGTGGATGCGGTGCAAAAGAATTTTTCGTAGTAATGTAAATTTACAAAGATGGGATTTTTAATGGATCGTAAGATGCCATGAAAATAACACGGGGTGCGGAACCTCTTTTGTAACTCAGGGGAGCTGCCGGATCACCAAGGAACGGTCCTCAGAGGAGGTTGGAGATGGCCGATGTGCATCTTGAGGGTGATCCCACGGCTCTCTGCGTTACAGCACCGGATGTAACTGCAGCGGATCTAATCCGAAGAACACGAGGAGTTTTTCGATTCTTCCTCATACTTCTTTTGTGTAATTTTATTTGGAGAGATGGTTATAGAATAGTCACGAGTTATGGAGTTTTTTTAAATAATCGTTAATTAATTCGTAATTAATTAAATAAGCAGGGAATTGAATTATTTAAAATTTTAGGCATCAATTATCTTCGCCCATGCAATAATGATGCTCACGCATGCAATAAAGATCCCTTATAATGATCCCTCATGCATGCAATAATTCCTCCACACATGCAATAATGATCCCCAGTTCCCCACGCATGCAATAACGATCCCTTATGCAATAATGATCCCTCAATAATCCCTCGTCCATTCAATAATGATCCCCATGCATGAAATAATGGTGTATTTAATATCATGCAATCTGAATCGGCACCTAGGTCCTAATTTGGGCATGACTCCTCAAATCGTCACCTTAGGTGCCGATTTGGACTTGATTCTCCAAATCGGTACCTCAAGTACCGATTGATGTCTAAAATTTTAAATAATTCAACCCCCTACTTATTTAATTAACTACGAATTAATTAATGATTATTTTAAAAAAATTCCCACGAATTATCACTATCTTCTGTTCCTTGGGAAGTTCTTTTCGAATGGTAGTTGTAGGTCGCCTAAAATATCAGAGGCAGTGAGTATTATGCTTGATTCGTGCATTTTGATCCTAAATTCAAGAATACCCATTTGAAAATATTCGGTTAGAGTGGCACAAGATGGCGAGGCTCTCTCCTTTGGCTATTGCTCTCCTCGGACGTGCGCCAGATGCTGGGCCAGTAACATTCCCCTCCTGATAGCTTGCTTCACCGGGTTCTTCTCCTTTGGCGATTGCTCTCCTCGAATGTGCGCCAGATGCTGGGCCGGTAACATTCCCCTCCTGATAGCTTGCTTCACCTGGTTCTTCTCCTCCAGGTACCTTACCTTCCTTTTTGTTTTTGAAAAAGGATAGTTCATTCATCATCAAAAAAAACAAAGATACAACCTCCAAGTCAGAAAATAAAGTTCTTCCGACCCACATCGGGCAGAATTTCAAAAAGAAAAACCGCAACAGGCATCCCAAAAAAAGGGGAAGGGGATGGGAATAAGCATCAAGAGTAGCACCCCAAAAAATGAGCGAAACAGAACCTTCCAGGAACAGAAATATTACAAACTTGGCACAATGACCGCTCATGAAGGAATCACCAGCCGCAATCACCAGGCCACCGGAGAAGAAGAGACATGCTGCTAAAGGGTACCTACAATAACAAGATACCAAATTGGGAAAAAACCAGCTGAAATAGATTCAAGATCCAACCAAGTTAATAGTCGCCATAGAACGTGTTGATTGGATAAAAACACCCTCTCGTCGGATCAAAAGCCAAACCAATTCTAATCGCACAAATAAATGAAGCTTTTTCAATAATCTTAGTTGGGTTGAAAGGTATTCCCTCAAAAGCCAGACCACAACGACCCTTCCAGATTGCCCACCAAAGAGTTGATTTTAGCGTCAGAAGATTCCAATCCTTGTTTATAACAAAGGAATTTGAGTTGCTTGAGATGAAATCCATGAAACTTATAAAATTTGGTATCATACCACATTTGTTAAAAATTTCTCTTGTAACACAGCAACTCTTAAATAGGTGTTCATAATTTTCAAGATTGTTATGGCAAAGGTGGCATCAATTAACGGATGAAATGTTGTAATTTTTCAGTTCCTCCTAAGTGATGATTTTGTTGTGTGCCAGAAGCCAAATGAAGTAAGAAACACGTGGATCAAAAGAGGGCTTCTAAAAATCTAGCGGAACATTTGATCTAACCCCCCCCCCCCCATCCACAAGATTTTCGTAGTGCCTTTTTGTAACCGAATCATGAATGGAGCTTCTTGAATATGGATAGGATATAGAATCATTTCCATAGTTTGTAGTGGAAGTAAAAATAGCACCAAGTTGGTTCTTAAGAGCAAGTACCCTGCTCCATAGTCTTAGTGGGAGACGGTTAACTAGACTTTTGAACCAGTTAAAGCGTGCACCCCAATCCTTCCCACCCTCATAAACAGTGATATAACGATTGTTTATGAAAGGCCAGATGTTAGAGAAGATCTATTTTAGAGGGGGGTTTTCCAAAAGCGGGTCTTTCCAGAGAGAAGAGCGAGAACCATCCCCTAGAGATTTATGAAGAATCGGTTGAAGTTACAACGAACCTTTAACAAGACACTTCCAAACAACCGAATGGGCCGATTTCGGGTTTTCCTACAAGTTAATTGGGCCACCACGAAAATGGGCAGAGCTGATGACTTTGGATAACCATGGTTTTTCAAAATTCACAATTTACACCGCTGCTTTTGTTAGTAAGGCGTCATTGAATGCATTGAGTCCAGGTACCTTACCTTCCTCCCTCTCTTCCCCCTTCTTTTACTTCTACTTTCCCATCCCTACGTTCTGTTGTTACTCACAAATCGAGTGAAACACCCAAGATTGCCCTAGATCCTGGACGGTATAGTCCTTGCCTTTTTCCGGGATCACCTGTAATACATCATCTCCAACACTGACATTATCTAACCCTAAGATGGGTTGCTGCAGTTCCAAGAGATGTAAAATCATTCGTGAGAAACCGAAGCTCACAGATCCTGATTCTGGAAAAATCCAGGAGAAACTCCGTTACATCAAACCGGTGTCCTACTACATAAATTCTTCACCCTTGATACTGGAGGTAAAAGTCAAAAAGACAAACCCTCTGCAACAAAGTTGTATCTCTGGTCGCTTAGTGATGAAAGGCTTCTCTCTAAAGTCTCCAACAAAGGGAATTCAGCCTTTGGCAAGGAAAGTTTTTAAATATTGTTCTCGTGTCGCTAGAAGTGCCCTGTTGGATAGATTAAAATCTACGTGTGCCACTGATACTAAGGTTACGTCCATGTCTGGAAAAAATTCCTATTGAAATTGGTCCTTCAAGACCCCTTAGCTGATCGGGTTGACCTCATAGTCCCTCCAGGAAACTTTCTATTGTCATATTTTGCGACCAACGGGGGGAGCATTCCTTCGAGTCAAAGACATTCGTGAGAATTGATGGTTAAGAAGGTTTCCTACCACATGTCAAAATATCGCATAGCTGCATGTTATGTATTTTTTGAAGAGTATGATCCAAAGCTGGGTTTGGAGTCTCCGAGGACTAAATAAGAAAGAACATAAGAGAAAGGCTTTATGCCAGGAACCTTACATTCTCCAAAATGTCTCCCCCAGTATGGTCTCTTTAGAAAATGACTGGGAATCTCCCTGGCGATACATATTCAAAAAGTACTCAACTCACATCGAAACACAACTTTCACAAACGGAAATCTAATAATGATCCAGTGCATGAGAGCCACTGCAAAACAACTCAAGCTCAATGTTCGTTGGTAAGAGTTCACAATGAAACATGATCCTAAACGATCTGGCTATCAAATCTTATCCATATTCATCTTTCATTAAGTCAAACTCTATGAAGAACAAGAGAGATGTTTGCACTCAATCATTCTCTTTCTCGTATACTAATACATCCTTCTTTAATGTATGCTCACTAAGGCCACTATTACAAGGGCTCGTAAAATAATGTTTAATAATATTTTCCACTTGTATTCTTCAAGTTTTTACCTTATCATCACTATAAGCATAGTACCCAGAGGGGACAGTAAACAATTGTTCCCTTTCTTATGAAAGCAATCTCTTCTGACTAGAAGGGACGGTCGTGAGTCCGTCCCCTTTAACACCATCTCATTTGGTCATAAGGGACGCAAAAAATGAACGTCCCCTTTTTGTAATCAGTGGGGACGGTTAGAACCATCCCTTCTGGTTCAAGCTATAGGGAAGGTAGTAATCGTCCCAAGAACAAATGCTAATGGGACGTTCGTGACCATCCCTATTGATTCTTCGATGGGACGGTGTAAACCATCCCGTCCAAGAACCAGAGGGGACGGTCAGAATCATCCCCTCTGCTAAAAGAACCTTGGACGCCAACAGAATCATTGAAGGAACAATTTAAACCGTCCTCTTTAGTCCTCGAGGTTTAAAATGAGAGCCAGCAACCTATTTTGTCATAAAGGGGACGGTCTAGACCGTCCCGTCAAAGAACCGTAGGAGACGGACGTAACCATCTCATCTGCTAACCAACCTTTGGGGATGCCCACAATATCACGGAGAGAACGGTTTAAACCATCCCCTTTTGTCCCCGAGGCTCAAAATGAGAGCCAGCGACCTGCTTTGTCATGGAGAGGACGGTCTAGACCGTCCCTTCAAAGAACCGGAGGGGACAGCTAACCTTTGGGGATGCCCATAGTATCTTGAAGGAAATGGTTTAAACCGTCCCCTTTAGTCATGAGAGCCAATGACCTGCTTTGTTACCTAGGGGACGGTCTAAACCGTCCACTGAATGAACCGCCGCTAAACCAACCTTTGGGGATGCCCACAACATCGCTGAGGGAATGGTTTAACCGTCTCATTTAGTCCTCGAGGCTCAAAATGAGAGCCAACGAGCTACTGGATCACGGAGGGGATGATCTAGATCGTCCCTTCAAAGAATCGGAGGGGATGGTTTCGACTAGGGCTGTCAGGAAAGCTGGAAATCGATGAGCTCAACTCGGGCTCGACTCATTAAGGGCTCACGAGCCGGACTCGAAACCTTAACGAGTTCGAGCCCGAGTTGGGTTTTATGGCTCGTTATCTTATCGAGTCAAGTCTGAGTTGGGTGTTGTTTAACTCGGAAACTCGACTCGATAACTCGTTTCCTCTCTTAATAAAAAGTTGAAAACATGTATACCAAAACTTCCACATTGAGTTTGATATAAAAAAGAGGTTAACATTTTGCTTGCCCAAAAAGTACAGAAAATAGTATAAAAAATCAAAGTTACAAATGATATTTACATAATTTAATGTATAAAATAGAACAATGACTCGTTAAGAGGTTCACGAGCATGCTCATTTTGAGGCTCATGAGCTAGCTCAAAAACTCATGACTCGATAAGAGGCTCATGAGCCAGCTCATTTTGAGGCTCGCGAGGCAGCTCATAAACTCGTGGCTCGATATGAGGCTCGTGAGTCAGCTCGAACTCGATGAGTTCGAGTTCAAGTTGGTGATCCAGGGCTTGACCCTTATCGAGCCCGAGTTCGAGCCTTAGGTTTCTATCGAGTTCGAGTCCGAGTTGATGCCAACTCGGCTCGTTGAACTCGATAGACCCCCTTAGTTTCGACGGTCCTCTTCGCTAAACCAACCTTTGTGGACGCCCACAATATCACGGAGGGAAAGGTTTAAACAGTTCTCTTTAGTCCTCGAGGCTCAAAATGAGAGTCAGCGGCCTACTTTGTCACGGAGGGGACAGTCTCCACTATTTGGGGACAGTCAAAGAAGGGACGGTTTTGACCGTCGCCTCTGATATTTGAAAGCAAAAAAATAATTGTTTGATTGGTTATAATATCATGCTTCTGATGCTAAACTACGTAAATAATACAACAAGACATTAAAAAGGGATCAAAGTTCGTAATTCTTAAAAATAAATTAATGTATCGGTTCTACATACTTCATAATACAACAACTTAATGTTCAAGATACTAGTAGAATATAACAAACATATTCTACATCTTAAAGTAATCTACCACGATTCCTCACTTTCATCGCTCCTTCTTTCCATCTTAAAGTAATCTACCCCGATTCCTCACTTTCATTGCTTTCTTCTTCACTTTATACATCATCACCTAGTTGTGATGGGTCTACTGGTGGCTCGACCTAGCTTTGAAGATGGTTAAGGTATGCCAAAATGCTCGCCATGTCATCACGCATCTTAGCCATCTCCTCATCCTAAGCGGACATCTTTGCCTTGACTTTGCGCAACTCCCTCTCCATCTTCATCTCTCTATAGATCCCTTACGATGAGGAATGAGACCCACTGGCACAACCCATTAAGTATCATGCACGAATCATTTCTCCATGTCCTCCATAACGTATACTTCCATGATGTTCCAGACCTATTGCTTGGTAGAAGGCTTCATCGACAGATAGAGGGATCGTTCTAGTCCCTGTGCTATCTAGTGATGATGTGGTAGAGAGTCTAATAATTTCTCCGTGCATGATTTATAGATAGATATATATATTGGTTAAAAAATAATATAAGATATTCAATCTCAAAATTAAAAATATAATTTACATACATGAATTGGTGTGTATGCTTCATCAACCCACTACACTTCTCCTCCTACGTCTCTGCTCTTTAACCCCACAAAAGCCTCTATTCGGGTTATGTCTCTATCGTTATCCCTCAACTAAAATAACATAAATAACACATATTTTAAGTTATCTTCCAAAATTACTCCCATAATTAAAATTATCGAGGCTTACAAACTCAACATTCAACTGGTTTGTATTCTTTCTCCTCATCCTGTGGATGAACCTAAAACCTTTGTAGCGGTTTGTAGTATTTTTGTATATTCCATATATTATTAATCAAACTTGGTACAATCACTAGACCAGAAATTGATTAAGTCCCTCTACTGATTTGATGTAACACCCGGTGGGATATTCTACACAAGCTGGCCATATGGAATCTAGGGGTTGTAATACTAAATAGAGGAGAAAAATGCCGTAAGTGTGCATCTTTTCTTGTAAGTATATATTCAAATATTGTTACCTTCACCTTTATGCGTCCCTTGTATCGACACAACATTTCAGCCGCATGAGTAAGAATCTGGGCATCGACTGTTGCATTGCATTCTCAAATAAAAACAGCCTAGTCCAAGATGAATAAAATAGCTAAGTATATTAAAATAATGCAAATAATAATTCAATTATAGAATACCTCCAAATCAGATAGTATGGCAGCCTTGATAGCATAGAACGTTGTCAAAAGTCATGTGTCATGATGGGAACACGTGGACGAGAAACCTAGCCAAGGTAGCTCTGAAACTCCGTAGAGTTCTCCCCCACTGCATCTCCTCCAACAACATGAATATATAATTTATGCATGGGTGCATTGCGATCCAAGAACCTACACTGAGATGGTCCCTGTCTTCTCTAAGATCTGCCACTGCCGGGATCAGAAGATCGTCCCTGTAGCTGTTGAGCGGGTTCAAAAACTTCCCAAATACGTCTGAGTCTAGGAGCCATGTCTGCATATCAATAGATTATAAATAAAAAATAAAATACATTTATATCGATTACAAGAATTCATGCTATTTGAATATAAAATAAAAAATACCATTAGCTTGTGTTACTAAGCAATGCCTTTGTCTACTACACAATGAAAAAAATCATGCAAAATATTCTGATATGTAACATCATTATCCACTGCATCTGTCTCTTCGTTAACATCAAAGAAGTCTCTCGGTCTTGTCCTAACAGGTATAATCCACCCACTAACAGAGTTGTCCGGTACATAAAAGACCTGCTCTACTTGACTGGTAAGAACACACGGTTCATTTGTTTACAACCAACCTTTTTGCTTTAATGAGATATTTCTATTTTTATCTTTCTTGTAACATACTCCAACACGACCCACATCGAATAAAATGCAATGAAATAAACACACCTTGTGTCATGTGTAAAATTGATTTCTAATATATCAATAATTTCACCATATTATCCATCAATTTCATATAAGAGTTCGGCCTTCACTATCACTCCAGAAAGTTGTATTGCTTTATTTTCATCAATTGACTTTTTTCAAAATCTGTATCCATTGACGATATCACCAGAATGTGACACTACTACTGAGCACGGACTCTGTTGGACAATATCAAGATTCATGCTCCACCATCATCTTTGGTAACTTTTAACAGTTCAATACTATCCTTGAACCATCTAAGAAAGTCCAATTTCTTAGTACTTGTTGAACGATACTCTTCAAAGAAACAGTCAGCCTCATCTAATTGCATCAAGATATAATAATGAATAAGATATCTTTCATCATCTGAAATAGATTGACGAACGCTCTTTAAAATAACTCATCCATTTTGTTTAAATATCCAAAGTTTATAGGGATCTTCAGTCCACAACTCGCCATCATTATTTCGTTCAAAACGATCGAATCTGATACTCTTGTCATCATCCATATACATGTCACAAAATATAATACATTCTTCACATAAATTTCCTTCGACAATGCAACATTCAGGTGCGGTTTTATTAAACACCATGTTTGTTAATTTTGTTAGATATCGCTCAATTGGATACATCCATCGATACTATACTTGACCACATATTCAAGATTCACTAACAAGATTGACAATTAAATGTATCATTATATCAAAAAAGATAGGTGAAAGTCCTGCTCCATCTTACATAAAGTGATAATAATATATGTTTCTAATCGGAATAATACTT
The DNA here is from genome assembly GCA_037367405.1 of Ottelia alismoides. NCBI lineage: Eukaryota > Viridiplantae > Streptophyta > Magnoliopsida > Alismatales > Hydrocharitaceae > Ottelia > Ottelia alismoides. Next base: position 1,069,245 of record JAZKJV010006252.1, on the reverse strand, counting down.
TAAGATCTAAAGTCTTTGAACACAAGACTTTAAAAAATTGATCGAGTTCGATAAATGGCTGCATAACATCAGGATGTATGACTCCCCTGATGGCTAACAGAAAATGAACTTTCATTAATACATGGCAATCATGACTTTTTAATGATGATATCTTCCTTTCCATCTGATTTGTACATCTGCTTATTTGTGAAGAAAATCCATCTAATACTCTAATTGATTACATAAAATTGAATATCTTATCTTTATCTTCATTAGATAATGTATAAATCACTTCAGGAATTGTTACTCTAAAATTACTATCTAGCTCTGTCAGATTTAGCTTGGACCGGATTCCCAACTGTATCAGATCACGTCTAACTCGCAAATTGTCCTTCGTAGTACTTGAAAGATTTAAAATTCCAAGAATTTTCCATAACATTCTTCACTATATTCATAACATCTAAGTTATGACGGACATGTAAAGTATGCCAGTAGGGTAGTTCTCGAAAAAAATATACTTTGTTTTCGTCATCTGTCGGATAACTTTCTCTTAAATAATATATCTAAAGAAAAGTTACCCAACTTTTCCTGTTCCTTCCATACCATGCTACCAGATCGCGAATCCAAATTTATTCGACATCCAAATGATTGTCCGTCAAACTTGTAATTATTTTCACTTTTCAATCATCTATGATTCACAGGTAAGAAACAACGGTGACCCAATAACAATATTTTATACTCGCAGTTAGCCATGTCGATTGTGTTTTGTCTATGCAAATTGGACGAGCGAGTTTACCCTTTGTACTCCAACCAGATAAATTAGCATACGCCAGAAAATCATTAATTTTCCATAATAAAGTAGCACGTATTGTAAAGAATTCTTTCTTCACCGCATCACACGTCCTCACTCAAGAATTTCACAAAATTTTAAGTTCATCAATCAAAGGTTGCATATAAGTATCTATTGTAGTACTTAGCCCTTTTGGACCGGGTATCAATAAAGACATCATCATAAAAGAAGATGCCATCGACATCCAGGGTAGGAGATTATATGGAACAAGTATTACAAGCCAAATAGAGTAGCTCGTACTTATATTTCCGAATGGATTAAAATCGTCGGAAGAAATACCTAATCTTACATTTCTTACTTCTTCAGAGAATGATGAATATCTTTCATCAAATTTCATCCACTCGTCAGAATCTGATGAATGTCGCATAACACCAGTTATATCTTTCTTTTTAATATTACTATTCTGTATCATCAATTTAGTTGTTCTTTTGTATGAATATAATCGTTGTAATCGAGGAATCAAAGAAAAGAGCCGTAAAATCTTCTCTAGTTTTTTCTTCTTCGAATCATGACTCACATTCTTATATCTGTTAGCTTTACAGTCAGGACATGCATCTAAAATTGAATATTCTTTCCAATATAAAATGCAGTCATTTAGAGATGCATTAATTTTCTTGTAATTTAATCCAAGTGAGCGGAATCTTGACTTAGTGTCCTTCCAATCTTTTGGGAAACCTTCAAGATTATTTAATATGTCCTAATTAACTGCAACACATCTATCATCGTAACTGATGTACAATAATTCTTCACTTTTAACTTAAACAACTCCAAAAGAAATCGTAAACAAGACATTTTAATTCCTAGACATATAGGATTTTCTGCATCTGTTATCTTTTCATATAAAGTATCCTGAATCGATTTTGTCCTTTCATTGGAGTTATTCCCTCAAATATTGTCCAACATTTCAAGCATACCACCACGGTCATCTGGTTCAGACATATCTCTTTCATTATCAATTGAGGCATCATTGAATTTTGCAAATATTAATCCTTCACCATGATACGTCCAATTCGTATAGTGAAGCCAAAAACCATTTAATATCAGGTGTTCATAAACTATATTTCGATTATTAGTCAGTGTTCTTGCATCTAATGCAAGAACAATGAATCGTATCTCCTTCGCCTCCTAGAATATGATAGAGTGACTCGCACCAAAATATACAATCTATGAATCTGATAACACCTTTGTTATATGTCTGATAATCATCAAATCTTTTATTCATCCAACTTTTATGCATTTCCTAAAAGTAAAGATCCAAAGAAATAGACAAGATCAATCTCTCATATAGATCTCTTGTATACTATCTTTTCGTATACTCTAATCATTTTAGCATTATAATCTAAGCATTAGGTATAACATTGATTAGGATTAATAATTTTTTTCATAACAACTATACATCATGAGTATAACTAATCATCATGAGTATAACTAATCATGATAAATATAACAACTATACCAATTATAAGTTCAAAAAACTCATAAGTAAAACAAGAGTATAATGAGTTCAACTATACTATAGGAACATTATAAATCTTTCCATTACAACTAAACATGATGATTATTGATAAAAATCATAACTATTATTAATCACCATGACTATACTACATTTTAAAACAAAACATACCTAAAAAGAACCATATTTCAAACAATAATGTATTAGAAATAGAAAACGTCGCACAATCGAAGAAGAGGACAGTGGGTGTCTTCAACCGAGAGTCGAAGAAGGTGGCGGCAGTGATGATGGAGGCTTTGAGGGGAACGACGAGCTCAGGCAATGGAGGGGGCGGAGAGAGAGTAATTAGTCGCGGAATGAGGAAGGGATTTGGCTGAGTATGGGATATAGGACCATCGGGGATGGTCGTTTGACCATCCTCTATAATAATGATCAGGGACGGTTGTAAGTGGACCGTCCCCTATGGGTACATATATTTTTCACATGTCCCGCCAGTACAACCATAGGGGACGGTCGGCACAACCGTCCCATCTAAGTATATATAAGGGACAGTCATAATCATCCCTTCTGAGATATATTTCGCGATGTCAACAGCAAATCGAAGGGGATGGTCAGAGCCGTCTCTGAAAGTCCCCATGGAAAAAAAGAATCAGAAGGTGTAATAGGAAGGGATGGTTGTATAACCATCCATAAAGATAGGATCATCAGGGACAATCAATAAAGAATGTCCCATGTACTTATCAGAAGAGATAGTTACACCACAACCATCCCCTCATATCACAGAAGGGACGGTTGTGCATTGACCGTCTCCATTAATCATCTCAAAAGGTCAAACAGTTTATAGTGCATTGGTTATATTGTTTGTTCATTACTTCTATCATAATTTGAGTACAATGAGATTATTATCATATATATACATATGTAATGGTACAATACAAAGCAACTACCATTCAGAATTGTTGGATTTCAATAGTTATACAAAACCCTCAGCAATCACACGATGTGCACTAGAGCAACCAACTCAAGCAAACCAAACCTTAAACCATTTCCCTTCTTACCCTTCAGAAGGGGAATACCCACAAAGCGTACACTACTTCCAAACAAGACTGTACCGGATACACCTTTATGATGAAGTACAAGTCTTCGACAAGTGTCATGTTAGGGACGTGAACAGATCAACAATACCTGTAGCATTTTGCTCACCCAACAAATTCTCGGAACACATTGACAGACCTGTGCAACTAGAACTAACATTACCTCTAGGACTCATTAGGACCACGAGAGTTGCACCACACTCTTGGATATACTAACGCTTCCAAGCATAACACAATGTAGATAGACACATGTAATGTCATCCATTTGTTATTCTTATCTTACCAGGACAATTCTGATAGGTGGAACATTTTATTACCCATGCATTAACTGATAAAAACATATCCTCTCACCCAGGGCAAACTCTAACAGGTGACATAGGCAACCACTCATGCAAAATTGTCCAAATCCACTACCCATCAGTGAAGGTCCACAAAGGCATAGGGCACGAGTCAAGATACTATTAGACATGTGAGCTCCTAGCAAACTATTTCTATAATAAATGTTATCGTAAACTATTTATCAATAAAAGTTATTCTTTTACTCACTTCTTTTTTGAGATTATACTATACATGCACTTATTGGGTCCCTCCGTACAAATGCCGAGGAAGGTGGTGTTCCACTACCGACTGTAACTTATGACCCTGATGGTTGGCACTTCGCTAACGATAACTTGTGACCCCGGCGGCAAGCCAATCGTCGGCTTATTATCCATGACCATTTATTGACGGTGGTCTATAGATGGTCGTGAATAATAATTCGACGGCTGGCTTGACACTGGGGTCATACGTTACCGTCGGCGATGTGCCAACCATCAGGGTCATAAGTTACAGTCGACGATGGAACACCACCTTCCTCGATGTTTGTAATACAAACCACGAACCTCACACTTAGTCCTAATCCTACCTCTATATGCAACTCAACATCAACCCCAACGCACATCCTACACCGAAAGTTAGGGGTGTTCATGGAGCTGGTATCTGCTCCAATTGCATTTGAACCGATCCTGACTGTTTGCTTGGATTTATGGATCGATCCGCTCCAATTGAACTGATTCTTAAGTAATTTGGATGCCTACTATAGTAAGTTGATTGCGGATTACTAGTTGATATTTATGGATATATGGTGGTAGCATTTTGAAATGATATCGGTAGCTCTAAATAGATCATATTTATGTAGAACATTGGGTTTCCCTTATTTATTTACAGTGAACCGGCATTTATTAGAATATATGTTTATTCATTAGGATTTTAAAATTCATTATCTGACAACATTTCACCTTTCAATTTCGTTATAAAGATAAATCTATTTGGTATAATAATCTTTATATATAACTAAAGTTGGATGATTCCAGTCTTTTTTGCTTAATGCAAGGTTGTCCTCTTTTGACGTCCTCCTTTCCTCTTTCTCTTCGCTCCCTCTCCCCTTCCCTCTTTCGTCCCTCTTTCCTCTAGACCATCTCTTCAGCCTTGTTTGCCTTTGCTCAGTGTCGTCCCTGACACTTCATGGGCCTCGAGACATCTTTCCTCTTTCGTCCCTGACACTACAATGACATCAGAAGTGTTAATTTAACACTATTAAAGGGTCGAATCATGGGTCTGTCAATTCATCTCTGCCACACACTCCGTCCGCCACGTGGCTTGACCACCGCACTTCTATCTGACCCGCAGGATATAATCCTACCCATTCCCTCGCGCCCATCTCCTGGCCATTGGATCGCGTGATCCAACGGCCATGACGTCGTCATCTTCCTCCAGCCGCCTTCCTCACGTACGTCGCCCATAGAACCGTCCCCCTTACTCCATAATCGTCACGCAAACCACGTCCACACCCACCGGAACCACCACCTTCTCTCCTTAAATAATTCACCTCCGTCCCAAATCAACGCCGTCCACCTTCACGAGGGGCGAGGCCCAGCCCTCCTTCACCTCCCTGTTAGAGGAGGTTGCTTCTTAGCCATTTCTGATGTATAGAGCTATTTTACACTTACACAGTACAAGTAAGATTCATAGTCATCAGAATTTGCATATGAGGACTTGTTCCAGCCCGGCCCAGCCCGAAGCCCAGTCCAAAAAGCCCAGCCCGGCCCAAGCCCAAATGAACATTGGGTCAGGCTTGGGCCCAATATTTAGGCCCAAAATTTTTTTGGGCCGGGCTCGGGCTTGCCTCGGCCCAGCCCGACTCGGCCCATGGGCCCGACCTGAAGAGGGCATGTACCCTTCCTGTATCCTACACATCTGGAAACTCTCACCTATTGCATGCACACTATGTTCGCGTATCATGTCTTCATAGAATGTTTATAAATCAAGAAAGTCGGGTGTGGGATATATGAGTTGATGGTCATTATATTTCAATTCGAAATCATTTTCCATTAATTAGTCACTGATTTAGATTATGTTGGTTATTCTTGAATTTGTTAGTGTTTATTTTTTTCCATCAAAATATTTTCTATTATTGAACCTTTACCCATTATGGGTATTATACCCATTTTTTTAGCATGCAGTACCTTATGCACATGTTGTTGTTAACTAAGTAAGTTTGGTTCACTCTTTCAATTTCTATAATGTGAGACTTTTATGGTATCTAACATTGAGTGCATTTTTATAAAATGAGAAACCATCTCCGGTAGAATTGAGTTTTAGTTGTTTCACAATTATTATGGTATAGATTTTAAACAATTTTGACACATCTAACTTGAATTGAGATTGATTTTAAACAAAAACTCAAAGTTAATAATCTATAATAGATGGAGATGGATCGACCTGGCCCAATCTCGGCCCATAAGAATTGGATCGGGCCTGGGCTTGGGCCAAACCAAAAAAACATTTGCGGGCCTAGGCCCAGCCTAAGGCTCGAAGTTTTTAAATGGGCTTGGGCTTGGGCTTGAGCCCTTAAGGGCCCGTCCCAGTCCGACCCATGCTCATTCCTAGGAACAGGGTGGAATCGAACTCGGATTCGGAGAGCGGGTCTAGGATTCCCGAAACCTCCCTAGATGAGTAGGTCGGAGTGCTCGAGAGCGGTGCTACCAGAGGCAGCCTAGGGGACCTCCGACCTATCATCATGATCTGGAGATAATGCGGATGGGATCTGGAAACAAACAAGATCAGCAATCAAACCCCGATTTCACCTACTCAACATGAGAGCTGATGACTGTGAAGGTTCGGTCTTTTATCTTGTCAATTTTATTTTAGGTGATAAGTCAGTCTTACAGAGCGATTAAGGAGCTATTGGGAATCCGATGCTCCCAAGAGACTGACCCAATCTCAAAGCTAAAACTTTTCCAGCCAATATAAGTTGCGGACCGTTTACCGACTACCCGATCAACTCGCTCTGCTAAGGATGTCGCAGTCCGCTTTACCGGATATCAGAGAAATCCTCACTCGAGAACGACTAACCCCAAGACCAGTACTCTAGCGAGAGTTGAGGTGTGGCTCTATCCTAGTGTGCATGTCACTCTCTCGAGCAAGCCAACTAAATAAGGAGGGGATGACTCTCTCAAAATAGATTTTTAAATGAAGCATCTTTTAAGATCAAGTTTGTTTAAGCAGACCCAATTTTTATTGTTTTCACTTTTTTAGGTATTTTCAAGCAAAAATGCCTAACAAACTTTTCGATTTCCCAGGGTTATTTAAGTTCAAAAATAGGGGGAGAAAGTTGAAAAAGCTTATGCGCGATCAAACACTATGATGCATGCAAAGTCAGAAATGCATAACTGTCACCAGCACTCCACATGCAGAGTGATCCGCGTATAAATTTAACTGAATTTAAACTAATCTATATGATGCACGAAGAAAACGATCTTAGATGAGAAACTTCTAATGACCGCGAAGAACGGTAGCTAGTTAACTAGATCAAATACGGAGTCTGATCTTGGGAATCACTCAGTGTCCACCACAACGGGTTCTGCTAGCGCTATATGTTGTTCCTCACAACACATGGACTCAAGTCTAATTAATCTAACTTTTTTTATTATGAATTATTAACAAGGTCCAATTACGAACTATAGGTGCAAAAAATATATTAGAGATTGGGCCTTTATTAATTATGTCACAATCAAGAAAAATCCTAAGTCTAAGGGCCAAATTCTTCGGGAATCAAATAGAAATAAAAGGCGAGAAAGTAAAAGTGGTAAAAATCATGTTGACGTCCCCGAGCACACCGGTGCTCGTCGAAACAGACCTCGATAAGCCAAGTGTCCAGAAAGTAAGAAGGTCATGTATTATTACAACAATAATAATAATGTGCTGCAAATAAACTAAACTAAGCTACTCTACTCTATATAATATGACTAATTCCCTCCTATCCTCTTGCTCCTCCTCAGGTGCAGTTACTCCAACCGAAAGCCGCAACATCCTCGGGTGGTCCCTCGCACAAAAAGCAAAGCAGAAAAATAGTTATATAAGATAGAGATAAAAATATAAAAAATTTGAAAAGACTACTAAGTCTTGCTCCCCGGCACCGGCGCTATTTTGATGAGTAGCCGAACGATACGGGTTAGGGAATGAAATAAACATAGGGTCATCGCGACTCGGATCACAAGGCCTAAGCTCAACAAGAAAAATCAAGAGCACACAAATCAGACAATCAAAGCACAAAATCAATGTCAGCAGTCTCCGCTACTTATTTAACATGGTATAGCGACCGAGGTCGACCTCAAGGAGCACAGAAATGTACGAAGAAGTCGAGATTAGAGAGATTAAATCATATTTTTTATTTATTTTAATTTTGCAAATTTTTATATTTTCAAATTAATGAAATGAGGAAATAAGCAAACAAGCACCAGCCAAACTTTTTCAATTTTTATTAAGACTAAACAATGCATAAAATTCAGAAATAAAAATATTTTTATACTTTTCAAATATTCAGATATTTTGGGTCCTTTTCTAAGATTTTTCTAATTTGTATATGATTTTATAAAAATCAAGCAAAGGCGAGAAGGGAAAATAGTGTACAACTTGGATTAAAAGGCAAACTTAAAATACTAAAAATGCTCTAATATCCTGATTGTGATTTTCATGAAAAGTAGATAAAAATATCTAAGGACAGAAACTGGAATCCTATTTTTTTTGAATTTTTAATGATTTTATAGGTTTTTGAGAGTTTTTAGTTTTTTAGGGTTTTTATTAGGAATATTGCAACAAAAATGCTACTAGAATCAAAACCCATATAAACAAGCATACACTGATTTTTTTATAATTTTTAAAAAAATTTATATTTTTTATGTATTTTATAAAACAATCAGAACACATTTTTTGGTTTTTTTTATTTTTAGAAAAAATCAAACGAAACCGAATTAACTCCCAAAAGTACCATAAATATTACGTGTTAGCAAGGGCTAACAATAATTTTGTGGAATTTTTTAATTGATTAGGTATTTGTTTGATTAAAAATAAGGCACACAGCAAGCAGGGACCTAGATGCAATTAGACTAAAGTTTCCAGACCAATAGATAACATAGATAAAAAGCTCAGGGTCAATATTGCAAAATGTCAAGGATATTCAGCACATGTTCAAAAATTCACGCGCACGGGTATAGATGTAATTACCAGAAAGTTTCCATTGAAAACATAACATCCATGAAGTATAGGGTAGATGATGCAAATAAACCAACTAAGCATGTCGAACTACATGCGAGTTTAGACAAATTGGACTAAAGTCAATTACTGAATGTCTAAACTGCAAAAAGTCTGTGCAACAACTTTTATTTGATGGAAGAAATAGTAAAGCATAACAAGGAGAGGGTAAAAGGGAAAAATACCCTTGCAGGTCACGTGCGGACCACGTAAGGATGCATGGCGATCTCTGGAGGTGGTGCAGACGTACGGTTCTGATCACTGGAAGCCTCAGATTTGATGGCCCGGAGAATGTCCGCTACGTGTGGTTAGGTGTGCTAGGGGACGCTAGATCTGACGGCTGAAAGCTGCAATGGTCGACGACTGGGATGTTATCTGGAGCGAGGAGGATCATCCGACGGCTGTGATGAATCTACGTTTCATCATCTTTATTCTATCATTTTGGCCTTAAAAACCCTAGTAAATGCGTGTAAATAGGTTAATTCATTTATTTTAGCATTCATGCATATTTGTGTAAATAGTGTATAAAATGTGGTTTTTAAAGCCAAAATTATAGAATAAAGAAAAGAAAAGAAAAAGAATAAAATATTGTGAATATTTTATGACCTGAAACCCCGAGACCTAGGCATCTCGATGAATAGGTCGACAAGGAATAAAGTAGGGGGAGATAAGGGCCAGAATACAATGTTTTGCATTCATTCTTTATTCATTTTGGGACCTATTTTTGGTTCCACTTTTTATACCTCAAATAAAGAAACTTTATACATGAAAGTTGTATATAATTAAATAAAGAAAAATGAAAAATTAATTTCGTTCAAAAATAATGTACAGATAAAAAGTTATGGTCTGAATAAAAATCCAGAATCCCAACTTCCCAGACCCGTATCTCACAAATAAAAACTCCAAATTGATCAAACTCACCTTTAATTGTATATAATTTAAAATAAGTTATTTAATGGCAGTGCTTTCGCATTTGGCAGAGCTACGGTTTGAAAGTTGAGTTTTGGACCCCCATTGTATAATTGTACGTATTAAAATATTCAATTTATTTATTATTCATTACTTTTATAATTTTATATTTTTATAATTTTGTAAATAATACGTATAATATATATGCACACTAAAATAAGAATAAAAATGCAAAGAAAATTCAAAATAAAAATACTTGTATATACAATACCTAGGTATAATACCTATATACATACGTGTATAATACATACTTATATTTTATTAAGTGTATAAAACATATCAGAAAAATAAAATAAAAATATATTTAAGTGTATAAAAGTATTTTATAAATTTATAAAATAATAAAAAAAGAAATAAATAAAATTACAAAATAAAAAATAAAATAATAAAATATATAGGTAAATATACCTATATAGGCCTAAAATAGTAACTTGTAAATATATACCTCAAAAAATAAATAAAAATCACAATAAAATAATTTAAAAAATAATAAAAAAATTTTATTTTATAACCAAAATTTAATTAATTCATTTTCTATTTTTAAATGATTTTTGAAATATTTTTAAGGGATTTTTCTTGGTTGGTCCACGTGGACCAACCAGGTTGGTCTGACAGTTGACCTCGGTCAACTGACCTCCTCCCATAGACCTGTCAGAGCATCATTTTGTCTCTTATTCATGAAATTTTCGAGGCGTTTTCTTTCATCAAATCATGCCAACGCCTTCTGCAAAATTGTTGCTCGACTACCCATGATACTCGCGCAAGTTCTAGCTCGGTCTGAGGACTCACGATTCGCGTGATATTCTTCGATCTTCACGCCCCGGCCATCAACTCTTCAAAAGCCACACTCGACTTCCCTTCGGAGTTTGATCCCTCTTCCTCCATCATTCACCGACCTTTAGGACCTCCTTCGAGTTCCTGGTGACAACAACAACTCAAGGACCCCATTCGCGTGGAGTTTAGAGTTGAATCGAGGTGTATCCAGCCCTCGCCGGAGCTTCGCCTGAAGCTCAACCACTTCTGACTCCGGTGAGCCTCTCCCTCTTCTCTTTGTTTCATTTAATAGCTTAGGTCTAGTATAGGTTAGGGTAGTAGCAGTTTCACATTTGATTCAGTCCATCGCTGTGATTTCATCAACCGAACCGACAGCGGAGCTGAGCTCCGCCCTTTGTTTCTGATCGTTCCACGCCTCGAATCGACCCACTGCCACCTCCATCCTCTTCCTCTCCATCTTCTCTCGCCCCGACGCACCTCCATACACTTCGATCCCACTCCGATCGAGATACCCGAGCTCCTTCTCCGCCGATCGCTGGAGCTCCGCACCCGACCCACGACTCGCCACCATCGCGCCATCGGAGAGCATCCCGAGCTCCACCTTTTTGCCGTGCGTCTAACCCTGCAGGAAAGAATGCAAGAGGAGGCTCTATCGAGCCTCGACAGTTCAGGGAAGCAACCCCCAGGCGACCCCCCTCGTCCAAGCACCTCCGGTCACCTCAGCTCAGGCTGAGGAGCTCAATCGACGCGGACGAGCCCCAGGACCATTTTGCCCTCGGTCCGGGGCTGGTGGGTCAGCCTTGTTCTTCCAGCCGCTCAGCAGCCGTAGGATCGGGTCGTCTCCCAGCCGTCTGATCACCCTCTCACAATCTAATCTCAGTCGCTCAGAGCGAAGGGGTACGGGCCGACCGATTAGCGCCACGTGTCATCTTCGAGCCGCATCGCAGCCATCCATCAGCGCCTCTTCCACAGTCGCTGGATTCGCCACGTGGATAAGTGATTCGTTCCTGGCCGCATGATTATTCCCTGGGTATTTTGCATTTTAAACTCAGAACTTTTTGTTAATTTCAGATATGCCCCTGTGCGTAAATATTAAAATATATTTAGGGTAATTTGCATTCAGACCCCACTGACTTTTATTATTTGCATTTATACCCCTGTGGACAGCAGAACACGTGCGTTGCGTGTGTATTTTTGGTGAAATTTATAATCAAGCCCTTGGATGTTCTGTTATTTGCATATATACCCCTGCCAGGCCTTATATTTTTGCTTGCTTGTCTTATTTATTTCATGCATCATTAAAACCCCAAAAATCCTACAAAAATCATTTTAAGCTCTTGTTAACTTGCATATTCACGACATATTTTTGCATTTCATTTTTGTTGCATTTTAATATTTATTAAAAATAAAAAACATGCATTACATCTACTCTCTATCTTAGAAAATACCAAAAAAATATCAAAACACTTAGAAAAATTCCAAAAAAATTTACCTATTGTGTATTTTAGTGTTTCATAGTGTCAATCCAAAAATCACTAAAAATTTCAAAACCAAAACCTTAAAAATTAGAAAATACCCAAAAACTTCCAAAAAAAAGCTAAAAAAATTCTAGAAAAATCAAAAAAATACAAACTCAAGTTCTGTAGATTCCCTATTTTATTCTCTTTATTTTAAAATTAATTTGGGAAAATTTTGATACTGTTTGGTATTTTTCCTTTCCATTTTAATTTCGGCCAGAATCTTAATTCACTATTTTCCTTTATTTTAGCTTTTAAAAATACCAAAAAAATCCTTAAAAATTATAAAAACAGTAAAAATTATAAAAATACCAAAAATATTTTATTTCCTACTTTTGACTATTTTTCCCTATTTTTATAAATAGCCTAGCGCCTCTTTTCTTATATTGTACATACATTCTAATATTGAAAAAAGAACATAAAAATATAAAATATAAAAAGAAAATAAAAAATCAGAAAAATAAAAAAATCAAAATAAAAAATTAAAAATAAAAAAAATAAAAAACTATAAAATTAAAAACCCACAAAAATCCAGATTGGCTAAGTAGTTCATTAGACCTAGGCTTTGACTTTTTGTCTACACTCTACACCCTTGTTCATGTGTTCGACCCCTACTTGCTTGCCACTGTACACTTTTAGTAGGGTATAATAAATTTTAATCCTTGTTGTTGATTGCTTGATTAATTGTGTGGGTTAAATGTTGACAAACGGGAAGGCTTGAGTAGTCGCCTTAGCGATAGTGAGTTTGATTTGTCAGACCATTATTTAGCGGCTCTCGTCTTATCGTTTTTCAGGCTGGAAAAAGCTCCAGCGGGAGGAATCGAGTTGGGTCAGCCTTGGTAGAAGGCGTTGACCGGGGGTCAACATCCGGCTAGACCAATCAAGAAATTGGAATTTACAAATTATTTATAAAATAAATAAAAAATAGTAATGAATTCAAAATAAAAAATGTTTTATTATTTTTTAAATTATTTTTCTGTGATTTTTAATTATTTTTATGAAAAATAAAATAATGTCTATACAGTATATAGGATTATATGCAGGTATAATATAATACGTATTATGTACAATTATTTTTACTTTGTTATTTTTACATAAATACCCTAATTTTATATTTTATTATTTTTAATATAATTTTAGGTATGCAATATTATTTTTATTTTATTTTTATGATTTATTTACAGGTATATAATAAATAAAGAATGTTGTATATATACATGTATTTTGTACAATGAGGGAGGGGAATTTTATTTTATTTTTGTTTAATTTTTCTTATTTTTATTTTCTTTTTATATTATTATTAGAAATATATATGAGGAGGTAAAATAATAATTTACTTTTATTTTATCAAAAATACACATTTATATCGTATAGGTGATATGTACAATACTAAGTGAGCCCTATATCTCTCTCTCTCTACTTATTTGATTTGGTGATCAGGTCAAGATTTGACCTTCTCTTGGGGTTCGGGTCACTCTGTATTTATTATAAATACCTCCTTCCTTTTTCTTTTCCTTTATTCTTTTATTTTTACACAAATAGAGGCTAATTATGCAATATTAACAGATGTATGCAATTTGCAATGTTATTGTATTTACAGGTATTTATAAATAGATAAAATAAAAGAATAAAGAGTGTCGGGGATTCATCACCCCCTTATACTTTACCTTTGCTAGTCCTTTAGAAAACACTTATTTGAAAAAGAAGTGAAAAAGGGAAGAAAAGAAAAGGAGGGAGAATCAAGGTTGATTATTAAACTTATCTTCATTAAATTGAAGTATGGAGCTCAGTTAGACATTTGGATTATTAGTCTGTTGGAACCTTATTGAGATCTAGGGTCAAGACTTAACAACCTCTAAGTTCCACCATTCTATGGTCAAGACTCCTCAATAATCCAGACAAGTCTACATACGCAAACTCTAATGACCATGAATCTTTTCTTGTATTATGTAAGTGATATGTAGCTCCCCACCTCAGAAATGATAAAGAAACGACCCCCTCAATAAGGTAACTCTAATTCCCTAGTCTAGCAGCTCTTTCTTCGAGGGGCGGAGTATTCCCTTCTAATTTCAAGTGCAACCGGCACAAGAAGAGGGGGAAAGAAGAGAATGTACCATGACCAGTGTAGTCATGTATCCCTGGGAGCCCAACCAGTTTAGCTAAGTCTCCTACTGCAAGCTTCATGAGATGAGAATGTGTAACATAAGCTTTGCTTTATTTGGCTATATACACTCTGGCAGATATTTTATTTTTAATTAGGAAGGTCTACTTTTTTGGAGTTTTTCTTTTGCACATTTTTTTGATGCGCATATGTACAACATATCTACGTGGTGCAATATATATACATAAGGACATTTTTCTTCTTGAGCCAGTAGACTATCCCTATTTTGAAGCATTATTGCAACCCACAACTCATATCTTTAGACCTCAACACCGCCAGACAAAGTTGAGGAGCACATCCTTCCCTAAAGGAAAATGAGAGGTTCCTCCTAGAAGTACTACTCTCATATGCTACCCCAAGACAAAGGAAATTGCCTCCTCACCACCTCATCCATGGAGAGCTATGTGTAAAGTGTTGGTGCAAGTAAAGCCATTGTGTGTGAGAGTCATGCGTGAGTTGTTAAGTGTTCTACTTTGGCTCATCAATATGACATGTGAACATAGCCTAATGGACTCAAAGAATTAAGTCACCACTGGACCTGAAAAATCTTAACCCCAAATCTTACCTCTTAGAATTAGGTGGATTAAGGTCTTAACCAAGCTTCATTTTTCAATTTAATTCCAGACTAGTTTAAATGTCAATTCTATTATGATTTTTTTTGAAATCATGCAAAATTTTGACAGTGTTTGAATGCATGGATGCAGAAGTTTTGCAAACTATTTACACACATTTACACAAGGGGTTTGCAAACTTTTATTTTCCAAACATTTTTCAAAGATTTTGTACTATATATGTAATTCTAGTACAAAAATATTTATAATCATTTACAATCAAAATATTTTTACAAAAGAAATGTACAAAAGTAATTTCTATAAATAGCTAAGTATGTGCAAGAAAGAATTGTATGTACAAAAAATGTTTTTTTTCAATTTTTGTGATTTTTGATAAGTGATTTTTAGCCATTTTATTTATTAACACAATCATTCAAAGTACGAGTTATGGCTAAAGCAAATATGTAATATATATGACACCCCCCTATACTTAGCTCGAACGATATCCTCAGAGTGATCAAATAGCGATGAAGAAGACATTACTCATGCTTAGTATTGGGAAGTGAAAAGAAGGCTACACTATAATGACGAATAAAAGAATAGAGTGAATAGAAGTCGGTGATCCTACTATACTTAGGATCAAATAATCTTACGTATAGCAGACTGTACACAAAGGGAAAGCTGAGGGTTAGAATGTACAGGGACTACCTCCCTTATACTTAGGGTAAAATATCCCTAAGTATAGGCAACAAAACAGAGGTAAGAAGAATCATTTTAAACTTGTAAAAATTAGTATTGCATTTTTCAACTTTGAAAGTTCATTCCCTTAATCACTTTCAAAGCAGAAGATATACTTACCAATATACCTCTAGACAGATCAGATCTAGACAGATCAGAGTTCTCCCTTTTACCTTTGTTACATCTCAATAATATGAGAAACTGCAACTTGGATAAAAAGAAACGGGAACTCATTTTGCCTTACAAGTCCAACTTGCATTTTCAAATTCGGTCTTTAACACCCAGGCCCACCACCCCTAAGGCGTTGTTGTCCCTCATTAATTGAACCAACCGTCAACAGGAATAGCACTCACTATACACAATCCAATATCTCCCCAATAATATGAGGAACTGATATTGGGGTCACTATCCATACGACCTTACTCATTCGAGAAGCAAAGATCCCAATCTAAATGCGCTTGTATGCAGGATCTGTCACTTCAGACATATATCTCCTACATACAATCTCTAGCGAAGGAACCATTCGCCTTGATTGGAGACCATGGATGTCACTTATCTGATCCTCCATATCATATTCAAATTTTAATTAATTTCTTTGAATCACATTCATCTAATTAATTATTCCAAGGGAAATACTTCTCTATTTATAATATAGCAGTTAATTGGATATAATCAATTTAATCATATTAAAGCAATATGAATCCAATTTCGTCAACCAACAAACAATTTTAATTGTTACTTGATGATGGTATAATATCAAAACACATATTATTCAAATTTTAATAAGTAGAAAAATGTACCATTATCTTCTCAAGTATTATCCATTCCTTACCCGCTATCATGGCCATTACGTACAAGATGTGGGACAGGCCGCTTACGGAGCAACATGTGACCCCAATGATCCTCGACTAGACTCCATATCTGCCTCAGGTTACGATAGTGTGATTCGATCATATTGTATTTGAGCTGTTATTCGAAATAAAATTGTGTAGTTTTCTGGTTCGATTATCTACTTAATACACGTTTTATTTCACATTTCATGATGGAAAAATAATAAGTAAATTTTTTTTACAGATGCTCAAATACATGCAAAAATAATTTTAGCGTCGGGAACTCTTCGAATCGTTTTCATGTGCTTTAGCATCAATATTAGGTTACTACTTTTGGGACATATTTAGACATTCTGATTATATTTTACTAACCAAAAAACATGTCCAAAGAATGCACAAACATTGGGTTTTAATTTCATCAGAAAACCAATTTGAATCTTGCATCCAATGCAAAAATAATGTTTCTCGTGCATCCAAAACATGAACCATGATCATCTAGGGTTCTAGATCTCATCTAAGAACTGTCCAAGACTATGATACCATTTGAAGGATATGAAAAAATCTTTAAGCGCATTACAGAAGTGTGATAATTGCATCATATGTGATCAAGAGTGAATAGTCACACTAGTTGCTGCATGTAGCAAAATTTTAAAATTTTAAATGATGAAACCACATGATCCAAGAACACTTCTCGAATCGTTTCATCTAAACCACATGCTATATAGATGAATACCTCTTGCAGCGTGGTTGTGATCGAGTATCTAAAAGAAGAGACCTCCAGTCTCAAGTCCGACCAAATGAAAGAAATGTCTGCGAGCGCGGGGATGAATCATGTGCTTCTAACAATCCAAGTTGTTGATCCAAGTGGTAGAGCTCATGATCTCATCACACAAGATAAAATGCCTGCTTCACGAGCGAGATGCACCGAAGGAGACGTAGATCCATAAACAATCGAAGCGGTATCACAATGGTGTGGTGATGACATCGGCCTGTCTAGGGTTTCTAAGTGGATGACCACTTAGAGAGAGAGAGAGAGGGTTGGAACGTGAGATGAGAGAGAGAACTTACAATAGTTGTTGTAAAATGAAGAGCAAGGGCTGTCTCTTCTTTTATAATTTTTTGGGAGTCTATGGATCTCAATCCATGGACAACACAAATCCATTGGTTTAAATTGATTTGTGTTTTTTTCAATGGCCATGATTTTGTTGTAAATTTACAATAAAATTTAATTTAATTTAATTATAATATATTGAACAAGAGGAAAAGGAAGCAGTTTTGAGTAACAACCAACTTGGCTGTTACACAAAGCAGTCCTCCCTTTTTATTTTTTTTTTCAAAAATAAAATAATATATATTCACATATATATCCCTCCTACATATCATTTGAATTTCGTGAGAAACGAAGACTCCTATCCCCTCCATCTAGAACATGTAATTTTTAACGGTATGGAATTTGCTGTAATCGACCTGTTCTAGATGGAGGGCATAGGAGTCTTCATTTCTGACGAAATTTGAATGACATGTAGGAGGGATATGTGTGTGTGAATATACATAATTTTATTTTCGAAAAAAATAAAGGGGGGGGTTGTCTTGTGTAACAGCCAACTTGGCTATTACTCAAAACAACCTCCCTCCCCTCATTGAACAATATAAATTAATTTTAATTAAATCAATCTCTAATGGAGAAATAGGAAGGAGGCTAGCCTCCTTCCTTAAAGAGTGGGACGACCACCCACTCTTAGTAGGATTTGGTGGCCGTCCACCACCTTCACATGGAAGGTGGCAATCTCCATTTTATTCCATGAGTTTACATTATCTCAAAGATTTATCCAATATTTACAACAACTTTTGTTGCAAATTTATTCACGCAAAATAATTTATAATTATTTTGTGAACATTGCAATCATGACCTCGGAAATTTTTGAATCATATTCACAACTCAAAATAAAATGTAAATTACATCTAATTAATTATTTGATATGAATCCAATTCACATCAACAATTAATAAAAAAATATAAATAACAATTGGCTCAGTCTAATATATTATGAATCACATTTCTAATATATATGAATTATATATAGTGTTATCCACAATATTCATATCTTTGATAATTAAATCATATTTAATTATCTAAGATCTCAATTCTCATGCACTCAAATAATATGAATCTTATTCACATTATTCATGACAGTTAAATCACATTTAATTATCCATTTCTAAATGCTTGGATATATATAAACATTGGAATTATTCATGAATTCTTTCAAGAATAATGCGCTCTCTCTACGGATACTTGGAGATAAAGACATGGCGATTGTATGTTCCATGTATAGTGATTTAGATGTTGAGATCGTATCTCAAAACCAGATCTCTGGGATCTCCCATATATGTTTGATTAAATCAAAACCATAGATCTAATATTCTTATTGCATCTGAATCACATTCGGATCAGCGTCCAACATTTGGACAGAGAGTAGATCACTTCTCTACTGAGAGGGGTCACTACAATCCAAACCTATTTCATCACTCCCTCGGAATGAAAGCATCATGGTTATACAATCGTTTATTGATCACATCACCCTTGATTAATCCTAATACCCGTACATGTTGCATACTGGAAGACCTAGAATAAACCTGAAGTTTCATATCTCGTTTATATTGTCACCTTCAAGGTTTTATCATTAAAATTCTCATTTGATCATATGCTTTCCAAAGCATATATCATGACTATAAATTATTTCAAGCTTCTAAAGCGAGATGATCATGCATGGAATTTAATCGATCCCAATACCTCATGAGTGAGCTCATGTCTTTCGGTTCATAAGCGAACCTGTATGATCCCTTTGAGAGATCGTATTACTCATATACCCTCATGTGCACACCAAATCACCAGTGTATAGACCTTGATTAGGCCATCAACCTATCGGTCTACCAAATATACATACTTAGACATATAGTAATACATTTATCTTCGGTCAAAGGATGCATGCCTATATCGTGACAATATATAACACAGGTATTGGTTATCTCGATCTCATTAAGTCAACACTTTGACCTTACTTATCTAGCACTTCAGAATCTATATTCCTATGTACGGGACCTGCATCAAGAGGTCAGTCAGATATCAACCTTTTAGAAAAGGATTTCCATCTCCATCTTAGGTTGGAGATCATCTCTTAATAGTTATTTGGCAATACTTGATGAGTCCTCAATCTAAACTTTAGATATTCATCCAAGCACGAGCCTCTATGATTCAACAACTGAATCAACAGCTGCATGATCATTAAAATGACCATGGTGCATAATCCTAATTTTACTAAGGGACCTTATAGTGCATTCATTCATTCATTCAATATTAAACACAGAGTGAAATAAACTAATAACTTTTATTGATATATCAAATATTACAGTAACATTTATTGTAAGAATGATTCACCTCGGGCTCACACTGCTAATAGGAATTATGGTGATTGGAGTGAATATGGGATCAAATCAGATGGATTGGACTTCTAATCAAGTAGATCGAAGGGGATCTATAACCTATTGATCTAACTCAAAATCAAACCAAAATTGACATAATTGAAATATAAAATCAAGATAAAACTACCCTACAATTACCTATGGTGCAAGGGGTGGATTTTGGCCTCAATCCAGCTGTGAAATGGTCGAAGAAGCTGGCCATGACAGAGAACTCCAATCGGCAACTAGATCTTGCTCCTCAAGCATAACTTCATTCTTGTTACAGTAAAGTACCATTCTCCAAATTTATAGCAGACTGTGGGTGCCTACTATGGAAGGAATCTCATGAAAACATAACTTGATGTCTCTTACATATCCACATGTTTACTATATAACAACATGAAAATAAATAATCTGAGCCATTTTAGATTTGAGAATCATTTTCTACATAAACAAGGTGCGACCACCCACGACACCTTCCGCTCTGTCACCATCGCTAACCTCTCCTCCCTCTGCATGCTCTCCCTCCATTTCATTAGGTCAGTGCTTATGTATAGAACGATAACTCTATCAAGATAATTGATTCATCTGCTCCATATGGTGGATCTGATCGGATATGCATATGAAGGCTGAGTGCTTCTTGAGATGGTGATGCCCTTTGTAGCTTCGAGTGCTTGATGATGACTCAATGTCAACCTCCAGATGCTAGGGTTGAAGAAGAGACTAACATGTAATTATTGAAACTGATGATGACTCGGTTCAGGAATTTATTGGTCCAAAACAATAAAAACTGCAGGTTCGAGGATGAATCATGCTGATTTTTGACAAGATTCTGAAAGAGCAGACCAAACATGTGATGCAAAATTTTCGTATTAAAAAGTTTAATATTGCCAAATATTCATGCTTGGAATTCTTTTGTTACGAATTAGATCACTTCAAACAATGATCTCCAATCCCATCTTTCATTACCATTCTTAAGAGACACATGTCTGAGCATCACTATTATGCCGATGGTTTGGCTTTGAGTTTAAAAGTTGATCTTAGCTTAAGAGATGTATAATTTGAATTATAACAGAAGGAATGCTAACATAATGCTTCAATTAAACATGGTTTTCTGCTTGACAATTTAATTGTAAAATGCAACATAGTCTGGTTTAACATTTCGACCAAAATTTTTCTAAACATGTTCTTAATTGGTAGTCTTGATGACTAAGCATCGACTTCATCATGGAATAGGGTTGGAAGCGGTTATAAGACTGCCTTCTCTGGTCAAATGGGTAGATGCACTCGAGTCAATGATTCAGGTTGGTGTCGAGAATGGAGCAGAGTTCACTACAGTATGTAAGGTAGTATCTAGATGCATGGTAGCAGTAGTATCCCTTGTGATGAATATGTTCCCAAGTAATTAATTGTATTTAGGAATTAGTATTGCATTATTATCATTCATTCATGCGTATATAATATCTGTATTTTATTATTCATATTGTAATACTAAAGGAGCCAAATTGAATGTATATGCCTTTAAGTTAGCCTAACTTCCCACATTTGTAATTCTTTTATACTAACTTCAAATAGAATCAACTCCATTGTGTACATATTACTAACATTAATAAAGAAAAATTCTAAAACAAATCTAACCTGTAGATATGACAAATAAAACCAAACCTTAGTTTTGATACAGAGAGACATAAAGTCAAATATCTCTCATATACATTCTCATATGAACCCCTACCACTTTTAAATGAATGTACATTTTGTTTTATGTAACTCAAATTTAAATTCAAAAGAATCGGAGTTCATATGTGAAACATGGATTTTGGGTCCACATTGTATAATGTACATATTTACTTTTTCATTTGTTTAACATGATTCCACGTCGGGTACTTTCGTTTCAACAATCTAATGGTTTCTTACATTCCTAAAATATTTTATCATAACATTGTTCACATTATTTTCATTTACTTACACAAAGTGCTTAACAGAAGTTTGGCATTGTTGTGAATGTAGATTTTACTTTCCTATAAACATATACTTATTTTTCCTAACTTCAATATTAAACAAACGAGGACTTTGTATGCACCAATTTTATTGCACATGCAAATTCAATGCAACAATTACCAATTTCATCTGTTGACATAAAAAATTCATTTATTTGCTTGCATCATATTTAACATGCAATTCATTCCCATATTATGTAAAAATTAGTAAATTATTATCAAAATTTCTTTTTTATGTTTTAGCACATATACTAATTCCATGTCAAGATGCTCAGAAAACTCCTAGGTACTTTTCTTGTAATAACCTAATGATTTCATGCAATCCTGAAACATCATACCATAACATTGTTTACATTATTTTTGTTTTACTGACACAAGGGTGTAACGAATATTTTTTGTATTATTGTGAATGCAGACTTTACTTTGCTCTAAACAATATTATTTTTCCAACTTTAATATTACACAAGAAAGAACTGTGTACAATAATTTTATGACACATGTAAATTCAGTGCAACAATTGCTACAATATTTCTATGTAGTGGTCGAACTACATGATATAGATTTCTTTTTTTCTCTTATTGCACCGTATTTAACAGATAGTTCATTCCCATATTATACAAAAATTAGAAAATTTTGATCATTATAATAAAATAATAATTTCTTACATTCATAGAATACTACACCATTACATTATTCACGTTATTTTTTCTTTACTAACAATGCTCAAGTATATGTTCTTTATTGTTGTGAATATAGACTTTACTTTCCTCTAAATATATGTTGTTGTTTCCAACTTCAGTGTTATGTAAAAGAAAACTTTATATGATTTAATCCTATTATACATGTAAATGAGTTCATTAATACATCATTCACTACCATATTTATTCATAACTACTTATCCAACAGAACTAAATTGTTCATTTATGTTCGTTTTTGTTAAGATCAAGAATATGTTATATAGATACATATATCTTATGCTTAATTAACATGCATAATATTTTTTAATATTAATTTATTTCACAAATATATTCCAGCTTACTTTTGTCATTCATAGTTATTAAAGATTTTTTTATTCATACTACATGGGGTATCCGTTTTTTTATCATCTCCAACACATATATAATTTTTATGCCAGCGAATTCTTAGGTAGTTTACATGCAATGACTAGTGATTTCTTACTTTCCTCGAAACATATATTTATTTTTTCCAACTTCTGTATTACATAAACGAAAGATAGAATCTGAGAACTTTTGTCTCCTTAAATCATATCATGTAATTAAATGAATTTATCAGTACAACAACATGTACTATATTTATTTATAGTTATTAATTTATCTAACATAAATCATTTACTTTTGTACTTCTCTTTTCATCACAGTCAAGTGATAGTTTATTCCCATCCCAACAATTTCACATGTATACTATTCCTACAAAATGAGAGGTTTAAAATAATATTCTTCACGATAATATAATCAGTAATGTATCGAGTATTTTTTTTTCAAAAATAAATAACAAGAGTGGCATATCCAATAAGAGAAATATATTTATCTTTCCTAACTCGGATAGTATTTTTTTGTTTAAAAGAGAACTCAAGTAACATTTTTTCCGTTCTTCTTGAAATATACCGATTTGTGATGTCATTAGTATGTTTTTTTTAAAACAACAAAATGGACGTAATGAATAAAGAAAATCATCAAGGCATATAAACAAGGGATCTGAACTTATCCGAAAGATCAACAAATCGATGTAAATGATCTCCAACTTTTTGTTAACTTCAATCATGTATAAATTATGCTTAATTTGTTTCTGTTTCTATTTGTATAAGTAGTGACCACTATAGTTATCTCTGACAGTTAAATCTATTCAACTGACAACTCACTCTCATGCTAAACATTTCATGGGTATCGTCATTACAATATACCACTTTTAATACTACATCATTCTCCATATTACTTATTACATAATGCTAACTATACATCGATTTAAAAAGTTGTCTACGTATCTAATATGTTCCATGCTTTTAATATTCCAACCGAGTAGTTATTTATTAGCTTCGATTTTTTGTGATAGTTTTGTTATTAATGATTCATTAACATGTAAGTTTTCGTAAACATAGAAGGTAACCATATTAAAGGCGACAAATCATGGTCAGATGCTATGTCACTTGCATCGCCTCCCACTCCCTTTGTCGCAAAGGGGACAACACATACTCGATGTCCGCATTTATCTATAATCGAAACATATTGAACTCTAATTCCAAGTGTTACCTCATGCATGTACCACATGCCAAGAACATTTCTTAATGTAAGCAAGTCCAACAACCTTGCAATATTTGGGGAAGACTCCAACAACTAGTAGATATTAACATCCATATTATAACGATAGATTTGCTCCTACAATAGTTTTCGAAGGGAACAGAATGACGTCCTACCGAAGGAATACAATACCAAATATAAGTTTTTGATCTTCAGCAATTTTACAATCATGCCTAGCACGGGGCATGACGTCAAGAGGGATTATATTATATTCTGTAAAGCTTTTTTCAATCTAAAACAAAATAATGCTTAGATATACAAACACACCACTACTAGGAAATGTGACAACATTTTTTTCTTATCGGCATATCTACATTATAACATATGATGCATCTATAAGATACGACATATATTTGCATTATAGATTATGTATCTATGTACTATAAAAACCTTTTCAATTCAAAACAATATAGCATATGATGACTGCAATCATCATACTAATGTTGTCACTTTGTTGTCAATTGGAATTATTTTCAATTGAAAAATGTTAACTATTTAGTAACATTTACCTTTAGGTAATTTATTTCTAATTGGTTCAAATATACCTGAAATTTAAATATATCGAGCCGCGGCTTAGCGCGGGAGGGGTCACCCACTCACCAAGAAAGCCCTCCATACACAAGGACGTACTGCCTTTCTACAGAAACCTAATTCCGCCCCGAAAATTGGCCCCTGCTCGCATGGCGACCTTCCTCGACCAAACCTCTGCTGGCCGGTCCTCCATCCGTGTGGTGGTTGCCGGCGATCCGAACACCGGGAAATCCAGTCTCATCGTCACCGCGTCCACGCAGACCTTCCCGGGGAACGTCGAGGCCGTCGTGCCGGAGACAGTACTCCCTCTCGACTACTATCCCGATCGTGTTCCTATCAACATCATCGACGCCAGCTTTCGGTCCCATCCCATCCCTTCCTCAGATTGTTCCATCTAATCCCTTCTCTAGAGTTTCCCTTGTCTTATCGGATTCCCCGACTTTAAGCAGTGGCAGACTTTCTACGGAGCTAGAGCAGGCGGATGTGATCATTCTGACGTACGCTTGCGACAAACTCCCGACGTTTCGCAGAATCGAATATTTCTGGCTCCCTCTCGTGCGCAGTTCCCTCGAGGTACCGGATTTGAGAGAAAGGAAGACGATTGCATCATGCTGGTCTTTTCGGTGACGGCTTTGGGTTTTCTCTCACAGCTGACGGTCCCGGTGATCGTGGTGGGATGCAAACGGGACTTGATGGACAAGTGGCAGGCGCCGACCTAGCATGGCACCTGGGCGGTTGACATGTGCATTGGGTGCTCCGCCCTTGGGAATATCCAGGTCAGAGTGCATACTCGTTGCTTCATTTGCTGCGCATATTTACAAGAGAATTAGGAGGTAAATTCGCGTGAGCGGTATCCGTGGAAACTTATTTCACGGAACCTTCAGGTGAACTTACAATTTGTTAAGTACCTCAAGGAAACCGTCACTTCAAGTCACGGCTTTCATTGGGGTTTATTTACATGGGAAAAAACGTATGGAAGCCGCCTCTTGAAGATGCGGTTTTGGTTTTGGCCAAAACCTCATCTTCAAGAGACGGCTTCCATGTAAATAAATCACATGTAACGAAACCTCAATGGAAGCCGCGAATTGAAGTGACGACTTCTTTGGGATACTTAACAAATTCTAAGTTCGCCTAGGGGTTCCGTGGAATAAGTTTCCACGGGTACCGCCCAGGAGAACTTTCCTAAGAGAATTAGTTATCAAGTTAGTCGTGGATTTTTTTTAAATGGAAAATTGAAACAGAGAGCAATGAAACAAATCCATTCCTTGTGTGAGGCTCGACAAAAAACATAATCTCCAAAACTACAACTACGTCGCAAATACACATTGCAGTTTGTGATTGCAACATAGGTGTTGTGACCTTTTGATGTCACGTTGAAATGCGATGGAAACTTGCACTGTGCAAACATAATTAGCGAGCCCTACTGGACCTGAAAGCTCGAGTTGATTCTTTTTATTTGCTTCCTCGAACCGTACTCCACATTCTACTTTCATGCTGTCTTAAAATGCTTGCATGCCATGTCATTTGTGTTTCATTCGTCTCAAGCACGTGCTCATGAAAATTGAATTCTTGTCTTAGGTTCGTGCTGTTTTCTATTACGCTCAAAAGGCTGTGCTTCATCCATTGGAACCCCTGTTTAATCGGGAAAGACAGATGTTGAAGAGAGAATATCTTGGCGCTTTGAAGAGGATATTTATTATGTGTGATCGTGATAAGGATGGTGCTCTCAGCGACACTGAATTAAATGAATTTCAGGTTCCTTCTGCTCTTCCTCTGATGGGCATGATTTTCTTTTGAATGTTTTACTTCTGTGTGCTGCATCTACAATTGCTTTTTTAAGGAAAAAAGGGTGCAGTGCCGTAGAGGCAAGCACCCAAAAAAACTTTATATTCACTGGTTATAGTTCATAAATACAAAGACCAAGAATCTCGAAGGATTTTGGCATGCTGTACAACATTTCCCAAATAAAATCTCTCTCCCCTAAGTAGCACCTTATTTCTCGCGAGCCAAATCGCCCAGAGCGCTGCGGCCAGCAGGGTCTTTACCATTGTTTGTTCATTTTTTGACATCTCAACCACATTCCAGAAAGAAGGAAAGTTCTCCGTTGCAGCCCCAATGAGAGATAACTCCCTCCAGACCTCTTTCGACATTAGACTCTTAAAGAACAGATGCTCAGTATCCTCCACCTCCTCAGAACAACGACGGCACAACACATCTAAGCCATTAAACAATCTTGCTCTCCGAGCATTAGTCAACAATCTCTGTCTGCCCATCAGCCACATGAAGACCTTGACCCGTCGTGGGATATTCCATCTCCAAATATGTCCCAAAACTGGCATAGCAATCCCTGGATCAAACACGAAGGATGTGTAAAGAACTTTATAAGCTTTCCTAACCATGAATCGACCATCTGACCAAGCCCAGTGATCACGTCCATCATCACCATTACCCGGACATAGATGCATCGAAGAAGAGATCTGAGGAAGGACGGAGGAGATCCCCCGCCAAAAATTCGAGGGCATAGCCATTCGGTTAGGTCTCCAAAAAAGTGTATCTGAAACCCCGTAGATTTTCCGCACGAGAGAGCACAGGATGTCAGTCCCACTACCCCAAATGCGAACCACCCACTTTGCTAGTAGTGCCCTGTTCATTGCATCAAGATCCAGAACCCCAAGTCCACCATCTTCCTCCGAACGAACCACAACATTCCATGCCACCAAGGGCACACCCTTGGACTCCAGTTCCAGCCCAGAAGAAGCGACACATCAAAGACTCCAAGCGCTTGCGAATCCCCGCAGGAAGAAGCCTAGACGACATGAAAAAGATTGGGACGGCCGATAAAACCGCCTTCAAAAGTACCAGCCGTCCCCCCTTGAGAGGCAAGAGGCACGCCAGCTAGCAAGCTTTCTCTCCATTCGTTCCACCAAGGGCAACCAGTCAGATTGTCGAAGCCGCCTATGAACTAATGGCAATCCCATATAGTTGATAGACAGTGTTCCATGCTGAGATTGCAATGATAAACCACATTCCGCCACCTCCCCCTCCATCATATTAAAAGGGACGAAAATGGATTTATCCCCATTCATCTTAAGGCCCGAGACCTCTCCAAATAAGTTCAGTACTGTAGCAATCCCCTTTGCCTCTTGAGCACCCCCCTCCACACAAAAAATCGTATCATCTGCATATTGAAGTAAAGGAATTGAAAGGCCATCAAGTTGATATCCCGCAAAGAAGTTCCCATCCACTGCTCTAGACACCATCCGTGACAGTGCATCAGCCACTAAAACAAATAGCAACGGAGCCAGAGGACAACCCTACCTGACTCCTCTCTGAGGTTGGAAGAATCCACCCTCCTGCTGTCCATTCACCAAGATCGAACATGAGTTAGTAGTTACACATCTCTTTACCCACTTTATCCACTCACTCGGGAATCCACGTCTCGATAAAGATGCCCAAATGAACTTCCAACTGACACAATCATAAGCCTTGGAGAAGTCAACCTTCCAAAGCATCCCCTTGGTCTTTTTCCGCTTCCAATCTGCAATAATCTCTGAAGCAATGACTATCACATCCATCATATGCCTCCCTGGAATGAAAGCAGTCTGCGACTCTGCGATAACTGCATCCAGTACCTCCCGAAGCCGATTGGTGAGAACCTTAGCCACGATGAGATAAATGGCATTTGATAAGGAAATTGGCCGAAAATCCTCTACACAGCGAGCCACATCCTTTTTAGGAAGCAGGAATATAAGGGAACGATTCAATCTTTCAAAACCTTGATTGTCCTTCATTAATTCCTCCACCACAGCCAATACATCCTGCTCCACCAGATCCCAAAACTCACGGAAAAAGAAAACCGGAAAACCATCTGGTCCTGGTGATCCGTCTGCATTAAGGTCAAAAGTAGCGGACCGTACCTCTGCAGGTGTAAATGCGCGAACCAGATTGGCAGACTGGGTGTCAGAAAGGACAGAAATGTCCCTACCAACCCACCGTGAACCACCTGTACGAATCCTTCTACTCCGCTCCCGAAAATGACAAACCACAGCAGACCCAATGGCTTGATCCCCTTGTATCTGAATACCCCCCACCTCAATTGCTGTAATATGATTACGCCGCCACCTTCCACTAGCAACGGCATGAAAAAAACGAGTGTTCGCATCACCCTCCCTCAACCAAGTTTGCCTCGACCGCTGCCTCCACTCCACCTCCCTCTTGTGATCCTCTTCTATCATAATCTTTTGGTTGTCTTCCCTTAACTTTCTCTCCTCTGCCATCAGCTCCCGATCGTCCTCCAGGACATCCAAACTTACGACCTCCGCCTGGGCCGAGCTCCTCCTCTCCTCCCGAAGTGCCCGAACCCCCCTACGGAAAGACATCAAAATATTCCTCAAGGCTCTAAGGCAAGATGCCATGTCTTGAGAAGCACAACCAGTGGACGGGACCCCCTGCCAACAGGTTACCAACCGATCCCGAAACCCCTCCTCCAGAAGCCAAGCACGCTCAAACCGAAACATACTACGAGGACGGGAGGCCTCTCCAGAGCTCCAGCAAATAGGAGAATGATCCGAATGCGACCGCGGCAATGGGATCACTGAAGCTAACGGGAAAGACTCCAAGAGCTCCAGTGAACCGAGAAAACGATCCAGACGAGAGCAAGATGAGTTATTCCTCCAGGTGTAGCGAGAGTTTGAGGCATCCAGCACCTCCAAGGCAGAGCTATTCACGAACTCAAGAAAGTCAGGGGAACCCGGGTCCATGCCCCCTCTCTCACGAGGCCTGTCCGCCGCTAAAAGTGTGACATTGAAGTCGCCTCCAATAAGCCAAGGAAGTTCAGGGTGCGTTGATCTTGATGAAGCAAGCTCCTCCCAAAGCGGTGAGCCACTACCTGCGCCGGTGGGGCCGTACACAGCTGAGAACAGAAACTGAATATTATCCACTTTACGCACAAGCACCACGGATAGAGAGTTGCGTGCCTCGACCACATCAACCAGCTCCAGCAAGTCTCCATTCCAACCGATCAAGATGCCACCGGAAGCCCCAGTCGAAGGGACCGCTCTAAATTCTGATAATCTACCCCCAGAGACCGCTCTCCAGGTGAACGTGTCCCAAACCTCTAGCTTTGTTTCTTGCAGGAAGACAATATCTGTATGCCACTCGCTAAGGAGTGACCCCACAATTCTTCTCTTCTCCACCTGCCCGAGCCCCCGCACATTCCAAGAAACAACCTTCATTGAGAAACAGAGGGGACTTTCCCCGCCAACTCCATGCCTACGCATCTAGCCACCCTCTCCCTAAACGATCTCACACCCTTCAACTCATTTTCAGTGGGTATCCCTTCTTCAGTAAGTTGTCGATCTCCTTTCACAAAATAATGCTGGCGCATCCACCACATTCGTATCCAAGCTCAAACAAGTTGGGCTCCCTTCTTCCGAGATCAAAACGTCTTGCTCCAGCCCCTCTCCCACCTCAACACGACGCCTCTTTCGGCAATTGAGTCCCAAGTCCGCCCTTGCGCCGACTCCATAGCAGATCCCCCACCCCCCTTCCTTTCCCCCCTCACACTTCTTCTTCGATGGACACGACCCAACTCCACGCCGCTTCGAAAGGTGAACTGGCTCCCCTCACCGACCACTACCAAATTCCCAGCGGACCGGCAGAGATCCACCACCAGATGTAATCCTTCCATAGTGTTATGGGTGTTCGCTACCATGCCCACACAACCCGCTGAAGAAGGGAGTTGCTGCATGGTTGACCCCGTTGCTTCAACTCGAGACCCATAACCCGCATGCGTAGGGCTCAGGTCGTTGATTTGACATGCAACCGAGTGAAAAATGGACTTCTTCGAAACATCTACTTCAGGAAAATTCACGAGGTCCACCAATGGCGTCATTACCAAAAGTGCATGGACTTGGAGTCCCACCATTCACGTGGCCTGCCTGGACTCCATCATGGCAAGTAATGGGCTCCCCATTAATTTCCATTGAATTGCCAATTGTCCCCCCATTCACGTCGCCCTGGACTCCATTAAGGCAATTAATGGGCTCCCCATTAATCTCCCTTGCTTTGTCAAATGTGCATGGATTGGGAGTCCCACCATTCCCGTCGCGTGCGTGCTCACCAATATGGCAATAAATCAAGGGCTCTCCATTAATCCCCATTGAATGCACGATGAAATTTGAATATTTCGCAGAACCTGTGACGGTTGATTGCCCATGATTCAGCCTTACCGCTGCCACATGCGACGGAGTCGTCACCTCCGTCCCGGGGAAGACCGCCTGCTCGCCCGACGATGAATGAGGTCGATCTTCCACCACTTGAAGACCCAACAGAAATGTTGTGCGACCAACCAAAAGAGTCGTCGTACTAGGCATCACGCACGGAGGGCACGTGATCTCCGCCAGTACATCCCTACCTTCATCTGGCTTAAGGCCATCACAAAGGATCGCAACGAGCTCTCCAAATGGCACCAGCACCCCCCGAATGATTCCAAACTTTCGGCACCTTAAAGGGACCCCTGAAATCAGCACGTGTCTTGGCAAAGCCTGTGACACTTTCAGCGCCACACCATCCCGGAATCGAGTCTTACGCCACGGTCGAACCCGTGAAGGTCCGATCTCGCCTTTCAGCAACAACTCTTCTTGGTCGTTCGAGAGCCCGCGAACACACATCAAGCCTCCATCAAAGGTTACAACATCTGCAGAGAAGTTTGAACCGAATAAAAGCGAGAGGCCGGTACATGCCAAAATGGTGTCACCTGCGTATGCTTCCGACACCAGAATCCCCTCCCGCGGGACCTTTGGCAGATCAGCAATCGGAGCAGCTTTCAATCTCCAAATACCGCGTTGCGTACAATCTCTTCTCCGATGCCCAATCTTGTTGCAACGGAAGCAAGTGAGCTCTCCAGGGCAAGATCTCGCGAAATGCCCGGCCTCACCACAGCGAAAGCAGCGCACCAAGGACAGGATCTTCTCGACTCGTCCCCTCCTTGAAGACACTCTAGTCCACACCCCCCCCCCCCCCGAGTGGACTCATCAATCACCATTTCCACAATTGTTGTCCATAATTATCTACAATTGCAATCTACGGTTTTTCTGCAATTGTTGTCCAAGGACTGCATCTACAATTGTTGTCCATAATTATCTTGTCTGCCTCGTTGTTTTTTCTTGTGCAGATTAAATGCTTCGATGCACCATTGCAATCTACGGAATTAGCATGGATAAAAACTTTTATGCGAGAGAAGGTGTCGGAAGGAGTCAATGAACGGGGTCTTACTCCGATTGGATTTCATTATCTTCACATGCATTTTATAGATACATATCGTCTTGAAACCTCATGGACGATTCTGAGAAAATTTGGTTACAACAACAACCTCAAGCTTAGAGTTGACCTCCCGCAGAGTCTATCTAAAAGATCTCCTGATCAGGTAAATACATCCCTCCTGTGACTATCTTGCATGTGCATATATCGTCACAAGTTTCCACAATCATACATGTATCCTCTATCATTATATCACTATAAATACTCTGAAGGATATATTAGATCAAGGATTATATGATGGACTTTGAGTTGTTGATATAATAAAAAAAATATAAATGGAGTTGGACAAGTGATGTCATGTAAGTCCTTATTATGCTTTGCAAATGTCCTCTTCAGCAAGCAAAATCTTAAAAAGCTATTTCACCTGTTGAAAACTTGACCAAAATTCATTTTTCAATACCACCACATTTTCACCAACTACTAACACAAAATTGGCAGACACATTCTTTTTTGATATCTTTTTAAAGGAAATCTAATGATACAAAGCTTGTGATTACCAATGTTTCTAATGGTGTCAACTTGTAGGAGCTGTTGGATGATATTTGCTTTGTTAGAGAAAAGCACCCTTCTGAACCTTGGCTTATTATTGGATGTGATTTTAATGCGACTCTTCAGTCGGAGGATAGACCTTGCATGCCTAGGGGAGCAGATATCGGACCGGAATCGCTCTCTAATTTTATCAATGATGTAGGCATTTGGATTGTCAATGTTGGGGTTTGCAAATTTACTTAGAGGAATGCTAGATCTTGATCGAGGATCTATTGTTTGTTGGTGTCCACGAAGGCTCTTGGTCATTTTCCTTTGGCGCATGCATGGAGCTTCCATGTGCACATTCAGGTCACACCCCTTTGTTGTGGTCCTCAAGCAAGGAGGCGAAGCCAAGACCCTTCTTCCGGATCGAGCGATCATGGCTTTTAGAAGATGGCTTCCATGGCTTGATCCACAAGTTTTGGAGTGATTTTCAGGCGGTGGGCTCTTCTACCATTCATCTTATTGATTACAATAAGAGTGTGACGAATCAACGTTGGCATAAAAGAACATTGGCTCAGGGTGAGGTCAACATATTAGATTCCTTAGAGGATGAACTAGACTTGATGGCGAAGGAGCTCATTGTGAGGAATGTGGGCATTTACATGACATACTCCTGGGGGGCAAGAAGAGGGAAATGGAATGGAGAGAGAGATTGCAACAGCGGTGGCTCAATGAGGGAGATGCAAATACACGGTTTTTTCACTCATCGACCGATGATAGAATACACAAAATTCATATACGCGATCTCATTGTTGATAATGAACATATTTATGGTGATATCATGGTAGGTAGGCCCTTCATGCACACTTTCACTCCTTTAGCAGGATAGTCATCCACACGGTTTGGGGATGGCATGGTAGGGGGATCAAAATGCTCCCCCTCCTAGGTAGATAGTTTAATCACAACATTTGAGGAGTATGAAATCAAGAAGGCAGTACAACAACTGAATCTAGATGCCGCTTTGGATTGGATGGTTTCTTGGTGTATTTTACAAGGATTTCTAGGACGTTGTCAAAGACAATATTTATAGCCGTGGTGCATGCGTTCAGGAAGCTTTGAGCAATTAAATACAACTCTACTTTTTCTTTCAAAAAAATAAAGCTTTACTTCTTCTCTCGAAGAAGGATACTCTGACTCATGTGGGGGATTTTAGACCCATTTCTCTCTCAAACAGTATATATTTAATCATCACCAATGTGCTTGGTAGACGTCTTTGTGGTATTTTGAGCAACATTATCTCTCCTAAACAAATAGCTTTCATTGAAGACATATTCCTATCGGAGTCTTTGTGGTATTTTGAGCAATACAGACGTCTTTGTGGTATTTTGAGCAACATTATCTCGCCTCTAAGATAGTTCTGGATTGGAAGAGGAATAACGGAAAGTGCCTACTTTAAAAGGTGGACTTTCCAAAGCGTATGATTGTGTTGACTGGTGCTTCATTTTATCATCTTTGCAGCATGCATGTTTTCCTAAGACTTGGATTGCATGGATCAAGTGATGTATTATGATAGCTTCATTCGCAATGCTTGTGAATGGGAGACTGGAGGGGGGCTTCTTCTAGTCACATCGAGGAATCCGATAGAGCTACCCATTGGCTCCACTTGTTCTTGTTGTGATCGTCGCCGATGCTTTGACAGTTGTGATGAGATTGGCCAATTGAAGGGAATTTATGTGCTGGATATTCTAGAGATGACTTATCAATACCAATTTTGCAATATGCTGATGACACCATGATTTTTCGGGAGGAGGGAATAGACCAACTAAGACATGCCTCTTCTGTTATGACATTTTTGGCACATTTCAGGTGGTGTTCAAATCAACATAGAAAAATATGTATTTGTCCCATTTGAACTTCCCAAAGCGAAATACTTGAAACCATTGCGGTTCTTCAATGCCTAAGCGGTTCCCTCCCCCTTATGTACCTGTGCCTTCCTTTGGTGGTAGGACACCTGCGTGTTTGCGACTGGAGATTGGTACTGGAAAGATTTGAGAACAAGATGGTCGAGTGGAAAACGAAAATGCTCTCTAAAGGTGGAATGTTGGTGCTCCTCAAACATGTCTTATCATATATCCCTATCTTTTTCTGTTCCACTAGAATCCTTCCTACCGGGGTTGTGGGAAGTTAAAGGCTTTCATAAGGTGTTTCTTTTGGCCGCATGACAGGTAGGAGAAGGGCATCATTCACCATGTAAGGTGGGAGACTTTGACGAAAACAAAGAAGGATGGTTGACGGGGGATTTTAATGTTTGAATGCATGAATAAAGCCCGTTTAACTAAATGGGTTCTCAGATTTTGGGGAAAAGCCGATGACCTGGTGTGTCGGCTGATGCAGAGTATCTATGGTACTCGTGGTTCCTTGACAGATAACATTGTGCATTACCTGTTGGGAGAAAAATGAATCATGCTCATAGAATAGATCGAGGGATCTCTTATATAGGAGAAAGCCTTTGGATTAATTACATGATAAATACATCAAGAAAACATAAAACATAAATGATACCGAGAGATATATTTATCTTAACACTCCCCCTTCAAGCTGGAACATATATATCTATCAGCTTAGCTTGGAGCAACACCTTTAAAACGGACCTCTAGCTAAAGCCTTGGTGAAGATGTCAACCGTCTAATCTCCAGTGGAAATATGGGAGGTAGATTATTTTTTTGAAGTCAAGAAAGGGGGAGACACTCAAAGGTGTTCACCCCAAGATTGTATTAATATGGGAGGTAGATATGAGACCTTTCTGGATCATGTCTTTAGTGTACATAGAAGGGGCTAATTAACTGGTTGATTCACTTGCCACGCGTCACATCTACAGCCCACAATGATGGTTGGCAGATTTGCGGTTGGGGTTAGATCCTTGGGAAGGATCCAATAATCGAAGCTCTGTGAATCCAATGGTGTCTGTACAATCTGGAGGAGGTTGTTGATCAGACGACTGTCGAGGCTGTTGGACGAACGAAGGAAGAACTCACCTTGGGAAGTTTCAATCTGGTGCAGCGTGCGTCTCAGGCCAACTGAGAGTCCTCTGACAGTCTCTAAACAATCATGCAAGCTTCACGGGTCTCCCCAAAGCCTCAAAGTTGTCCAGGGACCATTGGTGGGTCCTTGGAGCTCAAAGATGTTAGTGTGCTGACCTTGGAAGTCGATGGGTGGAATGAAGGACATGGTCGAAGTCCGACAAGGGTGATGGAGTTGGGATTAGAAGACCATATCTAGTGGGGATCTAGGTGATTTGTGATGGGCGAATGATGGAGAATCGTAGGGGCTAGGAAATGGGGTGAATGGTGGTGGTGAAACCAGGAAGCCACCATGGAACAGAGGTGGTCGGAGCTCAAGAGCTCCAGCGAGGTTAAACCTTGAATCTAAGCTAATGCGATTAATCAAAGCATAAAATAAATGCACAAAATTAAACCTACGATCTAAATATACCTAAAATTAAGAACATGCGTAGGTCATACCTGGATTTCGCAATGGAGCAGAGGTGGACAGAGCGTCACCTTGGGGTGCACCTCCTCCTCCTTCCGCCACTCCAGAACTCAAGGGTACGTCCTTGGTAATGTCAAGGCGATCGAGGGAGAGAATTGGCTGCTAGAGAATCCACTGGAGTCAGAACTAGATATTCGGGGAAGGGCACTACTATATATGACTGGTCCTCTATAATCAGCTGTGGGAAGAGAAGTTGTCTCTGCATATACTGGATGGGGGGGAGGGAGGAGGAGTCAGATCTCCTTAGCACTTCCAGTCAGAACTATAAGAAATGCTCAGCCTGAGGTTAGCTCTACCATCCTTTGAGAGAGAAATCATCGAGCTAAGATTGACCGGAGATGAAGAACATGAAATCCGATGCGAACAATCAGTCGAAGGAGCGGAGCGCCAGCACACTCACTCTAACGGCGTACCTTTCACATGATGGGTCAGCGAGGAAATGGGAACAACGACTTAAGCCATTAGGTGTAGGCGCTTTCCAGAGGTTTCATCTTTGGGTTCTTCCTATTTGACCCGAAGTAAGTTCAACATCGAGGCCAAGGCTTAGAAAGATTTTCCTGCTTATCAACCTCCCGGAGTCACAAGCCCTTTCTCGACATACTTTTTGGTAGTACCGGTCCCCT
Source organism: Ottelia alismoides (assembly GCA_037367405.1). Classification (NCBI taxonomy): domain Eukaryota; kingdom Viridiplantae; phylum Streptophyta; class Magnoliopsida; order Alismatales; family Hydrocharitaceae; genus Ottelia; species Ottelia alismoides. The sequence goes on along the minus strand of JAZKJV010006252.1, from coordinate 1,032,491 downwards.
TACTGAAGGGAGACGTCGACTATGGATTCTCTTACTACCCCGCGCATTAATGGTCGTGCTTACAGATCTGACTGAACCCCCCAGTGAACTACCATCCCGACCTTGGACTAAGGATCCCTTTTCTGCACTGCTGCATGATCAACTGCTAATAATTGTCAGTTTCATTTCTTTATAAGGCCGTCGACCTCCCCGCTCCGTATACTCATTACTGACCAGAAAGACACCAAATTCTCCTTTAGGAGCTTCCACTGCGATATAGGTAGAAGGAGCTGGTACGGAAAAATCCTCTGTATAAGGTTCGAAATGGTGAATTGAGGTAGGGTAGACTGAGGCCGGCGGTGGAAACTCGTCCAAGCTCAAAGTTTGTGAGAAATCAACCCAAAAAATCCACCATTACTGGTCCAGACTTTTGATAACATATTTATATAATATGCAAACGTACTCCAACCGGAATTCTCGTTGGAGTCAGACAAAAAGCTAAAGAAAGACCCTGACCCCCACCCTGAAGCAAGCTTCCCTTAAGCACAAGATATCCCAGCGCCAGAGTGATAATGTCAAGTTCCGCTCATTAATTAATGAGAAAAAAAGCTAAGAAGAACCCCGATTGGTGGTGGGTGGACCTTTTGGTATTTGGTATAAGTCAAGCGGCATGTCGCTTAAATTCATCAATTCATCCAGCGACATGTTAATAATACCTATAAGTGCAAGGTCTTTTAGTAACTTCTAGATCTAGCTTCTCTGTGAAGCTAGGATGATGTGAGCTTATAAGCATGGTGACGTCCTCCTAGGGGTCTCGAATTCCCCCAATTATATATTTCCTTAGTATAGGCATCATAGGCTTTGATAACCTCATTTATCCGTTTAGTTAAAGATTGAAAGTCTTTATCACTTAGAGTGGAAGGTGCTAATTTCTTTAGGATCTCCCTAAGTGTATTAGGGTTGACTCACGGGATGATAGCTCCCTATTTTCATGCTAGTAACCCTATTCATTTACTCCAATCATCATTCAGGAAGCTCTCAGCTTCATCATTAATATCAGGTACAATATACTTAATCAGGTTCCAGTGAAGGAACTTATTCACTAACTCCAGGGGTCATTGATGATCTGAAAGACTTCACTATAAAGAAGAGGAAGGTAGTTGCTACAACGTCAGAAAGTGATCATGTACTTTACCTACAACACCCCTGCTTCCACCTCTACTCTGACTCTGTTTTGTTTGCTACGGACTCTGAGACTATATATCTGGGCGTCGAATTGCTTGCTTTGAAGGATGATTTGATCAGGGGTTTGGCTTTCCTGCCTTCTTCTCTCAAATATCTTAACCAAAAAGGCTGATGTTGACCTTTGATTCCCGCCCTACTAGAATAGGTGGGCATTCGTGAACTCTAAACTTGACTCCCTTGAACTTCTCCTGCAGTCTGCTTGCGCTTCGACCTTCCGACCGCTTTCCAATATCTGCCTTGCCGTGGTTGAGGTCGGTCTTAGATAGAAGTCCTAGGGAAAGGTAGAAGACCGAGTGAGCAGGCAAGGACTAGCGCTACCTCGGGCCTACAGGCTAATCACGAGAACCCCGTACCCTTCCCTAGCTCCCCGCGCACGGCTACTATGTCAGTTCCGGGATGCAGGGAAGAGGCCAATCTGACGTTACTGACCTATACCGAGCAAGGGTCGAGCTTAAGCTGATTCCATCTCTACCTGATAATCGGATCACCTCTGCCTTCGCCTGACGGGCTCCCAGGTCCTATCCTCTCAGAATAATCAGCCAACCGCCTATAAATAAGCACCCGGGAGAGTGTCATATTTTCGTCTCCCGACGTTAACCTCTACGCTATCGCCTTCTAGGGTAAATTTACTAATGCGGAACACCCGTTGCAGTCATTGAGCAGTCTGGTACATGCCAGTCGAAATGTCGGAGGAGTCTGGAATTCGCCCGAGAACTGCCACCGAGTAGGGAGAATGCGAGGGGCGTGCCCTCAGAGTCACGGGTCAACAACCCTCAGTCAACAACTATTATAATAGGAGATATCTTTGTTTGGATAGGGGCTCTGTTTCCTAAAGCCCGAAACCGGGTGATCGTCATTATTATTCAAATGTTTCAAGCTCCGGTTGAGAATGCAAGAGGACGTCATTATAGGAGCGGTTAGTGAAAGATCAATGTAGCTCAGCAGGCGAGCTTCTCTCTGTCCCTCCCTCTTCGTTTCCACCATCCCTCTCCAGTCAGTCGAGTCCGATGTCCTGCCCTCCACAGCTAGCTAACTGCTTCCATCAACCCTCGAGTGATCCCACCGTCTAAAAGCTCCATCGCGTCTATCCGCCCCACCAGGTTCGCTTTTGAAGGCTGAGGGCAACGTCCGTCCTATCCTCAAGTGGGCTCTCGTGGGGTCCAGCCGCATCTATCTATATGTCAACATGCGTGGTCCTGTCGAAGTTTCAAGAGCAAGCAGGTTTACTACGGCTTTTCTGTTCGTCTTCCATAAATCTTATCTAGTTTATTAGAGGCTTTAAATCTAGACTGATTTTATGGGAATATTAGAGGCTTTAAACTAGATAATTTGATTTCATATTTCAAATTAAAACATAATCTGAGATTGATATTTATATTAGGGGGCTTGGTTTGTAGTAGTACCCGCTAACCTGCCAGTATTGACTCATTCTACCAGCTAATCCTAGTCAATCATTCCCGGGGGGATAGGATATAGAGGCCTGAATCACCTGTCTACCCCTGCCCTTTTTCCTTTCAAGCTTGGGCTTGGGGGGTCAGAGTCAGGGGCTGAGGCAAATAAGAAGGAATAGGGATCCTCCGCTTGTTCATCATCATCCCCTTCCTCCTAGCCCTCATCCCCGTCTACATAGGGAGAGGCCTAACCATCAAATGCCTTTCTCTCTAATTTGACCGAAACAATCTCTTTCCCCTCGCACCTTAATCCGCCGAAGTCTCAGTTGAACCTTTTATCCCTCTTTTGACCTCATCTGAGAATACAGACCAAACCGAGTGATTTTGAAGAAGAGAAAAGAGGTAGCCTTTCCCAGTGGATTTTCCCTGTGGATGAAAGAGTGAAAAAGAAGGGGAGAACCATATTGGAAAGACTTTCCCAGGCCCCCAAAAAAGCCATTCCAAAATGATCTTATCTAGTTTGAAATCAAATGTCGAGTGAGGGGATACTCGAAAGTTGATCTTCCCTGTGTTAAGCCTGCTTTTTCACGGAGGGAAATAGCTCCTTGGGTCATCCAGACATTTCCGAGTCCGAGAATCATTTAGCAAGGCTAGCGCTATAGGGCTATATAGCCCACTTTTCGGCTACACAACGATTGCCCCCTATCGTCCTCCCTTTTCCATGCGACGAAATCAAAGAAAAGGATAATTATACACTTCTTCCAAGGAGTGAAGGAATTGCTCGAAGTCCGGAGGAAATATTCAGACATTTGAAAGATAGGAAGAAAGCCTACACACGATGTCAGACTTTTCCTAGCCTCTCTTCGACTCCAGGCTCCAACTTCCTATAATCGCGAGACTACCTGTCTATTCCCCTAGCATGCCTGATCTGATCCTGGCCTTCGTCTTCTGGATCTGAACCAGCCCTTAGAAACTATATATATAAAAGGGCTAAGCCAGGTCAAAGTTCAATCTAGTATATATAACTGATTGTCTCTTTTCGAGCTTCTGGGTCTGAGGGCCTCATTATAGGGGGCATCTATCCACTTCGATTCTCTCTCAATGCCCGTGCATCTATCCAGGGTCCAGTCCTGAGAATAGCATGTTCTCGAAATTCCGCTCCATGCGCGGGGACAAACGAAGTAGGGTTTGTTTATACGTAAGACAGAGATTTCTAGAGGCTTTGAGAACTCACTTTTCTATCTCAGATGTCAGTCATTTCACGGGTCCATAAATACTCAAGGGTTCTCGTTCTAGCAGTATTAGCGCTAAGAAAAGAAAGACTGAAGACAGGTAGTCTCGTGATTATAGGAAGTTGGAGCCTAGAGTCGAAGAGAGGTTAGGAAAAGTCTGACATCGTGTCTTTGGGCAGTCTCCACTTTCTATATAATAAGCCGCTTCGGATCTTTGCTCAGCGCCTAGGTCCTATCCTCTCAGACCAGACCCGTCAGTTAGCTTGGAAAGCTGAACCATCACTTCCTATCTGTCTGGAAAAGACCCCCATTTACCAGAACAATTATCCATCATGCTTCGGCTTTCGTTGCCAACACGGATCTGATGAGAGAGGTTTTCCCAGCTAAAGTCGCTGCATGAGTTTTTTTCACTTGTAAATCAGTCCGTCGTATGCTATATAATCTTCTTTCAGCAGTTTACTCAGATTTAGTCTTCGAGGGTATCTTTGCAAAGTTTTGACTTTGACTTTGAAAATATTCAAAACAAAAGAAGCCATATTGAACAACCCTTTATAGAGAGGGAGGGAAGAGGCCTTTGGTGCCCCTTCCAGTCAAGAATTGGGGCCTCAGCCAATATTTCTCTCATGCCTTTCTTCGTTCATGGTTCGAGATTCAGGCGTCCTAGGCGTAGAGGAACCACACCAATCCATCCCGAACTTGGAGGTGAAACTCTACTGCGGTGACGAGCATGCATGGGGCGCGGAAAAATAGCTCGATGCCCTTCTTCAAAAAATCACATACCTTAATCAAATATCGTGAAAAAGCTTAACACCGACTTTTCTAATATGAAAAAGCAAGAGTCATCTTATTCAAAACTCCAATTATGACATCTTTTCTCTGAAATTCAAAAGAATTGTTTCTTTGACATTGACGAGGACTTGCTTCAATATTTCATAGGGCTAGTTATTGAGCCTTTGTTATCTTGTTAGGACAAAATCTGCTATCACTAGACGATGCTCTTGGTCGAGGGTCGGGGGCTTTAGGGCTTGGAAAAGGGATCAAACATAGAAGGGAGGCGAGGAGGATTATTTATAGACAGAAGTGAGGGCCCTTATTAACTGACGATTTGGAATTGATCGGGGCTATGTACAGGGGGTTTGAGGATCAAGCGTGTCTTAGGGATGATCAGAGGTTGATTTGCGTGAAAAATCGTGTTGATGGGAGTGGTTAGTGATAAGCGCAGAATTCGATCACTCGGATAAAGGTACTAATCGGTCGTTGTGACCCAAGCAATCGAATGCAATTAATCAAGAAAAATGAACCACTCAACAAAGATAAAATCGATCAAAATACGAAGTAGCGGTCCTGCTATGGGATTAACCTGGTATAGCACCCAGGATCGAACTCAAGGAGCACGGATTGGCCTCTCGGCCTACGAAGTAGTAAAAAGAAATAAAATAAAGGAAGAAAATATTTTTAGTGGTTTTTAATTTATTTTATAATTTTTTGGATTTTTAAGGTATAAAGAAAATAAGAACAACAAAGAAAAGCACACTTCAACAATTTATTTAAGGCACTAAAAATCAACCAAAAATTCAAACAAAAATATTTTTATGTATTTTATATTTTTTAGTGTTTTTGGTGAATTTTTGAGAATTTTCTGATGTTTATTTATTTTTCTAAAAACCAAACAGTAGCTGAAATAAATGGTACTGTCCAGCCGAGCCAAAAAGCCCTAGATAAAATATCTAAGAGCCCCAAAATGGCTGGGAGGTAATTTTCCTGTAAGGAAGACAAAATGAGGAAAATTTAGGCACCAATTTTATTGTTTTTGGATTTTTAATTTATTTACTAGAATTTTTATAGGTTTTTGAGTGTTTTTAAGTTTTTAGTAATTTTCAGTAATGAAAAATAGCCAAAAATGGCTAGAAAATCAAACTAAGTAAAATAGACAGTAGCTAATTTTTATAGAATTTTTAAATGAGTTTTAGTATTCTTTTGGGGTTTTTAAAGTTAGATAGTAGCAAAAATGAAGGTTTTTGATTTTTTAAAATATCAAATGAAATAAAAAATGTCCTCAAAAATCCACAAAAATTTTACACCATGGCAGGAGCCATGTGTCCAATTTTCGTTGGATTTGGAGGTGTTTTGCTATTTCATTCAAAAATAAAGGAAGGGCACTGTGCACAGGGACCAAAGTGCAAATACCCAAAGTTCTGGGGTGTCTGGTGCAAAATACCCAGCAAAACACGCGCCACGCGCGTGCCTGGGGCACTCAGGGACCCAAATGTAATAAAAATAAGTCCCAAGGACTTATTGGTAACAGGTACCAAAAGTCCAGGGGCTCATCTGCAAAATACCCAAAATATAACGCACATGCTCAAATAAACCACGCACAGGGGTATAAATGCAAATAAGTAAAACTTTTCTTTCAATCAGGAACAACCAGAACTACAGGGGTCTCTATTGCAAATAAACCAAATAAACACGTGACGAAGCACATGGCATACAACGCACAGGGGTGTAAGAGCAAATAAGATAAAGTACGGGGTCCACTATACAAATAACCCTAAAACTAAACAACTAACTTTAATATTTACAAGACTAAAGCGAAATAAAAGAAGAAAGAGGGCCTAAGGGTAAATTACCCTTTATTACTCGGAGCGGCTGGATGGACGCCACGTGTCTGATCGAGCGGTCAAGAGCGACTGGGGGTCCAATACTGCTCTCCTCGGGATGATCCAACAGCTGGGGCTAGTCCACGTGGTGCATCGGACGGTGTCAGGCGCTGATGGCTAACCCGCTAGCCTCGGACGGTCCAGATCGATCCTCGAAGATCTAGCGGTAGCTGCAGCTCCACGAACGGACGGACGTGATGTAATCTGGAGCGTCGAGGTCGATCTGACGGCGATGGAGGATGCTGGAAGAACAGGTCCCTGGCGAGACTCGCCGGCCTCGTGCAAGCGCAGCTGACCTCCTGGGAGCACTCTGATGGTCGGAGAAGAAAGGTGGTGTGCTCCCGCGTCTGCCGGAATGCTCCGATGATCAAGCCGAGCTCCGAGGAGCTCGGGCGAGGTCGGCGGAGCTGGGCCTCCTGGCTGGATGACGAAGGGCCTCAGATGGCCTTCGTTTCGACCTGCAAAGTGAACCAGAAGACTCACGGGTCGAGGGCAAACTGCCTCGACCCGGTTAGGCGAAGCGAAGGTGGCTCATGGGTCGGAACGACGAACTCCGGCGAAGGTGGTGGACGGAGGAGCTCGGTTCCCAGCTCCTGTACGAGCTGGGTTGAATGGAAGCGTGGAGCAGGTGCGGGGGAGGAAGGCGAGGGCTATGGCAATGCCCGATGGTCGAGTAGTGGTCGGGAACGGGCGGAATCGACGAAATGCGGCGGCGAAGCGAATTGGGCGAAAATGGAAATCAGCGGAAAGGATAGGCTATCGGAGCTATCTGGGTGGTCGGAGAGACTGGGGAGGAGCTGGGAAAGCTCCTGGTCGTCGCCTCAAGGATCGTATCCCTCCGAGGCTCGGAGCTCACGCTTGTGGCGGAGCTGCGGCGGCTGTGCTCGCCGGATTGATGGGTCCTCCTCCTCTCCTCGCTGCGACAGGTCGAGGCGTAAGCTGTCACTCTCGCGGTCTCTCTGGAGCTCACAGGTGAAGGAGGCGAATGGCCAAAGATGGAATCGAGTGGCGGAGCTGCAGCTATATACGGTGGAGGGTCCGGGAAAACGAGCGCGGGTAGGGCATTCTGGAGCGTGGATCTCGAGGTGGATGCCCCGGCGAGGTTGACGGATATGACGTGAGCAATTCGGACCCAGGGTTTAGGCAAGGCATGATCGGGTTTGGTTGCGAAAAATCCGAGAAGATAGGTCGGGCAACACAGACCCGTGAGAAGTGGTCCTGGGGGGGAGTTGACCGGGCGGTCAACATCCCCAGGACCCAATGGAAATCGGCCACGTGGCTGGATCTTCAAGCACAAAATAAGGGTAGCTAGGGGCCGAATTTGCAAAAAGTTAAAACATGAAAGATTTTTATTTTATTTTTTTTCTATTTTTTGGTGATTTTTAATAATTTTTTAGAAATAAAAATAAGGTATATACATAATATGTACTATATAGGTATATGTACACTGTATTTTTGTATTTTTAATTTTGCTATTTTTATTTTGTTTTGATTTTACTTGTTTTTATTTATTTATATTATAAAACATAGAATATTCACAAAAAGTTTGAAAATTAATTTTATTTATTTACAAGGTTAAATAAATACATAGAAGTGGTTTATGTACATGATGAAAGGGGTATTTTAATTCTTTTTGATTTTTAACTTTTTCTTTTGTTTTTATATTTTATAAATATATACAAGTATTTACAAGCATATTTTTGGTGAGGAAAATATTTTTTATTTTATTTACATAAATATTTACACTCATGAGCCCCTATCTCCCTCTACTTTGGCTTTTATGCGGTCAGGCCCATGCTGAGCCCTCCCTTGGGTGAGGTTGCTCAATATTTATTCTAAATATTTCCCTCTTTTTTCTTTTTAATCTTTATTCTTTTATTTTTGCACAAAAACATGCTAATTATAGGTTTTTACACAATGCATACTTTTGGTAATTATTCCTATTTACACATATCTACATGTATTTGCAAAGGTTTTTCGTAGCTAAAATATAAGAATAAAGAGTGATGAATGAGTATTCATCACCCCCCTATACTTAACTTTGCTAGTCCCTTAGCAAACACTTATTTGAAAAAGAAGCGAAAAAGAAAGAAAGAAAAAGAAAAAGAGGATGTACATGGATCAAGGTTGATTATTAAACTTGCCTTCATTAAATTGGGGTATGGGGCTCGATCAGATCTTTGGATTATTAATGTGTCGGAACCTTATTTGGACTTAAGCTTAAAACTCAACAGCCTCTAAGTTACACTAATCTATAACCAAGACTCCTCAATGCTCCAGATCAGAACAAGTCATCAATCACAAACCCTGAAGACCATGAATCTTTTCTTGTCCTGTGGATGTGAGGTCTAAGCTCTCCACCTCAGAAATGGCAACTTGACAACCCTCCCTAACAAGGTAACTCTATGACCTCAATCTGACCACTCTTTCCTCGAGGAGCGGGGTATTCCCTTCTAAGTTCAAGTTCAACCGGCTCAAGAAGAGGGGGAAGAAGAGAATGGGTCAAGGCCAGTGTAGCCAAGTACCCTTGGGAGCTTGACCAGGGTAGCCAAGTCTCCCTGCTGCAAGCTACAACAGGTGGAACATGAAACCAAGCTTTGCTTATTGCACTCTATATACATACTCCGGTGGGATTATCATTTTCTATCAGACCCACCACTTTTTTGGAGTTATTTTCTTTTTGCACATTTTTTTTTCAAGTGCATCTGTACAACATATACATGTGCAGCATATATACAAGGAGTTTTTCCTCTTGAGCCAGTAGACTATCCCTCTTTTGAAGCTTTATTGCAACCCACAACTCCCGTCGTTAGACCTCATGGCAACCAGACCAAGTTGAGACGCACTTCCTTCACTAAAAGAAGAAGAGAGGTTCCGCCTAGAAGTACTAACCCTATATGCTACCCCAAGTCAAGGAAGACTGCCTCCTCACCACCTCATCCGTGGAGAGCTCGGTGCATAGTGTTGGTGTCCAAGTAAAGCCATAATCTATATGAGTCATGTGTTGTTGTTAAGTGCTCTACTTAGGCTCATTGAGATGACATGTGATCATAGCCTAGTGGACTCAAAGAATTAAGTCACTATGGACCTGAAAAGCCTTAAACCTAAGCCCTATAAGGTTCCTCTTAGAAGTTAGGTGGATTAAGATCTTAATCAAGCTCCATTTCTCAATTTGATTCCAGGCTAGTTTAAATGTCAACTATCATCCAGAAAAACTATATACATATGTACAAAAGATGCTTATTTACACAAATTTTACAAACATGCAAAATTTTTGAAAAATGTTTTTGAAATCATGAAAGGATGATGCATGAAGTGCAAGTTTTGCAAAAAGATATTTACACACATTTACACAAGATTTTTGCAAACTTTTGATTTTCAAAACATTTTGGAAAAAATTTGTACTATATACATAATTTTGATAAGAAAATATTTACACAAGATTTACACAAAAGATTTTTGAAATCATTTTTACAAAAATAGTTTGTACACTAGCTATTTATGTGCAAATAAAAGAATGTTATGTACATGAAAAAATTTTAATTTTTGTGGTTTTTAGCCATTTTATTTATTAACACACTCACACAAAGTACGAGTTATGACTAAAGTATATATGAAATATACACACCCCCCCTATACTTAGCTCGAACGATGTCCTCAGAGTCAAGAGCGATGAAGAAGACATAACTCGTGCTAGGTATAGGGAAGTGAAAAGAAGGGCCATATACAAAGAAGAAGAATGAAAAGTCAAGAGGGTCTCAGGTCTTCCCCCTATACTTAGGATCAAATAATCCTAAGTATAGCAGGCTGTACACTAAGGGAAAACCGAGTGGAGAATGTACAGGGTCTACCCCCCTATACTTAGGGTGAAATATCCCTAAGTATGGGCAGCAAAACAGGGGTAGGCAGAAACAAAAGAAATACTCAAAAGGGTCTCACATCCCCCCTATACTTAGGGTAAAGTACACCCTAAGTATAGCATAATCACAAGATGAAGAAAGGGATGTGGGACTAAAGAATGTAGTGATATGGACATCTGGATCTATACAAGGCGGAAGATCAGTGAAACTTAGGCGTGAGATGCATTAGATGTGAGTCAAAGACCACATCTCACGCAAAATGAATAGAGGCAAGATCTGCGACCCGCGGCTCATGATCTAGAAATGGTTTGAGCCGCTGGCCGTTCACTCGAAAGGTACTCTCAGAAGACGACTCAGATATATCTATGCTACCGTTGTCGTGTACCTTTCTGACCAAGTAGGGTCCCTTCCATTTACTCTGTAGCTTCCCTGAAAATAAACGTAGCCTCGCATCAAACAGCCATACTCTCTGTCCAATCTCAAAATGCTTGTGGCTGATATGAGAATCATGCCACTCCTTCACTTTCTCCTTATAATGTAGGCTGTTTGAGAATGCTGTATCTCTAAGCTCCTCCAGGGCTGCTAACTCTGCCCTCCTCTGGTCTCCCATACCATCTGGATCCATAAGAATATCTGTGACTGCCCAAAGTGACTTGTGCCTCAGCTCAACAGGTAAATGGCACGGCTTGCCATATACGAGGCGAAAGGGAGATGTGCCCAATGGAGTCTTGTAAGACGTCCTATATGCCCACAAGACCGAGTCCAAAAGCTGTGACCAATCCTTTCGGTCAGGGCGGACGACTTTCTGCAGGATAGTCTTAATCTCCCTATTCGACACCTCGGCTAGACCATTTGTCTGTGGATGGTAAGGTGTAGCAACACGATGATCTATGCCGAACTCGCTAGCAAGTGCCTTCACCTGGTCGTTGATGAAGTGAGATCCCCCATCAGAAATCAGAACTCGTGGAACCCCGAACTGCGTGATGATATGCTTCCTCAAAAATCTTCAAACTGTCCTCGCATCAGCGGCTCGGGCGGGGATAGCCTCCACCCAACGACTAACATAGTCCACGGCCAACAGAATGTACTCCAATCCCTGACTCTTAGGGAATGGACCCATGAAATCGATGCCCCATGCGTCAAAAACCTCACAGAAGTGAATGGGCTGCATCGACATCATATCACGCTGTCCACAAGTGCCCATCCTCTGACAGTCAGTACACCTCTTCACGAACTCATCTGAGTCCTTGAAGAGGGTAGGCCACCACAAGCCGGATTGGAGCACCTTCTGTGCCGTTCTCCTCCCAGAATGATGTCCTCCTGCCTCAAGCTTGTGGCAGTAAGTGAGGACGCTATGGTGTTCCTCCTGAGGAATACACCGACGCCAGACGCTATCCCCTCCTTCGTGGTAAAGGATGGGATCCTCCCAATGGTAGGACTTGGCCTTCGCAAGGAAGGTCTCAAGCCTCTGCATGGGCCAATCTTGTGGGACCTTCCCAGCAACGAGAAAGTTCACAATATCGGCATACCATGGGAGTGAGGCGATAGCAAGGATCGCCTCATCTGGGAAGGTATCTCGAATAGGATCAATCTGCTCAGACTCCTCAGGCTGCTCTAAATGGGAGAGATGATCCGCCACCACATTCTTGACTCCAGGCTTATCCTTGATCTCAATATCGAACTCCTGGAGTAGAAGGATCCATCTTGTCAGTCTGGCCTTGGCATCCTTCTTTGCCATGAGGTACCTGATGGCGGTGTGATCTGTGTACAAAGTCACTCTAGATCCAATGATATACGGTCTGAACTTATCTAGGGCGAACACTACGGCTAGCATCTCCTTCTCTGTGACCGTGTAATTCCGCTAGGCGGAATCCAATGTGCGGCTAGCGTAGTGGATAGCAAATGGAACTCCATCCCTCCTCTGTCCCAGCACTGCCCCTACGGCAAAATCGGAGGCGTCCGTCATGATCTCGAATGGGAGAGACCAATCAGGCGGCTGGAGGACAGGAGCCTCAATACATGGGATCAAATTTCGCCGAAATTCGGCCGAATTTCGGTCGAATTTCGGTTTCGGTGGGTGACCGAAATTCGACCGAAATGGCCTATATCGGCCGATATTTGGGTGCCCTAGTTCAAAAACCGACCGAAATGACCGAAATTTCGGTCGAATTTCGACCGAAATTTGACCGAAATTTCGTTTCGGTCAGTCACCGAAACGAAACCGACATCCGACATTTAAGGCCTTGCCTCAATAACACACTGCTGGAGAGTCACGAAGGACGAAAGACACTTGTCATCGACAAGGAACTCGGTGTCTTTCGTCAAGAGGTCAGTCAACGGCCGGCCAATCCTGCTGAAATCCTGAATAAATCTCCTATAAAATCCAACGTGCCCCAGAAATGACCGTAGCTGCCTCAGATTGGACGGCGGTGTGAGTTTCCTAATGACATCAACCTTGGCCGGATCAACTTTCAAGCCCCTGTTGGAGATGATATGGCCAAGCACCGTCCCTTGAGTCACCATGAAGTGACTCTTCTCCCAAGATAGAACCAAATGGTACTCAATACATCGCTGGAGTACTCGGTCTAGGCAGTCAAGACAGGAGTCGAATCCGTCGTCGTAGACCGAGAAATCATCCATGAAGACCTCTAAACACTCCCCTACCATGTCCGAAAAGATCGACAGCATGCACCTCTGAAAAGTCGCAGGGGCGTTGCATAGCCCCAATGGCATGCGTCGAAAGGCATATGTACCGAAGGGACAGGTTAAGGTGGTCTTCTCCTGGTCCTCAGGAGCGATGGCCACCTGGTTGTAGCCCGAGTACCCATCCAGGAAGCAATAATGGCTCTTCCCTACCAGTCTCTCAATGATCTGGTCAATAAAAGACAGGGGGAAATGATCCTTCTTGGTGGCCTGGTTGAGTCTCCTGTAGTCAACACAGACACTCCAAGAGGTGGGTACTCGTGTAGCAATCTCCTCTCCCGACTCACTGATCACAGTCGTGATGCCCGTCTTCTTGGGCACCACATGCAAGGGGCTAACCCACTTGGAGTCGGAAATGGGATAAATAAAACCTGCACCCCACCATTTTGATATTTCCTTCATCACGACCTCTCTCAGGTTGGGGTTCAGTCGCCGCTGGAACTCACGCGACGGCTTCGCCCCCTCCTCGAGATAAATATGGTGGGAGCACACTGATGGACTAATCCCATGGAGATCTGCTACGCTCCATCCGATTGCCTTGCGGTTCTTTTCAAGAACCCCCATCAAACGGGATTCTTGCTCTCCAGTCAGATCGGCGGAGATGATGACTGGGTACATCTCAGGCTCGCCCGCAAGAAATCGATACTTCAGCGAAGTAGGGAGCGACTTCAGCTCTGGACAGCTGGGCACTGGCAAATCTGGCTGCGGAAGGAAATGTGTCAATGCTGCTAAGTCTGCCAAATCTACCTGGGAGAAAGAAAGCGAACTCTCGCAAATTGGATCTGGAGAAGGCTGCTCAACTGTGCTTTCTCTGATCTGCTCTGCCTCTACCTCCTCCTCATCTGTAGGCTCAAGTGGACTCAAGTCTGGCATCTGATCATCGCAATCTGCCCAATCAGACTCTGAATCCGAGGGATCTGCATCAAATACGGTGGCATCAGTACCACCATCACCCAAGGTGGCCTCAACACCACCATCACTGATAGTCGTGTCGCAATCAAGGACCGGCTCTGCTGCCTCTGTAGTATCCTGAACCAGGGCTGTGCTCTCCAGACTCTCCTCTGCTATCATCTCGGCATCAGCTGTATCTGAAAATGAGAGGATGGCATGTGCTGCAGGATCTGCCCATGCTGCCTCGTCATCAGTGATCACAAAATCACAGTCCTTGTGGATGTCTGGCTCGGCGTCTGTCAACTGCTCTGAATCCGTGCTAGCCTCTGAGCGTGCTCTCTCTAGCTCTGTAGTCCTCGACCGTCTCTATTTGTACACTCTCGCCCTCGACGCGAAAGTATACCTTCCCACTATCATGATCAGTCACCGCCTTAGCTGTGGCCAAGAACGGACGACCGAGGATGATGGGGGTATCGGCCACTGAGTCAGGGATCTCCATGTCCAACACTACGAAGTCCACGGGGAATTTCAGGCCCTGAATCGTGACGATAACGTCTCATAACAACCCCTTCGGCCTCTTGACAGATCGATCAGCAAACTGAAGGACTGTCCTGCTCTGTCGAAGAGTGCCCAACTCGAAGCGGTCGAGAAGGGCTGCCGGAAGTAGGTTGATCGACGAGCCGCTATCTAATAGAGTCCGGTCGAACCTCTGCTCACTAATCTGGCATCTGACATGCGGTGCCCCTGAATCTGGCCTCTTGGCTGGCAGACGGTTCTGGATCGCAAAACACGTGGCTTTCGTCAGCACATGAATCTCTGAAGTGTGGTTCCTCCTCCTCCTGACTGTGGTCCTATCTCTCAAAGATTGCTGAAGAAGGGGGATGTGCTGCAAAGCCTCCTGGAGGGTCAGCTAGATGTGAAATCTGTCAATCATACTCTGGCTGAACTCCTCCTGCTCTCTCTTTTTTGGGTCTTTTTCTTTTTTCTTCCCCTTCCCCATCTGAAGGGCTCTAGGGAAGGGGATCACAGGGTCCTTCGCAGATGAAGGACTAGGAAAAGGCCTAGACGGCTCGACGGCCGGATCCGCACATACATCAAGCACCACAGTGGGACCAGAAGAAGCTAAACCTTTTCCTTTATTCAAAATAGAGTTCTGAGATACATCAACACAAGAAAAGACAACATCTCTATCAAAATGAACACTGGTGGCCTCAGTACCACCTCTGGCTGCCTCTGTAACTGGACGTCTTGCGGCCTCAGTACCGCGGGCTGGCTCGGCTATGCTGGTGGCGTCAGTACCACCTCCTCGAATTGGTGAAGCGACTGCCTCAGTACCGCCGGTAGAATCAGCATCCTTGGTGGCATCAGTACCACCGTCATCATCGTGTGCGGCATCAGTACCGCTCTCCTCCTCCTCATCTGGCGCCCTAGGTGAATCCTCGCGTCGTCGCTCAGATGAGGCACCGCCTGCTGGTGCTCTACCGCTCCTAAGTGTAACAAAATCAGCATCAAATAGATCCGAAGACATATCATCAAATGGGTCACTAGGAGTGGCAAGCTCAGTGTATACTACCTGCTCAGACTTCCTCTTGAGGTTGTTCGGATTCGGCTCGATCTGTGCAGGAATCGCGACCTTTCCTCTCACAAGGTCCCGCATCTCCTGGCGGAACTCGTCCGTCTCCCGTCTGAATGTAGCCTGCTGATCCGTGAGGAGGCGGGCGATGTCATCCAAGGCGGGGCTCTCATGGGAGCCCGACGGGTAGCCTCTATGGTGCTGAGGCTGCTGGAACTGCTGGTGGTGCTGCTGAGAGGGGTAGGAGGTGGGATGCTGCTGGTATGCTGGGTGAGCCTGCTGCTCACGTTTCCAAGACTGTCCCTGTTGCTGATAGGGATGAGGACCGAAGGACGAAGGCTGGTGTGACTGATATGCTGGGGGCTGCTGCTGCGGCTGGTGATCTCTCTGCTGGGCGTACTGCCCTCCCTGACCGGCTGGCTGCTGCTGCTGCTGGGTACCTCCACTCCCCCACCTGAATCCGGGATGGTCTCGTCGGATCCCAGGCTGGGGGCGGTCATAGCAAATCCCGTTGACATCCATCAACGGCTCTGCATCATAGGGGGCTGGCGGGAGTACTGCCAGAGGCTGATCCGGCTGGTAGACCACCATCTGCATGTCTGGAGATGGTGGGGACTGGTAGGTGGGTTGCGGCTGCTGGTACGGCTCCGCCTGCACAAGATGAACCTGTCTAGGCTGCTGTAGTGAGCTGGAGCGCTGGGACGAGCTGCTGCTGCCGGAGTCGCCTCGCGACTGAAGACGGGGCTGTGAAGCTGTCTGTGCCTCCTGGAGGCACATGAGCTGGGTCTTCATGTCGCTCAGAGTCTGTGCCATCTGCTCCATCTGCGTGATGCTCTGGCACTGCTTCTTCTCAATCAGCTCCATGCGGTCCAACTTCTCGCTGATGATGCCCATGTCCGCAGCGGACGACTCTGCCTGTGCTGCTGCAACTGCAGAAGAACTGGATGGACCGGCGTCGACCCGTGCTATCCTCTGGTACTGCACAGGTCCTGGCTGCTGTTGGGGTCTCCCCTGAGTATACAACTGGGTCTGGGACATCACCATGTAATTCTCGGCCATCTCCTCGTAGATGGCCCAGACCTGGTCGTGGTCCTTGGCGAAGTAGGACTCGCCGCAAGAAGCGTTCACCAGACCCTGGAGCTCTGGTGTCAACCCGCTGAAGAAGCTCTGAACTAGGTTCGGCTTGGAAATGTCGTGGTGCGGGCATCTGTCTGTGAGCTCTCGGAACCTCTCCCATGCTCGTGAAACTGCTCGTTGGGGAGCATGGAGAAGTTGCTGATCAGGGCCCTCGCTGCATTCGTCCGCCTGAGTGGGATAGTACTTGTTCAAGTACTCGGTGCGGAGCTGCTCCCAGGTGTAAACAAACCTCCCCAAATGCTTCAGCCAGGTGGCTGCTCTGTCAGCTAAGGAGAAGGGGAAGGCGATCATCCTGATCGTGTCCTGGTCCACCTGACGGTCGTGGACAGTGCTGCATATCATCAAGAACTCCTGGAGGTGGAGATGGGGCTCCTCTGTCGCGAGTCCGTGGAAGCGGGGGAGTAGCTGCAAAGTGTTCGGGGGGAACTTGAAGTCCCCCACGATCGCTGGAAGTACTACCCAGTGGTGCGTCAGCGTCGATCCGGGGTTGTGTAACTCCCGCATCGGTCTCGGTGGTCCTCCGGCCGCTCCCGCGGCGGCTGCCGCTGCTGCGGCGGCTGCTGCGGCTGCTGCATCCGCATCATCTGGGATCCTCGGTCCCTCTCTCCTCTGCTCTCGCTCTGCTCTCTCTGCTCGCATCTGCTCCATCTCTCTCCTCATGTCAATCATGAACGCTCCCTGATCCCTCAGCTGCTGCTGAACGGTCTCTAACGAGGCGATCAGGGTGGTGAGTTGATCGCTCCCTGGTCCAATACGAAATGCTCAGGCTGACGGGAACGATCCTCAGAACTGCCGGCCATCTCGTCTGCTGCAAAATCAAACGAGCCCAACTCAGGTGCTGTCAAATCTATCAATCTCTCCTCGGGCTCATGTCTTCAGGTCCGAAAGAAAGGGGGTCGAGGGGGAACAGGGTGGAGTCGTACTCGGGCTCGGAGAGCTGGTCTTGGCTCTCGTGGGCCAACCTAGATGATTGGGTAGACGTGCCCGAAAGCGGTGCAGCCAGAGGCTGCCTAAGAGAGCGTCTACCCATCATCTTGATCTGGCGAGTAAGGCGGATGAGATCTGGGGAAACTATGATCACAATGCAAACCCCCGGTTCACCAACGCAATGCGAGCTGAAGACCGTGAAAGTTCGGTCAAATTATCTTGTCAATTTTTATTAGGTGAACACACAAGATATCAGAGCGCTTACGTGACCTGTTAGGATACCCGATGCTACCCCAACCGACTGGCCCGCACGGAAGAGTCGGTAATCAGTCGGGACTAGCACCGGAGGGCTCTACCTAGGGTGCGGGTCACTCTCTCGCGCATCCAAACCATACAATGAGGGGGTTGCTCTTCCCAATACAAAAATTTTTAGGGTGAGCGTCTTTTAAGATCAATAGTGTTAACCAGTCCCAATTTTATGGTTTTTCTTTTTAATATTTTTCAAATAAAAACAAACGGCCTAACGAATTTTCCGGTTCTCCTGGTTATTTAGTCCAAAACAAGGGGAGAAGACGAAAAAGCCGATGCGCGATGAAATCAATGATGCATGCTGAGTAAGAAATGCGTACCTTGTCTCCAGCACTCTACATGCAAGTGATCCGCGTAGAATTTAAAGATTGAAAATAAACTACCTAAATGATGCCACGGGAAAAACCGAGTCCTAGACGAGCAATTTCTATCGCAGAACCGTCTAACCGGTCACCGACCTCCAAGCCAAAGAGTCCGGTCTTGGCCCGTCCCTCCTCTGTCCGACAAATCGGGGGTAGGAGAAAGCGCTTTACAGGACGGGCTGCGGCACGTAGGCTACGAAGGAGATGAGTCGGTTATTTTCGTTAATGATTTTTAGTAGGTTCAATTAGCGTTCTATAGGAACATGCAAGCAATTAAGTGTGGGGACCCTACTAATTACGGCACAAGCAAGAGAAATTCCTAAGTCTAGGGGCTCGATGAAAACCGCGCGAACACCGGAAAAGGCAGTAAAAAATGAAAATAAAACAAAGCCGCGAAAAAGCCGCGAAAATCCTAAGGGTCCCCCGAGCACACCGGTGCTCGGCGAAACAGACCCGCTAAGTCCAATCACAGTCCAAGTCCAGTCTCTGAGAGTCCCTGTATTATTACAATAATAATGAAATAAAAAGAAAAATCCTCTCCCACTCAACTCTCTCTCACTCTCTCCTGCGGCTCCGCAAAGAAAAGAGCCGCCTCCGAATCCCGCGGTTGCGTCGGCTTCTCGAAATCGGCCGCCTCGGTCCTCGGGCCCTCGCAAGAAAGAGAAGAATGGTCAGACCAATAAAAATAATCAGATAATCAAATAAGAAAAATAAATGAAAATGGAACTAAGGGTATACGTGCAAAAATGCAAAATAAAATAAACACTCAAATTAAAACAAAAACAAAAATAAAAGAAAAAGAAAATAAAACAAAATAAAACAAAATAAAATATAGACAAAAGTCGCGAAAAAGCCGTGAGCTCCGAAAGAGCCGCGAAAAACCGCGAAAACAAAAACGAAAAGAAAATAAAAACTACTAAGTCGTGCTCCCCGGCAACGGCGCCATTCTGATAAGCGCAGAATTCGATCACTCGAATAAAGGTACTAATCGGTCGTTGTGACACAAGCAATCGAATGCACTTAATCAAGAAAAATGAACCACTCAACAAAGATAAAATCGATCAAAATACGAAGTAGCGGTCCTGCTATGGGATTAACCTGGTATAACACCCAGGGTCGAACTCAAGGAGCACGGATTGGCCTCTCGGCCTACGAAGTAGTAAAAAGAAATAAAATAAAGGAAGAAAATATTTTTAGTGGTTTTTAATTTATTTTATATTTTTTGGATTTTTAAGGTATAAAGAAAATAAGAACAACAAAGAAAAGCACACTTCAACAATTTATTTAAGGCACTAAAAATCAACCAAAAATTCAAACAAAATATTTTTATGTATTTTATATTTTTTAGTGTTTTTGGTGAATTTTTGAGAATTTTCTGATGTTTATTTATTTTTCTAAAAACCAAACAGTAGCTGAAATAAATGGTACTGTCCAGCCGAGCCAAAAAGCCCTAGATAAAATATCTAAGAGCCCCAAAATGGCTGGGAGGTAATTTTCCTATAAGGAAGACAAAATGAGGGAAATTTAGGCACCAATTTTATTGTTTTTGGATTTTTAATTTATTTACTAGAATTTTTATAGGTTTTTGAGTGTTTTTAAGTTTTTAGTGGTTTTCAGTAATGAAAAATAGCCAAAAATGGCTAGAAAATCAAACTAAGTAAAATAGACAGTAGCTAATTTTTATAGAATTTTTAAATGAGTTTTAATATTTTTTGGGGTTTTTAAAGTTAGACAGTAGCAAAAATGAAGGTTTTTGATTTTTTAAAAATAACAAATGAAATAAAAAATTTCCTCAAAAATCCACAAAAATTTTACACCATGGCAGGAGCCATGTATCCAATTTTCGTTGGATTTGGAGGTGTTTTGCTATTTCATTCAAAAATAAAGGAAGGGCAATGTGCACAGGGACCAAAGTGCAAATACCCAAAGTTCTGGGGGGTCTGGTGCAAAATACCGAGCAAAACACGTGCCACGCGCGTGCGTGGGGCACTCAGGGACCCAAATGTAATAAAAAAAAGTCCCGAGGACTTATTGGTAACCGGTACCAAAAGTCCAGGGGCTCATCTGCAAAATACCCAAAATATAACGCACATGCTCAAATAAACCACGCACAGGGGTATAAATGCAAATAAGTAAAACTTTTCATTCAATCAGGAACAACCAGAACTTCAGGGGTCTCTATTGCAAATAAACCAAATAAACACGTGACGAAGCACGTGGCATACAACGCACAGGGGTCTAAGAGCAAATAAGATAAAGTACGGGGTCCACTATGCAAATAACCCTAAAACTAAACAACTATTTTTAATATTTACAGGACTAAAGCGAAATAAAAGAAGAAAGAGGGCCTAAGGGTAAATTACCCTTTATTACTCGGAGCGGCTGGATGGACGCCACGTATCTGATCGAGCGGTCAAGAGCGACTGGGGGTCCAACGCTGCTCTCCTCGGGATGATCCAACGGCTGGGGCTAGTCCACGTGGTGCATCGGACGGTGTCAGGCGCTGATGGCTAACCCGCTAGCCTCGGACGGTCCAGATCGATCCTCGAAGATCTAGCGGTAGCTGCAGCTCCACGAACGGACGAACGTGATGTAATCTGGAGCGTCGAGGTCGATCTGACGGCGATGGAGGATGCTGGAAGAACAGGTCCCCGGCGAGACTCGCCGGCCTCGTGCAAGCGCAGCTGACCTCCTGGGAGCACTCTGATGGTCGGAGAAGAAAGGTGGTGTGCTCCCGCGTCTGCCGGAATGCTTCGATGATCGAGCCGAGCTCCGAGGAGCTCGGGCGAGGTCGGCGGAGCTGGGCCTCCTGGCTAGATGACGAAGGGCCTCAGATGGCCTTCGTTTCGACCTGCAAAGTGAACCAGAAGACTCACGGGTCGAGGGCAAACTGCCTCGACCCGGTTAGGCGAAGCGAAGGTGGCTCATGGGTCGGAACGGCGAACTCCGGCGAAGGTGGTGGACGGAGGAGCTCGGTTCCCAGCTCCTGTACGAGCTGGGTTGAATGGAAGCGTGGAGCAGGTGCGGGGGAGGAAGGCGAGGGCTATGGCAATGCCCGATGGTCGAGTAGTGGTCGGGAACGGGCGGAATCGACGAAATGCGGCGGCGAAGCGAATTGGGCGAAAATGGAAATCAGCGGAAAGGATAGGCTATCGGAGCTACCTGGGTGGTCGGAGAGACTGGGGAGGAGATGGGAAAGCTCCTGGTCGTCGCCTCAAGGATCGTCTCCCTCCGAGGCTCGGAGCTCACGCTTGTGGCGGAGCTGCGGCGGCTGTGCTCGCCGGATTGATGGGTCCTCCTCTCCTCGCTGCGACAGGTCGAGGCGTAAGCTGTCACTCTCGCGGTCTCTCTGGAGCTCACAGGTGAAGGAGGCGAATGGCCAAAGATGGAACAATCGAGTGGCGGAGCTGCAGCTATATACGGTGGAGGGTCCGGGAAAACGAGCGCGGGTAGGGCATTCTAGAGCGCGGATCTCGAGGTGTATGCCCCGGCGAGGTTGACGGATATGACGTGAGCAATTCGGACCCGGGGTTTAGGCAAGGCATGATCGGGTTTGGTTGCAAAAAATCCGAGAAGATAGGTCGGGCAACACAGACCCGTGAGAAGTGGTCCTGGGGGGGAGTTGATCGGGCGGTCAACATCCCCAGGACCCAATGGAAATCGACCACGTGGCTGGATCTTCAAGCACAAAATAAGGGTAGCTAGGGGCCGAATTTGCAAAAAGTTAAAACATGAAAGATTTTTATTTTATTTTTTTTCTATTTTTTTGTGATTTTTAATAATTTTTTAGAAATAAAAATAAGGTATATACATAATATGTACTATATAGGTATATGTACACTGTATTTTTGTATTTTTAATTTTGCTATTTTTATTTTGTTTTGATTTTACTTGTTTTTATTTATTTATATTATAAAACATAGAATATTCACAAAAAGTTTGAAAATTAATTTTATTTATTTACAAGGTTAAATAAATACATAGAAGTGGTTTATGTACATGATGAAAGGGGTATTTTAATTCTTTTTGATTTTTAACTTTTTCTTTTATTTTTATATTTTATAAATATATACAAGTATTTACAAGCATATTTTTGGTGAGGAAAATATTTTTTATTTTATTTACATAAAATATTTACACTCATGAGCCCCTATCTCCCTCTACTTTGGCTTTTATGCGGTCAGGCCCATGCTGAGCCCTCCCTTGGGTGAGGTTGCTCAATATTTATTCTAAATATTTCCCTTTTTTTTCTTTTTAATCTTTATTCTTTTATTTTTGCACAAAAAAATGCTAATTATAGGTTTTTACACAATGCATGCTTTTGGTAATTATTCCTATTTACACATATCTACATGTATTTGCAAAGGTTTTTTGTAGCTAAAATATAAGAATAAAGAGTGATGAATGAGTATTCATCAGTTAGCTACCTGGGAGAAATGGTTGAAAGTTGGGGTTTAGAAATCTGACATGATCAGAAGTGCCAAAGGGCGCAATTGACTTGGAGTTAACACTAGATGCATCCCCATTGATCCAATTGGGCCATAAAAGGACAAAACTAGCTAGAAAATTAAAAATAATTAAAAAATAAAATAGTAAATGAATATACTATTGATAGGTTATAAAATGAAAATTTTTTATTATATTATTTAATATTTTATTCCCATTTTTATTTTTTATGGATTAATTTATTGTGAGTTAATATTTACAAGTATAGTTATAGGTATATTTACCTATATATGGCTTTTTTATTTTTATTTTTATTTTGTATTTTAAATTTTATCATTTTATATACTTATTTTATATATTTAGAACTTATTTAAATATGCATAAATGTATTTTCATTTCATTTTTCTGAGTTTGTTTGTACACTTAATTAAATAAGGGTATGAGTATGTAGGTATACGTACAGTATATTCATCTATGTATTTTTTATATTATTTTATTTACTTACATTTTTACTGGTTTCATTTTATTATCATATTTTAATGGAATATAAATAATATTTACAATGGTATAAAAATAAAAAAGAGTAAAAGAATGAAAGAATAAATTCCGCTTTTATTTATATACAGGAGTTAGTATATACAATTCATCTATACATGATATTATACTTATTTTTTATCTTCTTTTTGATGAAAATATTTTAATTTAAATATGTAAATGTGTTTTAAATAATTTTTTACAAAATTATAAAAATATAAAATAATAAAGATTATGAAGAATAAATAAAATGAATATTTTATTCAGGTATATTGTATATTAGGGGTCCAAAACCTAACTTTTGCATCTTAACTCTAGTTAAATCAAACCACCTTCATTAAATAGCTACTAAAAAGTTATATACAATTAAAAGTAATTTCGATGCATTTTGAGTTTTTTTGGAGAAGATATAGGTCTGTAAATTAGGGTTTTTGGAATCTTATTTAGAGTGCAGAATGTACAAATTGTATTATTTTTGTGTAAAGTAAATTTTGTACTTTTCTATGAATTTTTATCTATAGCTTTTATGTAAAAGTTATTTATTTGATGTATAAGTAATGAAGAATAAAATGGGTCTCAAAAATGAATTATTGGAGAATAAAAATTAGGGTTTTTATTGTGTTTTTGACCATTATCTCCCCCTACTTTATTCCTTGTCGATCCACTTATCAAGATGCCTAGTCTCCGGGTTTAGGGTCAGAATTACCTTTGGCAATTTATTTCTTTTGCTTTTCTTTTCTTTATTCTTTATTTTGACTTTAAACAATGTATTTTATATAATATTTATACAATAAATAATGAATGTTAATTTATGCAAACTAATGATATTTGCATGCATTTAGCTAGGGTTTAAAGGCCAAAATGAAAGAATAAAGGTGATGAAATGGAGATTCATCAGGAGGAAACAAGTTAAGCATAAGGTAGCCGATGATTTCAAACCCCGAAGATTCAAGACTGATTTTTGAGAGACTGAAGTTTGTAGTGTTGTTTGGGTATCCTTGTAATGTTTTTGTAAGTGTATGTAGTGTTCTTCTATGTTGTGTTTTGTCTTTGTTCCTTAAGGGTACCTATTCTCTAATTCTTTTTAATAAAAACTTCTTCACAAGTTCTTTAAATAATTAACTTCTTTATTTGGTGTTCTTCCCTGACATTTTTACAATGCACTCAAGGCTTGTTGAGATCTATAGCACTTGGTGTATGAGGTTCAGAGACTTAGAGTTAACCTATCTATGTCATTAGGGTCTTAGACTTAATAGCTCATACTTCCCTAGTTTGAAAGATTTACATGTTATATCTACAATCTCTGCCTTAAAGAATATGACCAACACTTACATGTACGACTGCATTCATGATTGAGATGAGTTGAGGTTTCACTTAAGGAACTGGGACTTGAGATTCAAGTTTAAACCTGATTTTATGATATGCGAGGATGGAATAAGATTAATGAAGGCTTCATGAAACTTGAGTATCAGCATCTTAGCCAGTATGGGACATGGTTCTCATACTAGTTTCCTGATTTAAACCTAACTACCAGGGTATGCTAACATCAAATTAAATTGTTGATCAGTATGTGCAGATCCTTGGTAAAAACAATGGAACTAGCCAAAAAGAAAAGAGAAAGAAAGTTTAAAAGAAAAGCTCAATCATTACAAAAGTTACATTCATATGAGCTTCCTCCAAAGACGAGCGCTCCCAACCTTTCAAGTGTCCATTTGAACAGAAATCTTAGGCTTTTATGAGTCGGGTTAGTACCTCAAAAAGGGCTCTGCACCGTATAGTGATACAAGTCTGGATGTAGAAGGTATATTAGATACTCAAAAGAGAGACAACCCGGTACATTCCCAGAAAAACAAGTACAAACGAATCAACTTATTTTAACGGATGCACTGGTTAATAAAAAAATATTTTGTTGAGTTAATAAGGCACTTGAGAGATACCTTGTTCCAAAGAGAGGGAGAGAAGAAATGACACCATCCTATTATCTTCATTATTTGGTCTATCATCTACACTTTGAAGTCTTACAAACTAAAGAGACGGTGGATTGAAGAAATATTAGATTTATTCCCTAGTGTTGAGGGTTGGGTCCTAAGAAGAATCTCTTGTACAGAAACTTTAGGTGACATCTTAACTCTACTCTTATGATTGTGGTCAACACTTAATGTCATACTTCTTACTATATATGTATACATTGAGAGTCTAATGATTAGAGGAGTTGAATTCCTTTTGATTAGTACCTTCAGCTTATTAGCTCGAGGATGAGCTTAGCTTAAGTATAGGGGGTGATGAATCATAGATTTATCTACATTATTTATTATTCTTATCTCTCTTGCTTAAGAAAATCAATACAATATACTCGTAATTAACTTTAATTGATAATTAAGGTGTTGTAAATAAATAACCCTAGTTATTCTATATTAATAATCCGATTATTGTGCCTTTACTTTATGTTATTATTATTTACTAAAAATCAAATAAAAATTAGATGAATATTGTATACAATTAATTTAATATAATTTATAAATAAAAATTAAAAAGGAAAAAAATTAAAAGAACTAATTCAATACTTTAAATTACTTTTAAAAATATTTATATCATATACTACGACTTTCATGTTGAAGACTTTTGTTAATTCTATTTCTGAATATTTTATTTTGATTTTACTCATCATTTTGCATTTATCTTAATTCTGTTTGGGCCACGTGGCGCCTTCAGATCATGCCACGTGACTCGGCTCTTTTGTTTAATTCTGCCTTTTCTGATCACCAAATTCTTTTTGATGGATTCAATCCATACCACCGGTGCATGACTCGTTAGAAATCGTCGGATCATTTGATCCAACGATCACCGAGTCTTCTTCTACCTCCAACCTCTTTTGTTTGAAGAGACACATCTCTTCATCTCAGCTAACTTCTCCCAATTTTACTGGCCACCTCACGTGCCCAAACTGACCAATTTCTCCACCATTTTCTCCCTCGATCTTTCTTCTTCCTCGCCTAACCCTCGAACCTCTCTCTCTCTCTTCACGTGATGCGCCTCCCGTGTGGTTGAAACCACCATGCGACAACCACCTGGAGGTTATCACCTTTGCATCATAACTCTCTCCTCCATCAACTATAACCCTTATTCACCACTCAATGGTTCCTCCCAGTCTGTCCTTACTCCTGTAACAGAGAGAGTGAGCGATCATAAGCCAAGATAGCGTGTTTACCTCTGGTGAGATCCAAGGTGACATCACCTTGCTGCAGCCATTGTTAGCGTTGCTCGACTTGGTTTCGTGGCATGAACCTTAAGCGAGGACCTGCGAAGCTCTCAAGCTTTGCATGGGCTGAAGATTCATCTTGATTTCTTCCCTGGATCCATCATCATCTCCATTTCCGCTCCAAGTAAGTACCAACTTTTTATTTCTTCGTAATTTCTTCATTTTTAATTACTTGAATTTGTTCATACAATCTATGATCTGAAATCACAATTACCTTCGCCTCAACTCCATCATTCATGCGTACACTTCCAGTGATTATGTTCACTTCTCCTTAGTTGTGTTCACCCCGATCCACTTCCTCTTTCTACAAGCAAGAAGACCCCATTAGGGCTCTAGTTCCTTCACCACTAGAAGCCCCAATTTCAACGTCCAACCTTTGCTTTTTTTGCTTGGTTTGCATTTGCTAAAGTATGCAGGGTCCACTACACTTCATTTATCCGAGATCTTCATCATGTACCTATATCGATTTTAATCTCTGATGGGACTTTAACAGTCCGCAAAAATGCCCTAGTTAGTAGTGTTGTATTGTTGTAGTCGGGCATTTAACAGATCAATGAAAAATGATTATTAATTAATTTTTCGATTAATGCGAGCGATCAATGTGTATTTTTACTTAGGCAAGCCCAAGGTCGAACTTAGGGAGGCCATTGTCTCCTTAGGTTGGTTATAGGTGATCTAGAAATTAGTTTTTCAGTGAGATATGTTTCATAATTTTTTATGCAATTAAGAAATGAAATGCAAATTCGAACAGGTTCAGGGGCTAAACTGCAAATTTTGACCAAATGAACTCCAAACATAATGAAACTTAACCAGAATGTGTATGAATGCAAAATTAATCTACTATATTTTTTAGAATTTTTGGAAATAAAATGAATTAATTATTAATTAAACATGTATGTAGGGTGATTTTTCGCAAATTAATTTTAATAAATAGAAAACTAATTTATTTCTTAGAAATAAAATTACCCTAGATGAGTCTATGTGAGAACTATCCAGGAAAACTAATAGATTCTAAAAATACTTGAACTATAACCTATTGAAATTCAGTTACTCAAATCATCATTTAATTAATTGGGACCTCGATATGCGTGCAAATACCATGAAATTTGAGCATAATGTAGAACACACAAAAATATAATTATTATGAATTTTCGAGAATTTTTGGAGCAAAGAGTAATTTAATATGAAATTAATAGCAAGTAGTGTGCAAAATATTCAATTTTCCACAACAATAATATATTAAATAAACCATAGCTCACAAAAATAAAATCAATGTCCACAATGATAGAGAATAAATGGTTCTACACAATGTTATTTTTGGAATTAAAATTTGATGCAAAATGAATCCTCAAATAAACATGCAAACACAAGGTACAGATGCAAATACAGAAAACAAAAAAATAAAAAAACAAATGCATGTGCACTTACCTAAATGTAGGGGGAAATTTATGCAACTTTTCCAATAGGCCATGTGTGCCTCACATGCCTCTACGAAGGTTGGATTTGTGCATGAATGCCTGAAAGCCAAAGGGGAATTCTGTAATTTCTCTTACATGCATGTGCGACTCGCGTGATCTCCAACTAGCGGGATGTTTGTGGAATTTGTTGCAGTTGCGAAGGTAGCCATGTAATTTACTTGTCTTGCATACCGCACACGTAAGGGAAGGTTCTGGGGTGGAATAGTGCGGTGCAGGCGCGTGAGGAGGGTCTACGAGGGGCGGATGACGGTGAGATGCTGCGGATCTTCTTCTCCCGTCAACTCCGGCTCATGGTTGAGGATGATGGCGGAGTTCCAAAGAATGAGGTGGCTTTGCTTGGTCGACACACAACCAGGCTACTATATGTGCCCACTTCATGGTGTCTTAGCTAATATCTGGGGCAAATGAGTCCACTGCAAAATGTTCTGAAGTTTCGAGCATGCAGAGCTCGGCCTGGAGAAGCACACCTACTGGTGTGATTACATGATGGAGGTGTGGGTGCTTCAGCTCCTATCACAGATGAGGGATAAGGAGCTATGACCTCTGATTAGGGAGAGGGCCGGAGATGAATAGGTATGGGAGGTAGAAATGAATTGAAGTGGTAGGATTTGAAGGCGATTATGTTGATGCGTTCTGATTTGTGCGATCGGAGAAAGAAGATGGTTTTTGGATTTGAGGAGGGAAGAGGAAGGGTAACAAAGGAGAAGAAGAGATTGAAATAGGGGGAAAGAAGAAGAATGACAGAGAAGATGGATACGACGGAGGGGTGGCCTGGGGCTGCGGGGGTCCTTGGCTGGTCTTCACCTCGAGGAGCTCTAGCGGTGAGCTCCAAAGCTCAACAACCATGATAGTGGATGAAACAATGAGGGGAGCCTCAATGGATCTCGTCGACAAGAGAGGATCAGGTACTCATCGACTTCCAACTCCGGGTTGTAGCTGTCACCTGCAAGCGGGAGCGAGCTGGGACCTCTAGCTCTCCATTGGCGGATAGGATGCACAGGAGGCGGTTGCCGGATTTTTAAGGGCAGTTGGCGATTGCACAGAAGACGAAGGAGGTTGGGGATCGTGGGCGAGAAGATAAGATTGAGATGGAAGTGGGCGTGCGGTTGCGAGTCAGGCGAAAGGAAGAGGGGATTGTGGAGAGAGAGAGAGAGGGGGTGAGGGAGGAGCGGAGGAGCATCGCCGCAAATGGTGGAGCATGATGGGTACTGCACGAAGCGGAGGAAGGGGAATGAGAGGGGGCCTGCCACGTGGCATGCGGGGGCATAATCACGTGGTGGGGAGGAAATTAAATAAAAAATTAAAAATTAAAAAAAAAGATTAAGAAAATAAAGTACAATTGAAAATAGAAATAATAAAACACATAATAAATAAACAAAGTAACAAAAATAATATAAATAAATAAGTAAATAATTATATA
The DNA here is from genome assembly GCA_037367405.1 of Ottelia alismoides. NCBI lineage: Eukaryota > Viridiplantae > Streptophyta > Magnoliopsida > Alismatales > Hydrocharitaceae > Ottelia > Ottelia alismoides. The sequence goes on along the minus strand of JAZKJV010006252.1, from coordinate 1,003,088 downwards.
AAATAATTATATAAATAAAGAAAATATAATATAATATAATATAAAAAAGGGGTGACATGTGGCAGCTCCAAGAGTTGCCACGTGTCGCTCCTAGAAAATTCAAAAAATAAATCTAAAGAAAAATAAAAAAGAAATAACAAAAGAGGTCAAATCAAAAGTGATCAACATAAAAGTTGCTCGTCTTGACAAAATATACAGCTTTCTTGACAAAAATTATTTTTGGGTGGTATCTTATAAGTATAAAATACCTTATTTTTGTGTTTTGCAAAATTTTTGTCATTTTTAAATAAGATAAAAATCAAAATAAAATCAAAGAAAATATAAAATAAATATTTATACTATAATTTATTTTTTGGATTTTTAAGAATTAAGAATAGAAAGATAAAAAAAGAAAATAAAAGGACATATGTATAATATACAAGGGGCCCAAAACCCAAGTTTCACATACAAATTTCGATTCCTTTGAATTTGGTCTTCTTTTGAAGGTAATTGAATTTACATTAATTCAAAAGTGAGTAGGGTTCCATAGGAGACTATATGAGAGAGATATTCACATTTTAAGGTTCTTAGTCTCAAACAAGGGTTAGGGTTTTATTGGTTAATTTTTTCAAATTAGTATTTCCGATATTTTTTATTTATCAGTATTAGTAATATGTAAACTATAGAGTTGATTTTATTCAATTTTGGTTAGTGAAAAATAAATAAAAATAAGGAGAAATATGGTGAATATACATGTGATATTCATAAGGGAATTTGGCTTCTTATTTAGCGTGAATATGCATGCTAAAATGCAGATATTAATTCTAAATGCATGTATGAGAACAAGGCAAAATAAAAGGAGAAATGCAGCTAATTACTCAGGAATGAAGCTCTATTTTCATCTTTTAGAGTGACGAGTCACATAATCATCCATCCCCATATGCTTAAAACCTTGCTCTTCCCCGGGCAACTAAAATGAAATGCAAAAAGTGAAATGATGTTGGGTTCAATACTTAGGTCATGAACAAAAGGTGAAAATGGAGCTTGATTAGACCTTTGAATTAATGATGTGGTGGAACCTTATTGGGATCGAATTTAAGACCTAACAACCTTTAAGTTCCACAAGTCTCTATTCAAGTCGCCTCAACAGTCAGGTTAAAATAAATCCCCATACATAAATTCTGATGACTATAAATCTTACTTGTACTGTATAAGTGAAATATAACTCTGCACATCAGAAGTGCAAAGAAAAAGCCTTCCCTAACAAGGTAACCCTAATTCCCTTATCTAGCAACTCTTTCCTCGAGGAGCGAGGTATTCCCTTCTAAGTTCAAGTGCAACCAGCTCAAGAAGATGGGGTAGAGAAGAGAATGGACTGTGATCAGTGTAATCACATATTTGTGGAGCTTGACTAGTGTAGCCAAGTCTCCAGCTGCTGGCTTTCTTAGTATGAGACTTTGAAGAATATGCCTTGCTTATTCATTTTTTCCGATAAGAATTTTTATTTATTTATTTTTTGCCCATCTAAATTTTTTGGAGATTTTCTTTTCTTTCTTTTTTATATACAAAAGTGCAGCATGTACTTAAGAAGTTTTTTCTTTTTGAGCCAGTAGACTATCCCTCTTTTGAAGCTTTGTTGCAACCCACAGTATCCTGTCGTCAAATGTTAGCGCCACTAGACTGTGTTGAGATGCACTATCCTCCCTAAAGGAGGATGGATGTTTCCACCTGTGTGCTACTCCAAGCCAAAGGATTATGCCTTCTCACCACCTCATCAATGAAGAGCTACGTGCATGGTGCTTGTCCAAGTTAGGTCACCGTATAAAGAATCGTGCATATATATGAAATATTCTACTTAAACCAATCAAGATAGCATGTGAACATAGTCTTGTGGACTCAAAGAATTAAGTCACTCGACCTAAAAAATATTAACTCCAGTTCCTATAAGATTCCTCTGAAATTAAGTAGATTAAGGTCAAATCAAATCCAACCTCGACTTTTATTCATAACTCGGTTCAGAACCCACTAACTTTCCACTTTGCATATGCTAGATATGCAAATGAAATGCAGATATTATCAAATGCATATGAATGAAGTGCAAGATGATTAATGATGATGATTTTTTTGAATGAATGTTATGATAATATGCAAGAGTAAATAAGAAGCCTTTCTTTTTTTGTTTTTTTCTTTCTTCTTTTTTTTAAGTTTTTTTTCAAAAAAAATCTTGTATACCTCCTATTTTATAAAAAAAAAATTACAAAAGTTTTTATTTACAAGAATTTTACAAAATTATACAAGTATTATACAAATTTTACAGCTTGTATACAATATAGATATTATACAAGTATACATGTATTTTACAAAAAAAAATAACCAAGTTTACCCATCCCATAATTATTGCATAATGTATACAAAGAACGTGAAAGTACGAGATATGGGATTTACTTAGAATATGCTATGTCCTTAAAGCACATGAAGCAAGGAAAAGACATAGCTCGTGCTAAGCGTAGGAGATTGAAAATAACAAAAAGTATAGAAGTCGACCCACCCCCTATACTTAGGCTCCGGGAAGCCTAAGTATAGAAGAAGAGTAAAAATAGGGTGGTCGAGTTCAAAAGGAGAAATGAATGACATATAATGGCGAGCATCGGTCCGCCTATACTTAGGCTCTGGTCAGCCTCCGTATAGGACATGAGTAAGTGTGAGAATAGATGGGGTTGGCGAATATTCAGAGAGAGAGAATGAAAAAGTATATAAGGAGTGACTCGGATCACTCTCCCCCTATACTTAAGCTCTAGTCAGCCTAAGTATAGTCATGAAATGAAATGATATGGAGCAGAGGCGAGTGATACGGATCACTAGGGAGGGAGGGATAGAAGAAGAAGACTATACAAGATGGATGGATAATGTACAAGGATCAAGAAGGTTTGTAACGAACCTTCTTGCGTGAACAAGGAGGAGGGGAATATACAAGTGTGTCACTATCGGAATCATCCTCAGATGAATAATAATCATGAGCAGAAGGGATCTTCCAACGAGGGTCGACACACGACCGCTTGCTCAGATATGTCTTAAGAACATCCGAACTGAGATCGCTCATATAAATCAACCTCATCCAGACCTGATGAGGAATCCTCAGAAATTCCTTCTCTGGTATGTTGAAGGAAACTTTCTTAGTCGGTTTTCTAAAACCTGAAGTATTGAGAGGGAGAGGAAAGTGTCGCGCCTTGATGGGTTCGGGGGAAAACCTCGAGGAATCAATTCTCGACTTACTCTCACTGGATAATCAACTAGAGGATGGAGCAATCGTGTTTTTGGGTGGGGTCAATTTAGCCCCAGTTGTCTGCTTTGTTGAAGGTCCGAGATGTGGTGCGGTGCTGACCATGGGTTCCTCATCAAACGAGTCACCATAAAGATTGTATTCCTGAAGGATCAGCATACGTCTCGGATAGGTACTAGTGATCTCCGTTGGCTTGGCATTATTAGTGATGCAAGCAGCAGAAGTTGTGGATGTTTGGGGAGTATCCGATCCAATAGTCGGCTCGATGGTTGAAAGGTGTAGCAGAGATGTGGGACTCATCTACCTCTCAATGGTCACGATTGTCAGCAGCTTTGTGGGTTACCTTAGTGTATCGTATGTCAAAGAATGGGTGAGGTCGGAGTGCTCCCAATGTTGTAAAATTGTTTTCTCGAGTCTCGTAAACTATAATCGCCTTAGTAGAGGCTAAGAACGGCTTCCCGAGAATAATCAGAGACTGGGTAAACTCTCATTAGTACTCAATGTCAATGATCGTAAAGTCTACCTAGAGTAGAGCACCTTGGAAAGTATATGATGATTGAAATGGTTCCTTTCGACCATTTTATAGATTGATCAGCCAACTGAACGATCTCTCTCACCTTTCTGATTGGCCCGAGTTTTAGCTTGTCAAACACAGAGGTCTGAAGGATTTATATCGATGATTCATCATCGATTTTATCATGGGAGAATGTAGTATCTTTGATTTCACATTCAACCCTAGGCAACCGCTTCACTCTGCAGGTCTTAGTCTTTCTCCCCATCACTAAGGAGGTGGCCACATACACTAGGTGTCTTTCTGTCCTTGTTCTCTTACTGTATGACCTCTTAGGCATCAATTTAATTCTCACAAATCTCTTGAGGTTGGAAAAATGTTCTATAACCTTTATTAAGGGAAGCTTTAGAATCAGTTCTATAGCAATCTCTTCCCTAAGAGCAGGGTCTAATTTTTATTAGTTTTTCTGGTTTTTCATTTTTTATCCTTTTGGGATTTCCATTTTTTGTTGTTTTTGATAGGTAAAAAGGAGTGGGAGGATACACATACTTTAGATTGGAAGGTAAGTGGTTAGTAGAAGAGAAAAGTAGAATGGACTCCAGCTATACAGAGTGTGCGTGTTTCCTACTTTCCGTTCGGTTTTCAACATTGAATCCACTAATTTTATTCTCCATTTCCATACCTGAGCTGGAATAAATTGAAATTAGTCATTCAATGACATTTCTAAATTTATCCTCAGTTAATTCATATCTCTTAATTATCCTAGAAATGTTACCCTCCAAAGATTTCTCATGACAACTCATGGAAGCAGTCTATTCCCTCGGAGGATATTGCTGAGATCTTGAAGTCTCATACTCAACATACCTAGACTTTGGCATGTAATGATGGGTCGAGTATGGACCATCCGAATGGAAGATATTGGTCAGAGCCTTGAATAATGGGGTCAATGAATGGGGGGCTTGTAAATCTAGCTCATGAGTCCAAGCCCGTGCATGTGTAGGCTCTTCGAATGTGTAGTATGAGGGCCGGTCAATGTGCGCTTGATCACTAAAGTCCATCAAGTCTGGAAAATCAGAAGGTGCATACCTCTCCATTCGGTTTGTTCTATCGACCAAGTTGTATCCTAAGGTCAAGTCAAGATGGGGACATGTAATTTGTTGACCTATCCCATCATTTGTATGAAGAGGAAATGAAGTATTTGGGGGTGGGTAATTCTGCCATTTATTCATCTCAACAATAGCTTGCTCTTCAAATAATTCTTGGATTCCAACAAGCGTCCGACTATAAGGTGAACCAACCTAAGGTGGAAGTGGATCCATGGTGTAAGAAGGTGGGATACGTAAGAAATGTGAAGAAGTGAGGAAGTCAGTCGAAGGTCTGACTTCATAATCGGGTCAAGGTGGAACCGACCATAGGTAAGGGTTTCCCGTAGATGGTGTAGGATACATGGAAGAATAAGAAGGCGAAGATGAATGGTATATAGTCGAGGAGGAGTGACCAGAGAGGTCAGGGTATGTGGACCAATATCCCGACATCTTTGAGAGATGAATGCAAGTGAATTGTGGTCAAAAGCATGTAATTGCATAGAAAGGATACACACAAACAGACATAAAACAAACGCAAGAGCAAACCCTAGTATCACCAACTCAACACAATGATGGCCGCAAAGGTCCAACCGTTTATCTTTTCAGTTTTAGATAAGTGGCAAAACAAGAAATCGATTTTACGCATGATCAAGATGCGGGTTTTGGGCACTGTTCTAGAGATGTGTGACGAGTCAAAAAATTCCCTCTTTAATCGATGTGAATTAAACTTTAATGTGTCGTTGTAATTACGTCGGTAATTCAAAATCAGTCAAGAAATAACCATAGTTAATTAATCAATTTTCAAGCGACGTGGTTTTATGTTTATTTTACTTGGGTAAGTCCCAAGGTCAAACACGAGGAGGCAAAGGAACAACGTAAAATTTTGTCTGTCAAAGTTCATGCATGGTTTTCGATGTAGTATTTTTTTGATATTTTTAATGCGAGTTTGGAATGCAGAATGCAAATGTGGCCAATTTTAGGGACTAAACTACAATTTCAATCAAATGATGTTCAAAAATTATGAAACTTGGCCAAGATGTAAAATATGGTAAAATAAATGCACTGTAATTTTTTTGAAATTTTTGGATGCAAGAAAAATATTTTATAAATGTATGAATGCAAACAAATTAAATTTCAATAATTAACTATAATAAATATTAAACTATGTATTTTCAAGGAATAAAATTATATAAGATCTATCACTAGGTGATGATCTCAGAAAAATCCTAAACATCAAAAATACTACATTTAATACCTACTAAAAATTAAAGATTGAAATATACAAAAATGATTTTTATAGGGCAAAACCATGCATTCAAATGCAGTTCTTTTTGGACATAATGTTAAAAACAATTAATTATATAATCCGTGAATTTTTGGTAATTTTCAGAGTTATGGTTAATTACTTATGAATTTTGAGGCATAAGATGGCCAAAATACGCAATATTCCACAAGAATATTAATTAATAATTAACCACAATCTAGAAAAATCTCACAAGTGCACCATAATGTAGAGAATTAATTGAAGAACATCATGCTAATTTTTTAAAAAGATGAGATGTAGAGGTCTTATACAAAGGGGGAACACAGGGGTAGAATTGCAATAATATAAACCAAATGACCAAGCAGCACGAGGGTTAAACTGTGATTACTTAAAACCCAGGGGTTTCCTTGCAAAATTTCCATAAGTCATGTGTCGAGCACGTGACTCTGGAGAAGCAGGGATTTGTTGCGAATCGGCGAAGTACCAGGGGTGTTGATGTAAAAGGCCCCTCCGCGCACGTGTCGTGCATGCAGGGAGGGTCTTGGGCAGGGAGCCCGACGGAGCGGTGGGGGAATGCTCTGGAGTTGCGGCTGAAGGCATAGATGGGCAGGACCTCCTAGTTGTGAACGACTAAGAGGGAGTCGTCAGGGCTCGAAGGTCGATGGCCGAAGGAGCGGTGGCTAGCCACTTGCAGAGGCTGCGCCTTCCATCGGAGAAGGTGGCGAAGGCAGAGTCGGGGCGGGGCCTCCTGGCTGAGAGGGAGTCGTCGGGGGAGATGCTCTAGAGTCACAGCTAAAGGTGGGGATGGGCGGAGCGATTCTGAAGGTGAAACGCAAAGGCGTTGGAAGCATGGTCGTTGAAATCGCAGACGTGCAGGTGGAGGTCAGTGAACATTGGCGGTGGAGCATCTTTGCGACATCGTCGGCTCGACAGTCGGTCTGGACCGGAGCAGAAGCAACTAGCACGGGGGCACTACCATAGTGGTGGGCCAAGCCACCGGATCTTTCCACGTCGTCGGGGGTGAGGATTTGTCACCTCCAACCGGTTCTTCTCTTCGAGCTGTAATCGGCGGATACGGACGAGAGGGCGGCGACGTTGGTGGTTAAATAGAGGTGAAGGAGGGTCGACTATGGAAGGGTGGAGATCGGATTTGACGAGGAGAAGTAACTGACTGAAGAGGAAGGTGGTGTGAATGGGGAGTGGCAGTGATTGGCGGCCAGGTAGATTGGAGGTGGTGGTGGTCTGGCTCGTGGGGTGAAGGTGGAAGGCGGTCGGAGATTGGGTGTGTTGAAGATTCGATGGAGATTAGATTGGGGTGATTACGTAGGAGAGGAAGAGCAGTGCATGACCGATTAGGAAGGTTGTGGTGCGAGGATCTCAGATGAGCGGCGACGATTTTCAGGGTGGGTGGCGAGATTGGAGGCAGCTTCGCTCGATTGGGAAAGTGGGAGAGAGAGGGGCGGATGAAGGAGATAGCTTGGGAATCGTCCGATCGACCAAGATCGGACGACCCAGGTTGAGACACGTAGCATTTAAATTTTTTATATTTTTCTCATTTTTTAAAATTTTTAAAAAATGAATTTATAAAAAGCTCAAAAAAGGGTGCTACGTGGCGGCTCCAGGAGCTGCCACATGGAACCTCCAAAAAAATCAAAAATAAAAGAAGAAGAAAAATAAAAAAGAGATAGAAAACCCTTCAGATCAAAAAATTTCCTTCACAAAATTGTTCGTATCGATGAGATCTACAACTTTCATGAAGAGATCAAAACCAAAATCAGTCATTTGCATAAAGTGATATTTTTGGGGTACTCTATGTACATAGAATACGTTGATTTTTGGATTTTATATTTTTTGTCATTTTTTAACCAGATAAAAATCCTAGAAAAATGGTAAAATCAAAGATAAATATTCACACATTAATCTATTTTTTTATTTTTATTAATTAAGAAACTAAAGGAATAAAATAAAATGCGAAGACGACGGTTTTTGTACAGACCGTTAGTGAAGACTATGACTCAATTAGTTTCTTTGATTTCAAGCTCATTTTGGATTTGGATTTTTACGTATTTTAATAAAACTTTAATCAAAGAGAATAAATGAAAATAAATAAAATAAAATGAATAAATTATGTACATAAAATAATAGGTCAAAATTCGCTAAAAATAAAATGTACAAAAGAGGCTCAAAACCCAACTTTCACATATGAGCTCCGATTCACTTGAACTTGTCTTGTTTTGAAGGCAATTGAATTTACATTCGTCCAAGAGTGAGTAGGATCAAACCGGGCACTGGATGAGGAAGATATCAAGGTCTTGGTCCGAGAATACTGCATTAGGGTTTGGATTTTGGGTCCACTTATTTAGGTTAGTGATTTCTTTATTTTTCATTTATTCATGTTAGTGATATGTACACAATGAAGGTATTTTCAGGTCATTTAGAATTAGCATGAATTAGTTAATAATCAGGGAAGTTAGGCTATTTTACAGGTCATTTTGGCGGGGATTTTTGGCTTCTTATTTTGTGCAATAATGTGTGATAAAATGCCATTTTTATCATGAATGTTAATTATGCAGAATAAATGAAGAAATGCCAACGAATTTTAGGGATTTGAGCTTAATTAATCAATTTTAGAGTGATGAATCTGAGATTCATCATCCCCCTATATTTAAACCATACTCGTCCCTGAGCATCAAAAGAAATGAAATGAGGTGAAATGAGATTGGGTTCCATACCAAGATCATGAGCTGAAGGTGAAAATGGAACTAGACCTAACCTTTGGATTATTAGTGTGGCAAAACTTCTATGAGACTTAGAATTATAAAATCAACAGCCTTCAAGTTCTACGCATCATTGTCATAGTTTCGGCTCATAAGTCATCTTAAATCAATCCTCCTCCCAAAGCATACCCCATGAACCTCATGTGTGTGAAAGGTTTTAGCTCTTCCCATCCAGAATGCCAGACTACCATGCAAACCTCCTCTCCAATAACTCATCCTCGGGGAGTCAGGTATTTCCTTCTAAGGTCCATTGTGATGTGTTCACAATCGAATAGACGGAGAAATTAGAAGAAGGAGAAAAGAACTGGAGGGTAGCCAGTGTAGTCACCTCTCCTTGTGAAGCTGGCAAGTTTAGCTAATTAACCACCAAGATCTGCAGGTTTTCTTGAAGCTTGGACCTTTTTTTGCTCAAATGTTTATTTGGTAGTAGGCTTCTTTGTCTTTGGATTTTTGGTAGTTCTGCATGGATCTTGTTGTGCCCCTACAGATATGGAATCTTTTTTTTTTCCGTACATGTTTTGGAGACTTAGAAAACAATTGTGCCCAGCCGTCCATCCCTTTTTCGAAGCTTTATTTCAACTCGTACTCTGGTCTTTAGATGTCCCCGCTATCAGAAAAGAAACTCACACAGTCTTCCAACATCATGTCTGAGTTGAGCTAAGTGCATAGTGCTGAAGTACAAATTAGTTCCCTATTCCAGAGTTGTACCTAGAATGAAGAGACCAGGTTAGACACTAAGAGTCAAACGCTGTACATTGTCATGTGGAACTCGAAGAATTAAGTCAAAGACCTGAAGCTTCTAAAATCCTATTTCTCAGTGAAGTTCCTCTAAAAATTAGGCGGATTAAGGTGAAGTTTAGACCACCCTCAATTTCTGCTCATAACTCGGTTCAGAACCCAAGGACTTTTCACAAATGCAAATGCATGTAATCCTGGATGAAGTGCAGGTGTGTGAAATGCAGACATAATTTTTTTTTGAATTTTTTTTATGCAAGATTTTTTATGCATAAATAGATAAGAAGCTTTTTTTTTTCAAAATTTCTTGGTTGGACACAGTCAGTGTTAGTAGCAAAACTCCTTTTTTCTTTGTTTGTTTTTTTTAAAGTTAGTTACCCAACCCGTAAATACATATAGACTTACGCGAAAGTACAAGCTATGGGTAAAACATGTACACAGTATATATACACACTCCCTATACTTAGCGAGTGTTGTGTCCTCAGAGCACAAGAAGCACAGAAAAGAAATAGCTCGGGCTAAACGTAAGATAGTAAAAAAGAAAAAGAAAAAGATAGATCGGTCCGCTTTCCAATATTTAGGTTGTGAATAGTTTAAGTATAGAAGAAGAGCGAAAATGAGGCGGTCGGGATATGTGAATGAGGAGAGTATATACAGATGGGCATCGGTTCCCCCTATACTTTGGCTCTTGATATCCTAAGTATAGAAGAAGGATGGAAATGAGGCGAACGTGAGATGGGGACAATGGTATGTACACATGGCATCGGTCCCTCCTATACTTAGGCCTAGGCCTAAGTAGAGGAAGAAGATGTACAAGGAGACTGATGGGGTCGGGAGGGAGGGTAGCTGATGATTAAGGTGGTTTTTGGCTGATCTTTTTGTGAGCCTGTGGTGAGAGATCGTAATGATAAGAAGGAGATGAAGCATATGATTCCCAACCATCATCAGTGTTATCCTCAGAGAAATCATGCTAGAGAGTAGATGAAGTGTACGAGTCAAATGAAAGATAACCATCATCGGAGTTATCCTCAAAGGAATAGTATTTGAAAGTGGAGGCACTCCAGATATTATTATTCTTTAGTTGCTTCAATTGATTTCTCAAAATTTGTTCCTTCTTGGGATCAAGAGATTCGTCCTCGGATGATGAATACTCTGAAGCACCAGTCTCAGTCAGCCCATAAGAAATTAGTTTAGTATATTTAATGAGACCAAGAGAATCGGCTTTGGATGAATAATAGTGAGGAACGGGAGTCATCCAATGGGAATCTCAATTCGGATCCTTGCGAAGATAGGAGTTTAGGATTGCCGAACAAACCTCACTCATGTAGATTACCCTTTCCGTACCTGATGAGGAATCATCAGATGATTCCTCTTCTGGACTGTCAAAGGTGACTTTCTTTTTAGATGAAGGAGCAGCCATTTTGTTTCGTGTTGTCTTAATTTTGGTGCACTCTTGAGTTGGATTTAATTTGTCAAGGTGGTCAAAGAAGATTTCAGCCAACGCAGTATGCACCCATGCATAAGTCTCAGGATCATAATAGAAACCCTTTCTTATGGTGAGAGCAACATGAAATGGAACAGTGGGGAGAGTCTCTGCATATTCGTTCTCAATTGACTTGAAGTTGGTGCATTCTTGTGTCAGGTTGATTTGATCAAAGTGATCAGAGGAGATGTCAGCTGACTCAGGATGCATCCATGCATATGTCTCAAGATCATATGAGAAGTCATTTCCCATGGTGAGAGAAGCGGGAAATGGAACAGGGGGGAGAGTCTCTAAACCAATAGTCTCTTCAACAGTCATTATCTCATGTTTAGCAGCGGGGAAGGGCTCTTCTACCGTTTGGTGGTTACAGCTATTGACGGCTTCGTGGGTCACCTCAGAATATTGTGTTTCCTCAAAGACTAGGTGAGATCGAAGTGCTCCCAATGCTGTAAAATTGATTTCCCAAATCTCGTACTCAATAATTTCCTTAGCCAATGCCAAGAATGGCTTTCCGAGAATGATCTCCTTGATGCTCAATATCAATGACCGTAAAGTCCATTTTGAGTGGAGCATCTTGGAATGTAATGATGACTGAAATTGTTCCTCTCGACCGCTTTATAGATCGATCAGCTAGTTGAACGATTTATCTTATCTTTCTTATAGGTCCGAGTTCGAGCTTGACAAATGCAGAGGTCGGGAGGATATTGATTGGTGAATCGTCATCGATGAGAGCATGGGTAAATATTATATCTTTTATTCCTCAATCAAATCTGGGCAACCGCTTCACTACGCGACTCTTGGTTTTTCTCCTCAACACCAAGGAGGTGGCCATTGACAAGATATGTCTCTCAATTTTTGTTCTTATCATGCCAGACTTTTTCATCATTAACTTGCTTATTACAAATCCTTTAAGGTTGGGAAAGTGTTCAATGTCCTGTATCAAGGGAAGTTCAAAAATCAAACTTTTTTCCAGTGCTTCCCTGAGAGAAGGATCCAAATTCTTCAAATCTTCTTCAGTTTCATTTTTTATGTATTTTTCTGGATTTTCAATTTTCTGGATGTTTTTTAATATTTCAATTTTTTGGTATTTTCTATGTGGTGTGTGGATGAGTTGTGTTCCCCAGATGAGGAGGAGCTTAGATATGCCGAATCAGATTCAGAATTTTCTCTAGGAGAGTAATAGGCAGAGTTGTCGCTATCAAGATTGTCCTTAGGGTGATTATAGTCACTAGGTTTCTGAATATCCTTAGGTCTTTTAATAGGAGATCCAATCTTTTCATCATCCAATTTTATATCCGAGCTACCATAGAGTGAAATTAGTCGGTCGACGAACTTTCTAAATTTATTCTCCATTAATTCATATCTCTTACTTATCCTTGAAATATCATCCTCCAAAAACATTTCATGATCAATCATGGGAGCAATCGGTGTGTGTTCTTGTTTTTGAATTTGAGATCTAGTCATTTCATCTTCCATTTTCCTGTATGAGTTGAGAGGAGATTCTCTTGGAATATCCAATCTATGATTGCCATTTTCTGAAAATTTCTTCTAAAAAATTTGGAAGGAGTCTGCTCAGTGGAAGGATTTTGCGAGAATCTATATGTCTCATACTCAGCCTGTCGTGACTCAGGCATGCGATGCTGGTTTGAGTAGAAACTATTTCCATGGTCATGATTGACCGTATCCCCAAACAATGGAGTCATGCAGGGTTCATATGTGTCGATATCATCCGTTTGGTCCTCTGTATGTGCGGGTTGTCCGAAAGAGTGGCATTCTAGTTGGTCAATAGGGATTTGATCGTTAGGGTCAATCCAGCCTGGTTGATCATTAGATGCGGACCTCACCTTGCGGTTTGATCGGGTTTCCATATTATTCCCTATGGTCAAGAAAAGTTGTGGATTTGTGTAGTGTTGACCTATCCCAACAAATTTGTGAGTAAAGAATGAAGTTGGTTGGGTCGATATTGTTGCCAGTCATTTGTTTCAATGTTTTGTTCTTCGAATGGTTCCTGGGTTCTAGAAAGAAATCTGGCATAAGTCGGGTCATCCCAAGATGGCAGTTGATCATGTGCAGTCACAAGTGGTGGATGTGAAAAATATGATGATTTGGTGATCGGATGATTTGAGTAAAATGGCTTGGAATTCGTCGAGGAGACTGGATTCATCCGAGAGTGAAAGTCTCCCGCAAATGTTGGAGGATTCTGGAAAGAAGAGGGTTTAGATGATTTGGGTTGGACTGAGACAAATTCATTTTCATAATATACATCAGATGGGGACTCAGACCATTGTCCTGTATTTGTCAAAAGAGGTTGATGATGAATCAACATGGTTGATCACGATGCATGTGCACAGGATATTCAGAAATTTTTTTATCAAGGAGGGTGATGACACAAGTGTGGGGTTTTTGATATTCGAGATCGGTTCACGCACACCAATGCAAACACAATACAAACCCCAATTTCACCAACTCACAAATGAAGCCGCAAGAGTTCGGTAATTATCTTTTCAATTTTATTTGATGATAAATCAATCTTGGAAAATAGTTAGCGAGTTGTTAGGTGCCGGATATTTTCTTAAAGACTGGACTGAATTCTTACGACTAGTTGCATGTACTTTCATCTAGTATGGGTGTAAGTACGGATCGTAAAATGACTACCCGTGTTACTTAAGGATGGAGTCTTACATAATATCCTTTAAACCACCCACTCTGCTAAGGAAATCCAGACCGTTTACCGGCTACTCGTTATTTCCTCACTGAGAAGTAGCTAATCGTTTTAGAATTAGTAGTTTGAATGAAGATTCTGGAGCTGGGTTCTAACGTTAAGTGTCGTCTCTCGCTCAGTCAGACAAATAAAGGAATCCAAGGTCGGGGTTGCTCTCCCGCAAAAATTCTTGATTTTATGAGTTAATTTGGTCGGCCTTGTTTAGCAGACCTAATTTTATTTAGGCGATCACTGAAAAAATAGGTGAGCACAAATACACGTCTACCGTCTAGTCCCAATTTCCTTTAAAATTATGTGACAAAATAGGAGAGAGAAATTCGAGAAAAGCCGATGCACGTGAAACAATGATGTATGCTCAGATAGAAGACTTACAGTGATTCCTCACAATCTCCATGTGGGATGCAATGCAATACAAGAATTGAAAGATTATTCTAAATGAATGCAAACCGATAAAAATTGCACCTAGCAGAAAGTTCTATTAGTCGTGAAGAATTGATTTGAATTTGAGTAAATTGAACAATCTAATATGCGTCTCAATTAAGTGAAGTGTGGTCTTAAGTTCTACGAGCACAATCAAAAATTCTAAAAGCTCTAATAGCCGTATGTGCAGGTCTAACCTACGAGCCACTCAAGTCGGTCCCCACCCTCACTAGAGAGTGAAACAAGCCATGACCCACCATATAAAAAGTTCAAGGTGTTGTTACACATGCGAGAGTCCAAACGGATACAGCTATAAATGAGCAATCAATTACAGAAATTAAAATTGCATAAAAGTAAATCCTAGACTCTACGTTCTCTCACGATTCGACTTGATCTAAATTTTAATGCGGCTTTTCGAAAGTCGATTGAGATGCGTCGATTTTTGTGAGAAACTACTCTACATACTTCGGGTACCTCGCAAGAAAAATAAGAGAGAGAGAGAGTGTGTATTAGAGAGTGACATAAAAATAAATAAAAAAACAAGAAAATAAATGTTGAAAAATAGAATAAAGTAAATGCAGAAAGGAATAAATATGGAAAATATAATGTGAAGATTCGGGAGTCAGACTATCCGAATGTGGAAAGTTGAATACAAAAATTTTTAAACTAAATCTATGTTGTTTGCCTATCTGGCAACGGTGCCATCTGGCGAGTCGAAAAATGCCCTCTTTAATTGGTGTGAATTAAGCTTTAATGCGTTGTTGTAATTATGTCAGGAATTCGGAATTAGTCTAGAAATAACCACAGTTAATTAATCAATTTTCAAGCGGCGTGATTTTATGTTTATTTTACTTGGGCAAGTCCCAAGGTCGAACTCTACAAGGTAAAGGAACAATCTAGAATTTTGTCTATAAAGGTTCATGCACGGTTTTTGATGTGGTATTTTTTGATATTTTTAATGTGGTTTTGGAACGCAGAATACAAATATGACCAATTTTAGGGACTAAATTGCAATTTCAATCAAACGATGTCTAAAAATTATGAAACTTGACCAAGATGTAAAATATAGTGAAATGAATGCACTGTAAATTTTTTTAAAAATTTTTTTAAATGCAACATAAATATTTTATGAATTTATGAATGTAAACAAAGTGAATTTCAATAATCAATTATAATAAATATTAAACCTGTTTGTTTTCAAGGATAAAATTATCTGAGATCTATCACTAGGTGATTGATCTTAGAAAAATCCTAAACCTCAAAAATACTAGATTTAATACCTATTAAAAATTAAAGATTGAAATATGCAAAATGATTTTTATAGGGCAAACCATGCATGCAAATGCAATTCTTTTTGGGCAGAATTTTAAAATAACTAATTTTATAATCCGTGAATTTTTTGGAATTTTCATAGTTATGGTTAATTACTTATGAATTTTGAGGCATAAGATGGGAAAAATACGCAATTTTCCACGAGAATATTAATAATTGACCACAATCTAGAAAAATCTCACAAGTATGCCATAATGTATAGAATCAATAGAAGAACATCATGCTAATTTTTTAAAAATATGGGATGTAGAGGTTTAATACAAAGTGGGAACACAGGGGTAGAATTGCAATAATATAAACCAAATAAATTGCAACATTGGGGTTAAACTTGGATTACCTAAAACCCGGGGGTTTCCTTGCAAAATTTCCAGAAATCATGTGCCGAGCATGCAACTCTGGAGAAGCAGGGATGTGATGCGAATTGGCAAAGTACTAGGGGTATTGATGCAAAAGGCCCCTCCGTGCACGAGCCGTGTACGCGGTGAGGGCCTCGGGCAGGGAGCCCGGCGGAGCGACGAGGGAATGCTCTGGAGTCGCGGGTGAAGGCAGAGATAGGCAGGACCTCCTAGCGGTGAACGGATGAGAGGGAGTCGTCGGGGCTCGAAGGTCGGTGGCCGAAGGAGCGGTGGCTAGGCACTTGTAGAGGTTGCGCCTCCTATCAGAGAAGGTGGTGAAGGTAGGGTCGGGCAGGGCCTCTTGGCTGAGAGGGAGTCATCGGGGGAGATGCCCTGGAGTCACAACTAAAGCTGGGGATGGGAGGAGTGATTCTGAAGGTGAAACGCGGAGGCATTGGAAGCGTTGTCGTTGAAATTGTGGACGTGCAGGTGGAGGTTGGTGAACGTTGGCGGTAGAGCGTCTTTGCGTCGTCGTTGGCTCGACAGTCGGCGAGGACCGGAGCAGAAGCAGCTCGCGCGAGGGCAATGCTGCAGTGGTGGGCTAAGACACCAGATCTCACCGCGTCATTAGGGGCGAGGAGCTGTCACCTCCGACCGATTCTTTCCTTCGAGCTGTAGTCAGCGGAAGCGGACGAGAGGGTGGCGACGTTATTGGTTAAATAGAGGTGAAGGAGGGTCGATTGTGGAAGGGTGGAGATCATATTTGACGAGGAGAAGCTGTCGACTAAAGAGGAAGGTGGTGTGAATGGGGAGTGGCGGTGATTGGCGGCTGGGGAGATTGGAGGTAGCGGTGGTCGGGCTCTTAGGGTGAAGGTGGAAGGCGGTCGGAGATTGGGTGTGTTGAAGATTCGATGGAGATTAGATTGGGGTGAATGCGTCGGAGAGGAAGGGCGGTGTACAACTAATTAGGAAGGTGGTGGTGCGAGGATCTCAAACGAGCGGTGACGATTTTCAGGGTGGGTGGCGAGATTGGAGGCGGCGCTGCTCCATTGGGAAAGTGGGAGAGAGAGGGGCGGAGGAAGGGGATGGCCTGGGAACCGTCGGATCGACCGAGATCGGATGACCCAGGTCGAGACACGTGACATTTAGTTTTTTATATTTTTGAATAAAATGTATTTATAAAAAGCTCAAAAAAGGGTGCCACGTGGCGGCTCCAAGAGCCGCCATGTTACCTCCAGAAAATTCAAAAAATAAAAGAAGAAGAAAATAAAAAAGAAATAGCAAACAACCTCGGATTGAAAAGTTTTCTTCACGAAATTGTTGGACTCGATGAGATCTACAATTTTCATGAAGAGACCAAAATAAAAATCGGTCATTTGCTTAATGTGATATTTTTGAGGTACTCTATGTACATAGAATACCTTGATTTTTGGGTATTATATTTTTTGTCATTTTTAAACCAAATAAAAATACAGAAAAAATATTATAAAATCAAATATAAATATTTACACATTAATCTATTTTTTATTTTTATTAATTAAGAAAAAAAGAAATAAAATAAAATGCGAAGACAACAGTTTTTGTACAGACCATTAGTGAAGACTCGGACTCAGTTTGTTTCTTTGACTTTAAGATCATTTTGGATTGGATTTTAAGGCAATCTAATAAAACTTTTATCGAAGAAAATAAATGAAAAATAAATAAAATAAAAATGAGTCAATTATGTACATAAAATAATAGGTGAAAACCCACTAAAATACAGAATGTACAAAAGAGGCCTAAAACCCAACTTTCTCATATGAGCTCCGATTCACTTGAACTTGATCTTGTTTTGAAGGCAATTGAATGTACATTAGTTCAAAAGTGAGTAGGATCAAATTGAACACTGGATGAAGAAGATATCAAGGTTTTAGTCCGAGAATCCTGCAATTAGGGTTTGGGTTTTTGGTCCACTTATTTAGGTTAGTGATTTTTTTGTATTTTTCATTTATTCATGTTAGTGATATGTACACAATGAAGGTAGTTTCAGATCATTTAGAGAGCATGAATTAGTTAAAAATCAGGGACGTTAGGCTATTTTACAGGTCATTTTGGCTGGGATTTTTGGCTTCTTATTTTGTGCAATAATGTGTGATAAAATGCCATTTTTATCAATACATGCATGACTGCTAATTATGCAGAATAAATGAAGAAATGCCAATGAATTTTAGGGATTTGAGTTTAAGTAATCATTTTTAGAGCGATGAATCTAAGATTCATCAATGTGTCCTCACCTCTCAACAATCAATATAAAATGCATACAATGACGGGGTTGCTCTCACGCAAACAAGGGTTAGTTTTAGTCAATTTTTTGGTAAATTTGTATTAGCAGTATTGATTTTAAGTTAGACTACAACTAAATGAAATATGCCACACAAAGCATGTCTAACGAGCAGTCCTGATTCCCTTTTTTATTCTAAGTTGTAAAACCAAGGGGAAGGTAGTCGAGAAAAGTTGATGCAATGATAAAATCAATTATGCATGCCCAGTTCGGAAGACTTACAGTGGTCCTCGCGCTCTACATGTGAGATGCGATACAAAATAGAAATTTTTTATGCTATATGGAAACACAGACGATTAAACCACACCTAGCATATAGTTCTATTATCGAGGAAGAATTAATTTCAATTTGGACTAAGTATAATGATATAAGGCGTGTTTTATTAAATGTATATGTGTGGTCCTAGATTTTACAAGCACAAGCAGATAAAACCTATAAAAAGCTCTAAGAGCCATGTGCATGTCTAACCTACGAGCCACTCAAGTCGAGCACATCCTCACCGGAGAGTGAAACAGGTCTCGACACACCACAAAATAAAGTCTAATGTCCGGGTACACACGCAAGATCCCAAACGGAATCCGCTGGAAATGTGCAATTATTACAAATTAATGAAAAAACAAATACATAAAATAAAATCCTAGACTCTACACTCTCTCACGACTTGACTCTATCTTAATTTTTAATGCGGATCTTTCAATCAGTTTAATTCCCAGAAATGTCGGCCTTCAACGCTCCTGAGTTGCTCGAACACCTAAGTGGTCACTCCATCATGTCCGATCCCTTGCACAAAAAATAAGATTATGGTCAGAGAGAGATAGACACAAATGAAATGAAATAAAATAAAATAAATTCATGAAAATAAACAGAGAAATAATCACAAGAGAAACACGGGGTCATACTACCCGGGGGTGGAAAACCTAAAAACTAAATTTACTAAAAATAAACCTAAGCCGTGCCTCGCCGACAACGGTGCCTTTTGACAATCTGCAAAAATGCCCTAGTTAATAGTGTTGAGTTGTTGTAGTTGGGCAATTAACAGATCAATAAAAAATGACCACGAATTAATTATTCAATTAATGCGAGCGATCAATTTGTCTTTTTACTTAGGAAAGCCCAAGGTTAAACTCATGGAGGCGCCACTATCTCCATAGGTTGGTTATTAGGCGATATAAAAATTAGATTCCCAGTGAGGTATTTTTTGTAATTTTTCATGCAATTAATAAATGAAATGCAAATTAGGACAAGTTTTGGGGCTAAACTATAAGTTTCAACCAAATGAACTGAAACCCAATGAAACTTAACCAGAATGTGTAAGAATGCTAAATTAAGCTACTATAATTTTTTGAATTTTTGGAACAAAATAAATTAATTATGAATTAAACATGCATGCATGGTGATTTTTTGTAAATTAATTTTAATAAATAGAAAACCAATTTATTTCTCTGAAATAAAATTACCCTAGATGAGTTTATTGAGAGCTATCCAGGAAAACTAATAGATCCTAAAAATACTTGATTTACGGCCTATCAGAATTCAATTACTCAAATCACCATTTCATTTACTGCGACCTTAATATGTGTGCAAATGTCATGAAATTTGAGCACAATGTAAAACAAACTAAAATTACTTTGAATTTTTGAGAATTATCAGAGTAAAGATAATTTACTATGGAATTAATCGCATGTAGTGGGTAAAATATTCAATTTTCCACAAAAATAATTATATTAAATAAACCATAGTCACAAAAATAAAATCAGCATCCACAGTCATAGAGAATAAATGATTCTACGCAATGCTATTTTTGAAATTAAAAATTGATGCAAAAGAATGCTCAAATAAACATGCAAACAGAAGGTTCTATATGCAAATACAAAAAGCAAAAAAATAAAAAATACGGATGCAATTACCTAAATGCAGGGGGAAACTTATGCAATTTTTCCAAGAGGCCACGTGCGCCTCACGTGCCTCCTGGAAGGCTGGATTTGTGTGTGAATGCTTGGAAGCTAGATGGGTATTCTACAATTTCTCTCACGTGCATGTGCGGCTCACGTGATCTCCAACAGGCGAGACGTTTGTGGAATTTGCTATAGTTGTGAGGGTGGTTGTGTAATTTACCTGCCTCACGTGTCGCACACGTGAGGGAAGGTTTTGGGGTTGCACGGTGTCGTGCACGTGCATGAGGAGGGTCCAAGAGGGGGCAGACGATGGCGAGCTACTGCGGATCTTCTTCTCCGATCAACTCATGTTCGGGGTTGAGGATGATGGTGGAGTTCCACAGAATGAGGTGTCTTTGATTGTTCAACACATGACCAGGCTACTATTCGTGCCCACATCACGGTATCGTAGCTAATATATGGGGCAAGCAGGTCCATTGCAAAATGTTCTGGAGTTTCGAGCATGCGGAGCTCATCTTGGAGAAGTACACCCGTTGGTGTGTTTGTGCGATGGAGTTTGATAAAACCACAAATGCCCTAGCTAATTTGGTGAAATTAACATTTAATGTGAACGTTGTAGACATGCAATTCAGATTAATGAAAATGACCACTGCTTAACTAAGTATCCAATTAAAGAGAGCAATCAATTTTTTGTACTTGGTAAGCCCAAGGTCGAACTCACAGAGGCAATTGTCTCCTTAGGTTGATTTATAATCAATCTAGAACTAGGTTTTCAGAGAAGCATTTTTTTATTTTTTATGTGCAAAATATAAATGCACAAATGCGATTGAGTTAGGCTATTAAGAAAACAAGCAACTTAGCCAAATTAACTTTTTATATGAAATTAATCCAATTTAGACAAATTGTATTTTACCTACAAAGCTAATCTAATTATGAATACATAATGTATTTTTTTGGAATTTTTAAGTTTAAAATACAACAATGAAAATGCACACTTTTTACGGGTTTTTGTGCAATTTTTCATACAAACAGTGTAAAAGTTATGAAATTTTTACTGAAAGTGAAACATGATGAAATGAAGCTATAGTAATTTTTTTGGAACAAAATATGACTTTTATAATTTTTTACTGAAAATAGAGTGATAGTTAGTATTTAATTTCTAATAAATTCACGAAATCGAATTATCAAGAATCAATTTATCTCAAAAAGATATTTTAATGAGCAATCCATGAAACTTGAAATTTTAGGAAAATAATACTTGTGGTTTTAACTAAAAATCAATTACAGAAACCACTCTATCATTTATTTTATGCACAAGAGACATCCATTTTTTATTAAATTCAGATAGTAATTAAAGCACAACTATAGCATCATATCTAATTTTTGCACAAATTTCAGAGCAAACATTAATTAAATATGAATTTCAAACCTTGAGTTGGGTAAAATAAGTAATATTTCACCAAAATAATTTTAATAATTAACTACTGCTCATAAAATTACTAATAAATATTCGAAAGATCAAGAATTATATGTTCTAAATTATGCAATTTTTGAATTTAAAAATGATGCGGAAATGATGTTCAAATTACAATACAAATGCAAGGTTCCAAATGCAATACATAAATAAAGTCGGTAGAAAAATG
Source organism: Ottelia alismoides (assembly GCA_037367405.1). Classification (NCBI taxonomy): domain Eukaryota; kingdom Viridiplantae; phylum Streptophyta; class Magnoliopsida; order Alismatales; family Hydrocharitaceae; genus Ottelia; species Ottelia alismoides. The sequence goes on along the minus strand of JAZKJV010006252.1, from coordinate 981,307 downwards.
CTGACGGAACTTAGATGCAATTACCAAGACTTGAAAGCACCTGAATGCAATTTCCCTTGTGGGGTGCATGCGTTGCACGTGCTCCTGCTGGCAGGGGTGTGATTGTATATCTCTAGGAATTTGGGGGCAGGGGCTCACAATGCAAAAAGCCCAGAGGAGCATATCATATGCACATGAGGGGGACTTCCTTCTTCTTTGTTGGATTTGTAGGGGGATCGATACCATTATCCCTCGTCCTCATGTGTCATACACGTGAGGTGGAGATAATGATGAGGTGGGAGTGAGGCACACGGAGGTTGGTTGACACGCTATTCGAAGCTCGTCTTTGGGTGGGTCGAGGCTCGTCTACTGATGGAGCTCCTCGACGATCATGGTGGAGTGGCCGACAAAGGAGGCAAGCTTTGGCGATGGCCTGCAATGGTCGAGGAGCTCCATTCATGGAGATGTGGCACGGGGAGGATCTTGAGCCCGATGAAGACGCTTAAGGGCTCGGGCCCCAAAGGCAGTTGTCGATGAAGGTGTCGATTCCAGGTGTGGCGGAGTTGCAAACTGATTGAGGACTGTGGAGGGCGATCTTGATTCTTCCTCTTAGTCGACACACGGCCAGGGAACGTCAGGGCGGCAAGCAGTGAAGTCGAGGTGCAGAGGCGAGCTTGGTGGTCGTTGTTGGAGAATGAAGGGCACGGAGCAGAGATACAGTTGACGACATCTCTCTTCATTGTGGCGAGGCTCGGAGCGATGTCTGCGTTGTTGGCGAGGCGGCGGATTTGGCTCTCCCGAGTAGGTGTAAAGTGGCAAAGCAGAGTCGTGGACAATGGAGGTGATTCTGGTGGTCGAGGCGTATGTTGGAGAACTCCGTTGACCTACAAAAGTGGGAGGCTCGAGCTAGAACTCGACCAATGGTACGCGATAAGCGGTAAATGGGTGAGAGAGCTCTAGTGCATGTGGAGGTTGGGGCTTGTAACCCCGGGCGACGTAATGGTTGGAGATGAGGGGTCACTGGCGAGAATAATGAAACGAGGAGGTCAGAATAATGGATGTAGTTGTTTAAATTTGGAGTTGGGTTTGGGGGAAATAACATAGCAAACGAAGAAGGGGTTAAATGAAGAGAATCGTAGAGAATAAGAAGGAGAAGATCACATGGGAGTGGAGAAGGATGATCGATTGACTTTAGATGGGGAACGTAGACCCTCTCAGTCCTTCGCTCAAATGCCTCGGTAAGGCGGAGCTAGAGCAGCTCGCAGAACGTCTGGGGAAAGGGAGGGTGGTCCCTTGGATCTCACCGCCTAGGTGCACGTCGTCGCTCGCTGCAGTCACTCTCCCTTGCTGTCACTACGGAATGGAAGGAGCTCGATGCCCTAGAGCTAGAAGATGGTGGATGGACAGTACAAGGTGGGTGGAGAGAGGTTATTTATGGTTAGTTGGGAGGAAGTCCGAGATCGACAGGGAGAGGGCATCATAGTGAGGAGCGAAGAAAGATAGGGAGGTTGTTGCAGACAGTGTCAGTGAGGGGTGAGAGGGATGATGGTTGGAGGAGAGAGAGATGCAGAAGATGCGATTGTGCATTAGGGTCACGGCAACAAGAAGCGGCGTTGGCGGTTACTAAAAGGCATGAGGACAAGAGATGGAGAGAGAGAGAGAGAGAAGATGGCCGCACTGCCGCGCGAGGAGTGCGGGTGGTGAACCCGGGTCTGTGGGGGAGAGGATGGCTGTAACGAGGAAGGCGGGGATCGAGTCTTTAGGAGGGATGGGAGAGCGGGAGGCATGTGTACTGCCACACAAAGCGAGGCGGGCAGTTGTTGTATGTTGCACGAGGCGGAGAGGCAGAGGAGCGGGTCGCATGGGAGTAGGAAGGAAGAGGGGTTGCCATGTGGCGCGCGAGGGCGTGACCACGTAGCAGGCAAAAATTAAAATAATAAAAATAAAGTAAATAATAAATAATAAATAAAATAAATATATAATAAATAAACAAATAATAAATAAAATAACGAGAATAAAATAAATGGGGTTAATACGTGGCAGCTCTAGGAGCGGCCACGTGTCGCTCCCAAAAAATACAAAAACTAAATGTAAAGAAAAATAAAAAAGAAATAACAAAAGTGGTCAAATACAAAATTAGTCAACACTAAAGTTGCTCATCTCAAAATGATCTACAACTTTTGTGAAGGATCAAAAATCAAAATAATCCATATGTACAAAAACTATTTTTTTGGGGTATCTTATAGGTATAAAATATTACATTATTATCTTTTACAGATTTTTGACATTTTTAAATAAAATAAAAATCAAATAAAATTAGAAGAAATATGAAATAAATATTTACAACTAAATCTATTTTTTTTGGATTTTAAATAATTACAAAAAATAAAGATATAAAATAAAAAATAAAAGGGGACATATGTACAATATACTAGGAGGGGGCCAAAATCCAAGTTTCACATACAAACTCTGATTCTTTTGAATTTGGTCTTGTTTTGAAGGTAATTGAATGTACATTAATTCAAAAGTGAGTAGGGGTCCATAGAAGACTGTATGAGAGAGATATTCACGTTTTAAGATGTTTAGTCTCAAACTAGGGTTTAGATTTTATTAGTCAGTTCTACAAGTTAGTACTTTTTGATATTTTCATTTATTAGTGTTAGTAATATATACACTATAAAGTTGATTTTATTCGAATCTGAATAAGTAAAAAATGGATAAAATGGGGGAAATATGGTGAATATACATGTGATATTTACAAGTGACTTTGGCTTCTTATTTAATGCAAATATGCGTGTTAAGATGTAGATATTAATTCTAAGTCTATAATTGGTAATAATGCAAAATAGATGGAGATATTCAACTAATTACTCGAGAACAAAGCTCTATTTTCGACTTTTAGAGTGATGAATCACATATTCATCAGAGGTGTGGGTGCTTCGTCTCCTATCGTAGGTGAGGGAGAAGGAGCTATGAGCTCCGACTAGGGAGAGGGCTGGAGGTGAATATGTATGGGAGGTTGAAACAAAACGATCGGATTTGAAGCTAATTATGTCGATGCGTTCTAGTTTTTGCGATTAGAGAAAGGGGATGGTTTTGGATTTGATGAGGGAAGAAGAAGGGGTAACCAAGGAGAAGAAGAGATTGAAAGAGAAGAAAGAAGAAGAATGACGGAGAAGACGAATTCACCGGAGGGGTGGCTTGGGGTTGCGAGGGTCCTTGGCCGGTCTTCACCTCGAGGATATCTGGCGGTGAGCTCCGAAGTTTAACAATCACAATTGTGGTAGAAACAACAAGGATGAGCTTTGATGGATCTTGTCGACAAGAGAGGATAGGGTCGTCGTCGACTCCCAACTACGAGTTGTAGCTCTCACCTACAAGCAGGAGCGAGCTGGGCCCTCTAGCTCTCCATCGACGGATAAGATGCACATGAGGCAGCATCCGACTTTTAAGGATGGTTGCGATGGTGCAAAAGACGAAGGAGGTTGGGGGATGTGAGCGAGCAGTTGAGATTGAGATGGAAGTAGGCATGTAGTTGCGGCCTGGGTGGAAAGAAGAGAGGATCATGGAGAGAGAGAGGGCAAGGGTGGGGCGAAGGAGTGCCGTCGCTAAGGGCAGAGCACAATGGGTACCGCACGAAGCAAAGGAAAGGGAAGGAAAGGGGGCCAGCCATGTGGCATGCGGGGGCGCAACCACGTGGTAGGGAGGAAATTAAATAAAATAATAATAATTAAATTAAGAAAATAAAGTATAATTAAAAAAGAAATAATAAAAAGACATAATAAATAAATAAAGTAATAAAAAATATAAATAAATAAATAAATAAAATATTAAAATAAATAAATAAATAACGAAAATAAAATAAAATAAAAAGGTTGTGACACATGGCGGCTCCAGGAGCTGCCACGTGTCGCTCCCATAAAATTCAAAAATTAAATCTAAAGAATAATAAAAGAGGAATAACAAAAGAGATCAAATCAAAAAGTGGTCAACATGAAAGTTGTGCGTCTCGATGAGATCTGCAACTTTCTTGAAGGATTAGAAATCAAAATAAATCATTTGTACACAGGTATTTTGGGTGGTATCTTATAGGTATACAATACCACATTTTTGTGTTTTGTAATTTTTTATCATTTTTATAGGATAAAAATCAAAATAAAATCAAAGAAATATAAAATAAATATTTACACTTTAATCTATTTTTTGAATTTTTAGTAATTAAGAAAATAAAAAGATAAAATAAATAAAATAAAGGGACATTTGTACAATATACAATGAGGGGCCCAAAACTCAAGTTTCACGTACGAACTTCGATTCCTTAAATTTGGTCTTGTATTGAAGGTAATTGAACGCACATTAATTCAAAAGTGAGTAGGGTCCATAGGAGACTATATGAGAGAGATATTTATGTTTAAAGGTTCTTAGTTGCAAACTAGGGTTAGGGTTTTATTGGCCAGTTTTTCAAGTTAGTATTTTTTGATATTTTTTATTTATTAGTGTTGGTAATATGTACACTATAGGGTTGATTTTATTCAATTCCGACTTAGTGAAAAATAAATAAAAATAAAGAGAAATATGGTGAATATACAAGTGATATTAACAAGGGAATTTGGCTTCTTATTTAGTGCACATATGCATGCTAAAATGCAGATATTAATCCTAAATGCATGTATGAGAATAATGCAAGATAAAAGGAGAAATGCAGCTAATTACTCAGGAACAAAGCTCTATTTTCATCTTTTAGAGTTATGAATCATAGATTCATTAGATTTACATAGCCACGAAGTTCCAAGGTTGCTCAACTCTTGATTTCTTCATCGACAAACTCACGAAGGACTGAGGAATCTCTCTCGACCATTAAAAGCATCAAACAACGAAGGGACGAGGAGCAGGATCTCATCGAAGCCTCGCCTTCACCACCGCTTGCGGAGGAGGAAGAAAGAGATCCTCGATTAGCAATCACCGTCGGATCAACCTGAATTGGGTGAGATCCTATGGTTCATCTTGTGCCATGCATCTCTTCCGAAGCAATGCTTCAGAACTAGAGGCTCGGCCAACCAAACCAACTTCAAAGCATCCTTACACGCCAAGTGGCCCGAGCCAAGCACTTCCCTAGCTTAGACAAGTCACGCACCATATGCACATGGGGGCAGACATTTTGCATCGTCACCCCGTTGACTTCTTCAATTTGCATGAGTCCCCGTCCTGTGTATTTTACACCTTTCTCCTACAATTTTGTTTATATTTTTATTCAATTTGGACATGTTCATAAGTATTTTAAGTAAATGTTATTGCACTTAATTTCTTGTATTGTTTAGTCAATATCTTGTGAACCTAATCTCTGATTTTAATGAAATCAGTGTTATTTTGAAGTTATTTTTGTGCTCTTTCTATTGGTGTATTTAATTCACTGAGTTGATCTATATTTCGCACTTTATTATTCAGAGAGCATTTTAAATCTATTAGGTCCAATTTGCATTTAAAAATTAATTTCATTATGGTTGGATTGCATTCTTTATTACCTTGATCGTTCATTAATTTATTAATTGCTTTCACAAGTGATTAAACCATTTAATCATGAGCATATTTTTGTGTTGTGTATTTAGTTAAGTTTTCCATCACATCATTATTTTTCATATAATATAATTGTATAAAATAATTTAAAATTTGCATTCATGATGTGTGTTACATTGTGCTCGACCTAGAAAGCCTAGAAATCGCTCTAATAAATATTTAACACCTGAGTTAAATCATAGAATTTCTTGTATCCCTGTGTTCAATCTTGGACTTGCCCGGGTTATAAATTTAAGCTGAGACACTCTTCATAGAGATATCTCTCACTTCTGTTGATTGATATTTGGCCCGTGCTACAACTAGCACGATTATATTAGCCAATTTAGCGTTTATCACTAACTAAAACTGAAAAGATAAACGATCGAACTCTTACGATCATCATTGTGTGAAGTTGGTGAATTTGGGTTTACTATTGTGTTTGTTTGCAGTGTGTGTGTGCTTCCACACCTTACACGCCTTCCATCTTTCTCTTGTTTTGACATCGTGTTCCTATTCTATATTCTCTTGGCATCGAAGATAACATGTCGACGATCTTTACGCTCAAACATTGTGAGCCATCGATCTTCCACCATGATGCATACGTCTTCACAGACTCCATGACCCTCTTCCCGAGTCAGTTTCACCTATTTACAAGGTGAGTCAGACCCAAACTCCCTCGCCTCCCAGTCCTTTAGTCGAGGACGACCCTCACCTCAACATTTCTTCTTCTCCTGCACATTTTTCATTGAGTGCTTATGAGGTTTTTTCCTTTCTAGAGAAGTTGACTGACATCATGGTGAGAGGGGAACGATCGTCTGATGAGAGATCGGCTGATGACAGACATGATACTGGATCCGATGTGATTAAAGGGATTCTAGATATACTGCAACAGATGAGTGTACAACTTCAGCAGTAGTTTAGAGTCTATGAAGAGTTGAGAGCTGAGATTGCCACATTGAGAGTTAGAGGAGGGAACCCACCGGTTGCAGGTGTTCCCATTACCACACTACATGATGGGTACAACCCTGGAGTGAGTACATTACAACACTGGATTCGATTGCCACCAAACCAGGGTCCGTACAATTTGAGGCCATCTTTCATTTTACTACTTCCCAAATTCTATGGGAACATGACATAGGAGTCATTTACATTTCTTCAGCAGTTTAAGATGATATGCGGTACGTCTTGTTACCCGAATTTTATGTAGGAGGCTATACACCTCAAAGCCTTCCCCTTCGCCTTAGTAGATAAGGCGCTCTACTGGCTGAATAATTTGGAGAGAGAGAGAGAGAGAGATTTCTACTTGGGAGGATATCAAGTCTACATTTCTGCATAAATATTTTCCTCTTGGAAGGATAAATGCGACGAGGATCCGAATTTCAAACATCACGCAACACTCCCATTATTCATTCCATGAAGCATGGGAGCAATTCAAGGATATGATAGAGAAGTGCCCTCATCATGAGATACCACTGAAGGTGCTTGTACTGAATTCTTGGGAGGAATTCATGCTGACATTTAGGGTTTAGTTAGTGCCGAATGTGGCGGCAATTATCTAAATAGGGATGTGAGTCGATTTGGACCATTTATGAAGGGATGGCCGCGAACTATAGAGTTGTTGATTCCACTCAAGCATACCAGAAGACCACCCAGCCACCACACCATAGAGATCATCAGAATGTGGCTAGTGCAACTAAGTCTGAATCACAAGATATCAATAAGGGATATATCAGTGAGAAGCTTACAATTGTCTACGTGATTCAGAAGCAAGTTCAGGAGTTGTAGAAGCTATGAGGGTTGGAGAAGCTTTCTACATTACCTCAGTAGATGAGTGATTTGGTGAAGACGGTGGAGGATATTCAGAGACAGAGCCAGAGCCATCAACCACCTACACCTCATCTTATACGAAGATCTTTACATGTTCTTCCCACCCGTCGGATACATTTTGTGCAAAGCGAGACATGGTATCCTACTAAGACTCCATAAATAGCTTGGCATGAGGATTCATACACGGTCGATCATATCCAGACCATGACACCTGTAGCAGATGATGTTGATACTTCATCCAACTTTAAGATCAATAGTATATGGTACACTCCAGTTCCTTACCAGTGATCGCCACATGTTACACCATAGAGCGTACACCATACACCGCAACAGTTGCACCAGCAACATGAACGCCCACATTATCAACAACACCACTGAATCAGTCTCACCATTCTTTCTATCATAGACCAGTTCATCATCCTACAGATCTACATTACCATCAGCAGCAGCGGTCATAGTTTACACGTCTGAGATCTCCACAGCCATATACTTCACAGTATTCGCACACATTTAGACAGGAGAGATCAAAGAGCCATGGATAGGCTTCTGAGCCTGAGTTATTTGCACAGTCCTTGCCTCTGAACCAGATCATGGACATGTTGAGTATTCTCCAGATAGAGCACAAGACAAAGATGGAGTGGGTTATCCATCGTCTAGATCAGTTAGCCGCACCCAAGACTACTCTTCCTATGCAGCCACAGATGAATACGAACAACAAGCATCGTTATCTGGATCAGGTAGAGAGCATAAATAGATCCACTGTTAAGATCACTTTTCCTGAATTTTTAGCTAACTACATTCATCTCAGGAGCGGTAGACAACCACAAGTCCCTGATCCAGATGAGGGAGTCCCACATGATGGGGAGCTACAATCCACACATGAGAAGATACATTCTGATGCTGAGCAGGAGTGCCATGATGATACACTACTTGATGATGCCAGAGATGGGAACGATGCTGAGACAATAGACATGTACATGATTTTGATACTCTCAATGTAAATGTTGATTCCCATGATGTGAATAAAATGAGAACTTTGTTGTTCCAGGAATGATTCCTTTTCCTGATGCTTTATTTGGTAAATGAAAGAAAAAAGTCAAAAAGAATGATGTGACTCCTGAGACTGGGAGGTTACTTAAAGATCACATATTTATGAAGATACCACTCCATGATGCCTTGGATCATTTTCCTACACTTAAGCAACAATTGAAGAACAAATATACAATACATAGGAAAAACAAGTCCCAAACTAAGAAAAATAATTTTGACCAAGGCCACGTCTTGTGCTATACAGAACAAGTTACCAAAGAAGAAGAGAGATTCGAGTGTTCATTATGTCAGATGAGATATTTCCAATGCCACATTCCATCGCACTCTCTTAGATAATAGTTCCTCCATTATTTTGTTACCATCTTCGTTACTTGATAAACTCGAGTTGGGTCCTCTTTACAAATCACGCACGATCCATCAGTTTGCTGATAAATCAGTAAAGAGACCTACGTACATGTTGAGGAACATTATCGTGACTGTGCAAGATCTATAATTCCTAGTGGACTTTAATGTCCTAGACATGGGTTGCCCTACTCAGTCACTTTACCCCAGTCATTCTCCGGAGGCCTTTCTTGCAGAAGCAAAGGCTCTCTTTGATTATGATACTGGAAATGTATCTTTTTGCACTAAAGGCAATAAGGTATACATTAAGATGGCAAGAGAATCAACTAATTCAGATGTCGCGTCTATTCACAGTTCAGATTTCCTGAGTTCTCCAACCAACTACGATTACATGGATGAGGTTCGTTATGACGACCTTTAGAGGTATCAGATTGAGACCCATGATATCCTAGTAGAGGATGGGTCATGCATAACAGTTGGTAGTTCTTCTGAGCATAGCTTGTACACTTCTATATATACTGATAAGATGGAGTAGCAGTTTGATGAGCTTGTTGCAGATATTTTAGAGACTTTGCTTGATGCTTTCATTTTAGAGGATCTAGACAAAGATTATCATTGACCTAAGTTCTTCAGTTCTAGTCCTTCTAAGAGGAGAACAATAGAGAGTTAGATGGTGTGATGGACACATTTATTGTTACCTTCTGTAGTCCGACTTTAGAGACAGATACTATGGTAGAGAGACTGATGCCACGTACAGTATTCACCTACAAAGGCAACTCTACACAGTCAGCTAGGGATTGGTTCACACTTTCACAGCATATGATACCGTACGACCCAGGTTGAGGTAATATGCTCTGTACGGGACTTGTGACTAATTTTCCACTTCATTTTGTCCTATATAGAGACCTTGAAGCCTTTCATTTTTGGACCACACATCACTTTTACATTCTTCTTAGATCCCAATCGTCCCCATTTGAGCTTGTCTTTATATGTAGGATATAGTATCCTAAGCATGGAAAGACATATCGATATCGGTATCGATATCGGTACCATGTCGATACGATATATCGTCGATATATCGACGATATATCGATGCCATATCGCTGACATCGAACTGAGATTGTGAATAAAATGGCCTTGGAAGGCCAAATATCGACCATATCAGCGATATATCGGTGACCTGTCGATACTGATATATCGCCGATATATCGCGATACGGCCTTCCATGATCCTAAGTATAGGGGGATCGATTGCTTCGGTTGAGTTTTCATAATTTGATCTTTTTACTTTTCTTTTGTGTACAATCTTTTACACCCATCACTCGTCCCTAATTTTTTCCACACTCTTTCTATACTTAAGATACCTTGTCCTAAGTATTGGTGGGACCGAATGATCCCGTTTATTTCAATTTTTTCTTCTTTCATCTTTCGTTTGTTTATTCCTTGCTCTTAGTCATCTCATTTTTTGTCTCCACTATACTTATGCTGACTAGATCATAAGTATATGGGGGTGACTGACTTCTATTCTTTTATTCTTTTTTACCCACTTTTACTTATCATGAGTTATGTCCTCCTTTTTCTATTTTTTCTACTATGAAGACATAGCACAAGCTAAGTATAGTGGTGCATATATATTGTATATATACTTTTGTCCATGATTCGTACTTTTATGTATTTTCTATATATACAATCCATGAAAAGTGGGTGTGGGTAAAATTTATTTAAAAGATATTTATTAAGTATTTATAAAAGCCTTGTAAATAATAAAATTTATGTAGAATTTTAATTTAAAATCATTATTTAAATTTGGTATTTAAATGTGTATTTAAAACTATATAATACTTATTTAAAATTCTATTTATTAAAATGTGTAAAAATAGCTTAATATTTAAAATTTTGTATTTAAAACTTGTAAAATACGTTAGTTATTAATCCAAAATAAAATATTGGTAAGTTACCTTGTCCATTCTTGTAAATATGCTTGTTTATAAAAATTGAAAAAAATCATAAAAAATACAAAAGTCCTAAAATAAAAAATTACGGAATACATAAAATCCACAAAAATGAGTAAAATTCAGAAAATTTACTTCACAAGAACATTGTTGCATTGTATTCACATTTTCAGAATACGTTTGATTTCTCAAACTAAAGATTGAGAATAGTCTTAAGGATGGAGCTTGATTATGGCCTTTGACTTTCATTGTAAGGAGCCTAGTTAAGAACTGTACATTTTTAATTCAATATTTTTATAAATAAGATATATTTTTATGTTTCATTAAATTATATAATAATAAATAAAAGTAATGTGAATTTTTATAGATTTTAATAATTTAATTTACATATATTTATAAATACATGTATATACACTACAGTTTAAATTTGTATATTTTAAGGGTTTTCGATTTATTTAAAATATTAATTAAGGATTTTATTTTTGTTTTTATTTTATAAATAAACTAAAAAATAATTTAAAATTACTAAATATGTTGTACTATAAATAGTGTTTATAGAATAAAACAAATAGCCCAGAAACCTAGTTGTCATTAGGTCCAAAAACCGACTTTTTGCAAACGATCTCCGATATTAATGAAATCACATTTATTAATTAGAAAATTTATTTTATGAACTTTAAGGTGAGTAGAGTGAAATTGGAGTTTGTATGAAAAAGTTATGGGGTTCGGAAGTTGGGAAATTGATAATTTATAATCCAGATTTCTTGACATATTTACAAGTTGGAATTCATTATCATTTTTATATTTTTATATACATTTTTATAAACATATTAGTGACGAAATTATAATATGTACAAATGAATTAATTAAAAGTATTTTTTTCCTTATCTCAACCTACTTTATTGTTTACCGACAAATCCATGCTAACTTTGTCTCGGGTATTAGGTTATATAAATATATCTTACTGTTAAATTTATATTTTCTTAGTCATTATGTACAATATATGCATTTTTAATGTCTATCATATTATCTTTTCTTTATTTTTTGTTTTTCTTAGTTTTTATGTCTTTTTAATGAATGCATTTTTATTTATGGTAAAAGATGGATATTAATGCATATTTACATGTATTTGTTAAGGGTTTTAAGACAAAATGGGATATAAATGTTAATGAATCATGGATTCATCAGCTCCTTGTACTTAAATTTTGCTAGTCCCTTAACAAACACTTATTTGAAGAATAAGGAAAAAGAAAGAAACTTATAATGAATTTATTTTCCTAAACTAATTCTTGAGAACAAACAAAGGACAAAGCATGATCGAGCCTTAGAATAAGCATTTTGTCGGAGCCTTAACTAGGAGTAGGATTTTAGTCTCAACAGTCCTCAAGTTCTACAAATCCTTATTCAGGTTCACCTCAACAGGCAGATCAGATCCATTTATCCATGTATCTAACTCTTTCAACCCTAAATCAATTTATATTGTGTGTGTAATGTCTTAGCTCTTCCTTCTTAAGGAGGCAAAGAAACCGACCACCCTAGTAATACACTCCATGGCTTCCTCATCTAGCTACTCGATCCTCGAGGAATGAGGTATTCCCTTCTATGTTCAGGTCTTGTTGTGTCTACAATCGAATAGAGGAAAGAAGATAGAAGAATGAGAAGAGAACTAGAGTGTGACCAGTGTAGTTACATCTCCTTGTAAAGCTCAGCCAGTGTAGCCAAGTCTCCACTACGATGTGCAAGCTTTTTGGTGGCTTAGACGGACCATTGTGGTCATATTTGTATTTAGTGTTTGACTTCTTTTTGGTAGAATTTGTATTGTTGTTACTTGTACTGCAACAATCTTTTTGCGCTCTGATGAATATAACATCTTTTCTTCCCGTCAATCTTTTTTGGGTCTTGGAAAATTTGTTCCAGCAGACCATCCCTTATCTGAAACTTTATTTCAACCCCACAACTCCCATCTCTAGACGTCTACGCAACTAGACAAGGATGAAAATGCACCACTAAAATGAACTACTCTTTGCAACCTCATGCATGTCGAGCTAAGTACAGAGTGCATGTGTCCAAAATTGGTCCATTGTTGAAGAGTTAAGCGGATGACACCAAGTGTTCTACTTAGGCAAGTTTAATTTGAATTCTAATCATGGTCCTATGAAACCCAAAGGGTAAAGTCAAAGACTTGAAATATACTTATTTATCAAGTATATTATATGTATATTTATTAATGTTTTATTTATATATATATACTATAATATACACTATACATAGTATCATAATTTATATAATTTAATCATTTATATTTTCATTTTTACATATTTTTAAAATAATCCTTTTAATATTTTTTAGTTAATTTATACTGAATTACTATTTATGGATTATTGTGGTGCTGACACGTGCCAGCACCACAAGGCTTCTTCTACCTCAAGAAGCAAGTCGTTTTCGGTTCAAACGTCCAGACTTCGCCAATTTCATCCTCCTTCATTCATTCAACTAAATCCAATCCAACCCATCCATTTCCTTCTCCTAACTACTCTAATTCACGCCTACCCTTAGATCACATCTAACCCTTCGCCATCTTCCCTATTTAATCAAGCCAAGTTGCCTTTTCCAAAATAACTCTCATAATCATCATTTTAACCTGACCGAACTCCCAACTTCTCCACCTTGATTCTTCCTCCCCGAGTGACAGACAGTGGAGGACGACCATCCATATGGAAGACAGATGGTCGAGGAGGCGTTCCAAGGTTTTAGACCTTGCACCACGGTCAACCGCCGTTGTGTATAGCTCCGGGAGCCACCACACATCAAGCAAGGACCGAAGGTCATATACCTCCATCTCCCGGGTAATTTCCTTCATCTTTTCCTCATTTCATTCCTCAATTTCATCGCCATTTTAACATTTTTAATCACATTTTATTTAGTTTAATCACCCAATTATTGACTCCAATCAAACCCCAACCAATTTGATTCCCTTTTGCTTCCATTTGTAATTTGAAGCCCATCTGTTCTGAATATTCTGTTTTGCTACACAAGAACACCATTCAATTCGAGTCGATTATATTAGAATCGAGCTATTCTATTATCTTGCAGGTTGTTAATCATCCAGGAGCATCAGGAGAAAAGTAGCATCGCTTTCTTTCCCTCAATTTGAATCATTTCTAGAGTTGCTTCGGTGCAAGAATTTCACACTGAGCTTGGAAACCCTAGATGCACCTTTATACCTTCGATCTCCATTTCTTCTATCTTCTCGTAGTAGGCGAGCTCGAAGGGGGAGGCGCCCCCTTCTGGCCCTACATTTTATCCTTCTGATCATCTCCGGTCATTCGCACCCATCGCTAGAAGTCGCCTTCATCGAGAATTCAACTAATCGTCAGCGCACGTTCTTTATTTGGGGAAGAACTATACTTCCCTCCAAAAGCTATAGGTGGGTGACACGCGTTACCAACCAATTATCCAGATCACACACCTTCCATCTAATCATAGCCATTCAAAGTGAAATGGTGGAAATATTACAACATTAGCCCATCGAACTTTCCTAATTTCAGCTGCATTGCCAGGATTTTGGATATTTTCAATTAGGCCCCTACATGAGTACCTAAGTGCAATGAACTATTGTTTCTTACAGAATAATCCCTAATCGAGGACCTAGTTGCAGAACTTTTTATATTTTCATTTGTAGTTGTACCCTATACTGTGACCATTTTTGGACACTCTAGACATCGTATTTTTGGTGATTTTTCTAGGGTAGCTTCCCTGCTACCCAAGCAAGGTTCTGTTATATTTCTCGTGATTTTTCATCGCTGATTTCTATCATTTTAATTTTCTGAAGGTCGTCTTGTTTTTATTTATTTTTGTGTATATTCAAGCTCGTCGCTCGGTTTTCTCTACGTTCTACTATGTAGTATCAACCCTATTATATCTTAGATATCTACTCTATAGTATATTGTTTTGAAAAATATATATTTACTCTTTTTGAAAAAAATAAAAAAAATCATTATATTTTCATTCTTATTTCCACTATATTAGAATAGTACAGTACACTATATTCCACCTATTATATAGTATCACCATTTTCCCCAAATTAATCATCATTGAAAAATCAAATAAAAATTACAAAATAAAAATAAAAATTTGAAAAAAAATAAAAGCCAATAAAAACTAAAAAACCACAAAAAAACTTTCAAAAAAAATCAATCACAAATTCTTCAATCTTGAAATCAGAGTATGCTTCCTGCCTCCTTATGTTTGACCCAGAGACACTTACATGGTTAATCACAAGTGGAAAAGAGATAAAGAGAACTTTATTCTTTTATTCATTTCTTATATTTTCTCTCTCTAATCTATCGTACTTTTGCTTGATTAAGTCGCTCTTCTCTTTGTGGATTACTACAATCCGATGACCATTATTTTCATTGAATCAGACGCAAAGGGAGTAGCGCTCATCAATCACCTCTTCTATAAAATAAGTTCCTCCCTTTCAATCCAATTTTTGATCCTCTTTGACCACGTATAACCCCAAAAATCATCTCCAATGCATGCCCCTTCGTGACAGAAAGCTCGGCCCTCTGATTTGTGGGGAGGAGAAGGGTAGAGTTGGTTCCACCTTTGTCGGAGATCTTCTCAGGTGAGGTTCAGCTTACAGGTATATTGAAGTTTAGTTTAAATTAGGTTTTTATCTTCTTAGAGTAATCCTATGTATAATTTTTTTTGCTTAGATTTAGTTTCATATCATACATTTCCTCAAATCAAAGTTCACCGGAGCTCTAGGCTCCGGCCATTGTTTTACTATGAAGACCCCCCATTCCAACCTCTAAACCATCTCAAATCATTCCTCATTACCTTCTTAATCTTTTGGATCACCCAATCCCCCTCGACTATGCAAGAATCGAGGCACCGGACCTCCTTCACTTCCTTTCACTAGATATCAACTGCCAGCTCTGTTCCATTGCTAAAGCAGCTTCATTTTGAGCCTAGGAGCACCACCCTCGAGCTAGTAAGCTAAATGTGCAGGTGGTTGAACCAAGGGAGCCCCTCTAGAAGAGGAATCGATTCAAGACTCCACTCCCATGTCGACTGAGCTTCACTGACCTCCAAGCATCCTCTGACAAGGACTGGACCCATCTGAGATTTCCTACAACTGTGGAGGGCTCCCAGGAAGGTTTTCTACCCATCATGAGCAAGAGAGATGGTCGGAGACCGAAGTAAACGACGATTAAAGCTCAGCAGGGAAGTTGTTCTTCCCTATTATTCTTGATCACCTCGTAGTCGTTGAATGAAGATGTTGGCCCATATTTGATCTGGGCCCTTGAAGCAAAACGATGCCATTCCTCCACCATTGGATCTTTAGTGAAGCAACATGGACACACCATGGTCGTTCGATCAAGATCCACGTGCCCCGCATGAGCCCTTTTGTGTATATTTTGCCCATGCCCTCCCGTGTTTTAGTATTTTTTCTTAGTTTTATAAATTAAATATATAGTGTAAAATTATTAGGTAAAATTGCAAAGTTGGATCCCGAACTTCATTGTAATTGCTTTTAAATCCCTTACCAGGTCACCTCACGTGATCCCCTATGTGAGGCATTGTGTATGTTGCGATATTTATCCTAAACTTTAAGGACCTGTTACTGAATGAATGCTTATTTTACTATAATTGCAAAGTGTTCCCTCTACTGTTGTATATTTTATTTTTATGTATTTTGCTTGAATATTTTCTTTGTGCAAAAAAATTGTAGGAAAAATAGGATAGATGCATGGAACCATGACATCTTATGCATAAATTTTATGAGGTATTTAAATTTATTTTCCTATTTTTAAAAATATAAAAATATGTATTTTTTTCTCATGTTTAGCTATTAAAAATCCATAAAAATTCAAACATAACTCCAAAAATTCCAAAAAAAATAACTATATTATATTACATTCAACCATATATCCAAAATAACTTAAAAAACAAAATATGAAACACAAAAATCTTAAACCCCAAAAAATATTATACAAATTTGTATAAAAAATCTTTAAAAATCCAAAAGTACTTATTTCTATTTCTGAATTTTCTTTATTATATATAGAATATATTAAAAATAGTTTAGGGTAAATTTTAGACTTCTAAATATTTATTAAGCCATAAACAAGCTCACAAATTTATTATATACCCTTCTTTTATATATTTTCAACTTTAATACCAAAAAATCCGCTTGGAAAATCATACATTAAGTTCGATAAATTGAGCTTTAAGTTGTTCCTTTGCCTCCTTGAGTTGACCCTGAGGCTTGCCTAGGTTAAATAAACACATAGACACTCATTGCTTAAATTGATTAAATTAAGTATTCATGCGGATAATTTTTGATTGATTCCTAAGTGCCCGACTAAAACATAAAATGGCTAATAAAATAGGGTATTTTTCGGATCGTCAATCATGCCCGAATAAAAAATTTCAATTCTCTAGCCACAGTTCGCATGGCCCACCCATTTTGAATTTCGATTGAGCTTCCTCTCTCTCTCTCTATATATATATATATCCAGATCTCAAACCTTCCCATTTTGATTCATTTTTGAGCGAAATTTGCCCCCGAGATTTGCTTCGGAGCGAGCTGCTATGCTAGAGCACCTCCTCCTCGATTGGGAGTGTGTGAATAATGCTCGGAGGCAAGATCCAGCTCCACAGGACCTTCGTCGGCGTGACCAGTTTCTTCAGCTGATCATCGCCGAATCGAGGCTACAACCATCTGTTTCCACTGTAGGGTAATATTAGGGTATTTTACTTTAGTTTGTCTTTTAATTATGTCATTTAATTCGTAATTTTCATTTGATTTTAGCTTAGATCGGATTCATTGCGATGAACCTCCAATCTTCTCGAGCGGAGTCCGTCCGCTATCATTTCTTCTCCCCAATCATACTCCACCTCCACTATACCTTTCTACACATTCTCTTTAAACCTGATCAACCAGATATGTCATGGATCTGCATGCCGACCTCATTTCTGATCACCTCACTAGAGGTCGTCCATCCACCATCATTTCTTCATTATTTCAGCCTAATAAGGGTGGCCGGAGCTCCGTCTCCGAGAAGCAAATAATTTGCAGGTGCACAGGACCTCTTCTGATGCTTGGATCGAGTTTCTGGAGCTCGAGTTCTATGCATAGCCACTAGGTGCTCCAAGTCTCAAATCAGTGAATCTAGACCTCATCTCCAAAGCCACTTGACGCGGAGGAGCACCAAGAACCTTCAGCAACTATTAGGAGGAGGATTGGATGGAGATCGATACATTTCAGCCAATCGAAGTTTGACAGTCTCTTCATTCAACTGTGTTCTTCTAGTTGGCCTTAGAAGCGTTAGATCAAGCACAATCACGCCAGATTGCATCATGACCATTGGTTTATCCCCAAAAGCCGACCATCAGATTAGAGCCACCAGATCACATCAGAGTTGTCAGATCCATCATGTGCACTGCACGATACTCGATGATTTTTACACCATAGCCCACTGCTTTTCTTTTATTTGTAAATAAGTACAAAAGAGACATGTGTTCGTCTGATATTTTTGTGAATAATTACAGTATTGTCTTCGTGAGTTTTCTTATTTACACATAGGTCCTGTTTGAACTGAGCTACATGCTTCTTCACATGAGGTTTTGGAATAATTGCATAAAATGGATTGTCATTCTATGTTAACATTTAGCCCTTGAAAATAAATTAATTGTTATTAGGTCCATTCTAACATATCTCACATGTGCCAGCATGAGATGTTGTGATGATTTTGCATATTATACTTTGTGTTTATTCTGTTATTGACCCCACATCTAGAATTAAAGTAATTACAAAAGGTCCCTTTATTACTGTTTAATTGTTTTATCTTTAAATTATGCTAAATAAATCACTAAATAATCCCCAAAATTCCATGAATATTATAATAAGTTTCTGCTAATTCATTTTATTATATTTAATTTTTATTTACAATATTAATTAGTTTTTTTAATTTTAAAAATTTAAAAAATCTAAAAATTGGTATGTTTGCATTAAAAAATCATAATAAACAGAAAAAAATTAAAAAATAGCAAAAATATTATTCTGTATTTTGACTTGTTTTATTTTCTGGACAAATTTGATTTCAAAATTCATTAAAAAATCCTAAAAATTGAAAAATATAGAAACTATTAAAAAATCACAATATTCATTAAATTTTATAAAATACATAAAATAACTTGTTTTCAAGCTTGAAAATTTTGCTTTCTGTTGAATTTAATTTCTTATATTTTTTTACTTTATTTTCTATTTTAAAATACTCAAATAGTGGCTTGATTTTCTTTTTTGTTCTATTTTCATATTTAATTAGCTTTAAAATCCTTATCTAAAAATATCATAAAAATAACAAAATAGTAAAAAAGCACAAACACAAAAAAGATTTTATTTGAATTTTCTAGGTATTTTTACTATTTTCTAATAGAGCATTATTTTCTTTATTTTATAATTTCTTTTATTTTATTTCCTTTATTAAAAAAGATAAAAAAAATTACAAATTGAAAATCACTAAAAAAGTAAAAATCAGACAACTAAAAAAACTATTAAAAAATCAAAAATCAATAAAAACTATAAAAAATTTAAAAGACATAAAAACAACAAAAGAGAAAAAGAACCTTCATTGATTTTTTTAATAATTAATAACATGTATTGTATCCTCCTTGAGTTCGATTATGTAGGCTATATAAGTAAAATAATAACAATCTTCTAGTATTTTCCTCTTTTTGATATATTTCTACTTGTAGAATATTTTTTGAGAAGGTTTTGGGTTGCGACGACCACATTCACTTATGCATATTTTCATTTCATTTTCTCGTTAAATATTTTTTAAAAACATGAAATTGGTCATCTCAATAGCGAGCAATCAACCTTTATTGAAAAAAAATACAAATTTTCTTATTTTCATACCATATACTAGTTCCTTTCAACATTTACAACCAATCTATATAGATATTCTCTACCAAAAATTGTAACATCCCCGGATTAGGTCCCCAGTTCTTTATTGAGGAAAATTAGCCCTGAAAACGTATTGGGTTCGAGCTCAAATTGAACCCGTTGGCAACCATCCAAAATGCTTGTCCAAGTTGTCAATTAGTAATATCTACCACTTATAATCCACTATCACACTTTGTGAGTTTTAGATGTGGGACTATGTTTGGGGGTATGGGTGTTAGAACCTCTCTCACTTATATTCACAACATCCTCTGAGACGCCCTCAGATCCGGGCACCCGTTTACGCTGCATTCGCAATACAACATTCGATAAAGATCACATTAAGCATATGAAATACGGGGAAAATTCATGTTTTGCATTTCTGCCATGACGTTCGCATTCCACACTCATAACCACGAAACCAACAAAGACATATGCCACCATTATTTCATTTCATAAATTTCCATAATTTATACATGTACAAAAGAGATGACAGTGTATACATATATCCCAAAAATATACATAAGAGAAAGAAAGCATTTACAATATGAGTTGAACAAAAACAACAACAAAAGAAATTGTACCGTCTAGAATATACCCGATCGTCGGGAATCATCAACCCGCTACTGTACTGCAGGATGCTTACCTGCCATGCATGTATGGAAAAAAGGATGTCAGAAATGTGTGTACAACCAACAGTTTAACAAAATAGCAAGTAATTTATTGTGTGCAAAAGAAAGCAGGTAGATAGGCATGTATGAATGAAAATCTATCACTATCTGCGTAGAAAAAGTTTTTCAAATTATTATGCATGTGTTTCCCCCTAATCACTCAATATCCTAATATTTCTCATTTATAATATTTTACTATAGTAATTGAGGTCAGTAAACATATATTGTTTCTTGTCATTGAGACCAGTTTATGGATTTTGATAAGAAGTTGGTGAGGTGATGCTTAATTTGACTCTTCATTTCTTAATGGCAGAAAATACGAAATTAATATGATTCTCAATTCTATCTTATCTTTCAAGTCTAGTGGATAGTCTACGGTCTTGGTCTATGTATGACCTCACACTATGACTCTAAGGAATAATACCTTAGGGTTGGGGTGCCTCCGTAGTCATGCGATGATGTGTAATGCATCCTAACTATGTTCCCAACACGTCCACTAGCTGATAGGGATTCCAAATCCAAATTGATTATAGTCAATTCTAACCAACACAACTTATTATTGATTTCATCTCTTAGACAAGATCTATAATGCTTCTTTTTGAGTTTGGCTGAAACTCCTCTAAATGTAACTCTAGATGATTCAGATATAGCATCGCCAAAGCCTGTTGGCGGAAAGTAACCATGACTCAAGCGATGATGTAGCCTCATATGAGGCTCTTCTATCTCGCCCTCTTATTGGAAGCGCGGTCTAATAGAGGGAAATGTCTACTCCAAAACTACGCCCCAGACACAGGTGAGAGAGACTCATTGGAAAAGTCACTGTAGATGGACCCGACTGGTTACGAGAAAAAGAGCTCGTACGAAGAACTAAAAAACAAGGATCCCCCACATGCTCATCTTAAAACAGAGGGTCAGCAGAGATGGTCAAAAGTCGGGATCCCAACGAGGCGTAAAAATACTGCGAGCTCGTGTAAAAATCGTAGAAGGGATTGTGATCCTAGACTCATGCACTTGGCGGCCGCTGCCCGAATTGGACTTCATATCTCCCGCCCAGTTGAGAGTCACCGCCCCCTCGCTCGGTCAGGTGTAGGGGTCACCATGACTGGCACTATTATTTATTGTTTTGAATTCTCTTCAATTCAATTATTGTCCTTGATTGACGTCTCAGATAATAATATATAGGTGTTCACCTAGTTATCTTTAATAGTGATCTATGTAGATGTTATTCTCTATTTGCCTTAATTCAAAAGTCCAGACAAATAGATCACCATTATCAGTATTTTTCAAGCATACTTATCATATAATTCATAGATGTTGTTAATACATCATATAAGTGAACTTCTAATATGTATTATATAATGTCTCTCATTGATCCTTCTATAATTGTAGAGTTCCCTACAAGAAGCAAGGCATCTATTTGTCTTGTTGTAGATGCGGTCTTTAGGTGAAATTCCACGAATAGATATTGGTTCTGATCTGGCGGAAAAAGGTGTTGAAATCAGATCTTTGGTATCCATAAGATTAGCTATGATCATATTCTGCCGCTTACACTAATATCATCTGATAATACTTTTACTTCTGAGAAGTTTCTCCGGAGTCTTGATGGCCCTATATCGTATGTATGCTTTCACATCTAGTATCAAATTACGACGTTTGATCCATTGATGAAATTTTGAATTACTGGAGATTCAGAGTTGACTTTTAACTTTAAAGCTTTAGTAGAGAGTAGCAGACTTTAGGTTGAATATTTATTTAATTAAGATTTATTCACTGAAGTTGTTAAATTTTCAAAATCCAACGGTAGCACCAATTTTAGTATAAAAAATTTACATTTAACCAAGATCAGTTTACATGTAATTGCTAAATTTTAACTGAAATAAAAAATTTGAGATTTTCTTAATTTAAAACTTAAACATTCAACAGAACATTAACACATTTTATAACTTAAATAAATAACGGAAATATTGTTTTAATTTATAGCATAAGCAAACAACACAGCATAACATAAACTAAATATGTAAAATAAATAATCTTTTATTTTAGAGTAAAAACATTCTTTTATTTCATTTAATCGGTAACCGTAATATCGATTTTAAATTTCTATTTCTATAGAAACTATGCTCACAAAAGCTTGAGTGGTTAGATTTGTACATCTCAATTTCATGCATTAGCATGTAATGCTTCATGCAACTTATTGTCTTCTATGATAAAGTATAAGTGTAGATCTATTGATGAAGATTGGCACAAAATCATCAACAACTTAGAGTATGACATAGAGAGAAAGGTGGCTGTTCATGCGAGGCAGCAAAAGATGGCTTTGTATCGTACCTAAAAATCTTCAAAACTTGAAGATTAACATGCATGCAGGACTTGAGGCAGAGAGGAGCAACAACCTGGGGAGGTAGCAATCCCAGGGGCTCCAGAATGTACACTTAAATTTTCAGAAATTGGGATCTAGAGGCTCCAGGATTCCTCCTTGATTTCTAGATATGGAAAAATGATTGCCTCTCATTTGACTACATGAACGAAGAATTAGGGAAGAAAAAAAGGATGGAGAAAGGAAGACCTCATTGGAAATGGGATTAGGAAAAGAAGGGAGTGCTGGAATTTAGAGGAAAATGGGAAAAAGGAAAGAGTTGTGGATCTCATTGGGGAATTGGGAAAATGGGAAAAGAGATGATAAAGGGAAGAGAAGATGATTTAGAATAAGACAAGAAGAGGGAGCTTCCACGAAGCTTCTCAAATTTCCTTTTTTTACAATTATGACATCACTTTCATGATGTCATTAATGACATCATTCCAAGTGATGTCACTAATGACATCACTCACCATAACCCAATTTATGATGTCATAATATTATATTATATATTATATATATATTTAATTATAAGTATATATATATTTTTTAGGGGCACAAAAGTCCCACGTATAAGCACCTCGGGTATTGATGACTGGGATTTTCTATCGGTCTTGCATTCCACACAAAGCGGGAACACAGTCGCTGAGGCGACCGACAAAAGAATCCCAAATCAATCAACAATTAACCCACAATAATATATGCAATAAATATCAAAAAAAATGTGGAGTTAAAATTTATTATAACTCTACATGTAAGTGTGTATAGGTGTAAGTACAGGTAGAGGTCGAACATTGGGAGGCGAATGGTTGTATGTGATGTATCATTTATTCAAACCATTGTTCATGTCCGATTATTGTTTTGTGGGTTTTTTTGGTTTTTTTATTTTTTTATATATTTATTTTTCTTTATTTTTATTTCTTTATTTTGTTTTTATATTTTATATTTTTTATTTTCATTTTACATTTTTAATTATATAATATATAGATATGTATACCTATATATATAAAGATATATATATAAGAAGAGAGAGAGAAGAATACTATAAATATATATAGACATAAATACTTAAAAATATATATAGATATAGTTTTTAGCTTTTTAATATTTTTCTAATTTTTTTATTTTTCTGGAATATTTCTAATTTTTATGTATTTTTAATTTCAAAAATGTCCACAATATAGGACTAATTACATACCCGAATATAATTTGGGTTTTAAAAGTATAAAATAATTCCCAAAATTACCCAAATTAATTTTCATATATTAATAATAATATATAGATAATTATAAAAGAGAAAAATGTATTTTTGGCATTTTTTAAGGATTTTTCTATTTTTTTGTTGGATTTTGGAGCTTTTTGATTTCTTATTTTTCTTTTTCATATTTTTAGGGTTTTCAATTCCTGGACTCAATATATATATTAATATACCATATATAATTTTTTTGTAATTTTTCAAACACATTTTATAATTTTTTTTGTATTTTATAATTTAGGCAGTACAAAATGGCTTCTTTTTCATTTTTAATAATTAGGATAAATGCAAAAAATGTGAAATAAAATATGGGCGTGGAAGAAACTACATGAAGCACTTATCCTCATTTTTCTGAATTTTTAGAAGCACCCTAGGTATTTTCAATAAATAGATAAAAGACACAAAAATCAAACAGCCTAGCAGGGGTATTTTTGCAAATAAAATAATTTCCAGGGGCATCAGTGCAAAAATACCTAATGGAATAAACATTTATTTAAATTTTTAGAACTAATTTACAATTAACAAAAGCTGCCAGGGGTTACATGCAATTTTCACGCACCTCACGTGGGACTGCACGTGAGGCGCGGAAGGACCTTTTTGTAATTCTAAGAAACTCAGGGGTCCTTCAGCAAAAATTACAATTTATTTACAACGTTGAAAATTATTTACAGAATTAAAAATTAAATACAAAAAGAACGGGGGCTAAATATGCATATTACCCCCAAAGGCGCTGGATCTAACGGTTGCGCTTCGTCCACTTGACACGCGTCGCCTCCACGTTTGCTGATGCCGCTTCGCCGATGAGCGGGCGAAGATTAGATCACCCGAGGTGATCTGACGGTCTGAGCGCTGCTCCATCGGACGGTTGTGATTAAACCTGGAACTTCGTCTTCATCCAACGGCAGAGAGGATGTCTGGAAGAACGGGGAAGAACGCTCGCCTGGGCGAGGTTCCTCCGGTGAGAACTCGCTGCTCCGCCGGCCTTTGCTGCTCCAAGGTGTCCCAAAAGCTTCCTGGAAGGGTTCTCTCCTTGCTGGAGGTCTTGGATCGGTCGGAGGGCCACTGGAGCGCCCTTGCGAGGTCGGAGAAGGCAAGGTGCTCCAGGTATCTCCGACGGCCTGTAACTTCGTCTCCTGGTACCTGATAGCGCACCTGACCTGCTCAGGAAGAAAGCTCGGCTCGAGGCGATGCTCCTCGGCCCAAAAACTGAAGCTGTTAGCGCAAAATGGATGAGGGCGGCGATGCTTCGGCGAAGCGGAGGAGATGAGCATCGATTCGCAGATCTAAGGAGGATCTGGTTGGGTTGGAGTGGTCTGAAGGTGGAGAAGGTGGTGGGGAATGAAATGAAGGAGAAAGGGAGGTCGGAAAACAGTCGGGGAACGGTGGTGAAGTCGCCGAAGCTGAGCTCCGACGAACTTCGATTCGCCTAATCTACTTATCTAAATGCAAAATAAAATGCCGAAATGAAATGCAAGAATAAAAATCTACCTAGAAAAGATAAATGCGCAGCTCTTAGACCTGGGGGCCTCCAGAGAGCAGGGCGGCCGCCAGAGCACCGCCGCGACAAAATTTTCCTCCTCCATGGGCCAAACCGAGGTGCTGGGAAGCGCCTCCTGTCACGAGGGCTCCTCCCGGAACTGATTCAAGCGTAATGGGGGGGATGAAATTGTCCAAATTCGGCCAAGGATGAAGAAGAGGTTATTTATAAACATCCCTGGAGACCTTTATTGACTGGCCAGAATCGACAAATCCATGCTATGTACAAGGGATCCAGGATCACGGCGGGAATCTAGGATGATCAGAGAATATCTTTTGTGAAGGACTCGAGGGCGATGGATGAAAGGGACGCCCAGGAAAAAGGGAGGAAAGCGAG
The DNA here is from genome assembly GCA_037367405.1 of Ottelia alismoides. Classification (NCBI taxonomy): domain Eukaryota; kingdom Viridiplantae; phylum Streptophyta; class Magnoliopsida; order Alismatales; family Hydrocharitaceae; genus Ottelia; species Ottelia alismoides. The sequence continues at coordinate 955,497 of JAZKJV010006252.1, read as the reverse complement.
GGAAAGACACGTTTGACGGAAGTCAGAGGAGCAGGGGGAGTTGACCGGAGTTCAACTTTCCCTGGCCCCTGATTGGCCCACATCAGCCGAATCTTGACCCATTTATTAACCTAATAAATGAATTAATTAGATTTTACTTATACAATAAAAATGTTTATAAATTAATATAGTATTTATTTATTATTTTTATTTTATTTTTTTGAAGTATTTTATTATGATTTTATTAAAATAATGTATTTACAAGTATATTTATATTTATTTATTTTTATTTTGTTTATTTTATTTTATTATTTTATTTTCTTATTTTATAAATTTGTGACTTATTTTTGCGAGTATAAATATATTTTTATTTATTTTTTAGGAGTTTATTTACATTTTTTAATAAATGTGTTTATGTATATTTAGTTATACTTATAGGTATTTTACCTATATATTATATTCATTTTATTTATTTAATGAATTTTTATTTGTTTTTATTTTGTATTTGTATTTTTAATAAGTTATATATAATATATACATTATTATAAGAATAAAGAATAAAAGAAAAAAATCCCCTTTTATTTATGTACATTCTTAACATAGATATTTTGCCTATGAATTTTATAGACTTATTTTGTTTTTCAAATTCTCTTTAGTTTTCTTTTAATTTTAATATGTATATGTATTCTATACATTATTTGTAAAATTCTAAAAATATAATTTTGTACAAATAATGAATAATGAATAAATGGAATATTTTAATCAGTACTATGTACAAGGAGGGCCAAAAACCTAACTTCTACAGATGAACTCCAAAAATTATGAAACCATTTTTATTAAATAGTTCTTGGAATGCTATATACAATTAAAGGTGAGTTTGGGTGATTTGGGTTTTTATTTGCAAGATATGGGTATGTGAAGTTGAGATCTTTGCTTTTTATTCTGTGTATAAAATGTACACTGAGTATTATTTTTGCACAAACTCTATTTTGTATTTTTATTTACATTATTATCTACAACTTTTATGTACAAAGTTTCTTTATTTGATGAATAAATAATTTTGTACAAAATATGTGTCAAAAATGCATAAATAAAGGAATAAATAAATGAGGTATTTATTGTAGAATTGACCCTTATCTCCCCCTACTTTATTCCTTGTCGACCAATTCCATGCTGGCCTTGGTCTCGGGGTTAGGGTCATAAAATATTTGCAATATTTTATTCCTTTTTCTTTTCTTCTCTTTATTCTATAATTTTGGCATTAAAAACCTTATTTTATGTATAATAAATACAGTGAATCATGCATGCTATCATATACAAATTAATGTTATTTACCTGCATTTGCTGGGGTTTTTAAGGCCAAAATGATAGAATAAAGGTGATGAAATGGAGATTCATCACCCCCTATACTTGCCTTTGCTAGTCCCTAGCAAATATTTATGCAATAAGTATAAAAAGAACAAAGAATAAGAAGAAAAGAAAAAGCAAAAATAAAGAATGTAAAGAATAAATCGAATTGATCATGATTATTAAACTCAGTTGTACAAAATCAAAGTTTGGAGCTCAGGTTAGACCTTGGTGTAAGAATGTGTGTGGAACCTGGTAGGGAACCAAATTTAAAACGCAACAGCCTTCGAGAGTCACAGAACTTGGTTCAAATCGCCTCAATAGCCAGGTCAGAACTAGCCTACATCATACGCAAACCCTTATGACTATGAAGCTGACTTGTACAGTGTAAGTGATAGTGGCTCTCCCCAACTGAAATGACAAAGAGACTAGCTTCTCCAGAATGACAACCCAATGATTCCCCAATCCAACCCTCTACCGTCGAGGAGCGGGGTATTCCCTTCTAAGTTCAAGTGGCATCCAACTCAAGAGGAGGGGGAGGAAAAGAATGGACGGTAGCCAGTGTAGCCACCTATCCTGGGATGCAAGACCAGTGTAGTCAAGTCATCCAGCCTGCAGGCTCACATGGTATAACTTTGATGCTCAAGCTTGCTTATTTTCTATACAACATATATACATACTCCGGCAGGCACTTTATTTTTTATTTTACAAGCCTGTCCACTTTTTTGGAGTTTTTCTTTTTCTTTTTTTTTCAACATACTATTTACAACATCATTTACATAAGGACTTTTTCCTCTTGAGCCAGAAGACTATTCCTCTTTTGAAGCTTTATTGCAACCCACACTCTCCTGTCATTCGACTTCATTGAAACTGGACCAGGTTGGGGTGCACTTCCCTCCCTAGAGGAGGACGAATGTTTCCACCCGTGTGCGTCTCAGACTGGCAAATCCAACCCCCTCACCACTCCAACTGAGTTGAGCCAAGTGAAAGGTGCAAGTGTCCAAGTTAGGTCACGGTCGGCAAGAGTCATACGTGTGTTTCAAAAAGTTCTAGTTAGTCCACTGAGGTGACTTGAACCCAGCCCTGATTTCTCAAAGAATTAAGTCTGAATAGGCCTGAAGTATCTTAAACCTAGTTCCCATAAGGTTCCAGTGCAGTTAGGTGCAGTAAGGTCCAACCAAGCTCCAATCTTCGACTTTATTGGACTAGTTCAATTATCAAGCTCAATCAAAGAATATGAGTGCTATGCAAATGCTATTTACAAATATGCAAAGAATAATGCAAGTTTTTCAAAGAATTTTGAAAACAAAGAGGAAAATTTTCACACAAATAATTTTTGCACTCAAAGTATAAGATATGTACAACTATTTACACAGGCGTGCCGCTTTATTTTAATGATTTTTAAAGAATTTAGAATTTAGTTTTTATTTATAAGTATATATGTACACTTATTAAAGAATTTTGTTTATTATTTATTTATTTTTATTTATAATAATTATTATATATATTATTTTAGTTATTTATTATATTTGGCTATTCCTCAAACTTATTTGACACAAATTTTTCAAACAATTTTTGAAAACTATAGTCCAAGATAAATTTTACAAACATTTTTACAAACATGTATACATTTGGAAATCATTTTGCAAAGGTTTTTCAAAATAGTATATATAGATTTTCAATATATTTTTGCAACCATTTTTCAAACCATTTGCAAATCATTTTTCAAACCTTTTATTTCACACAAAGAAAATAAATTTTACAAACCACACATTTTACACAGGTTCAAAACATGTAACAAAATATTTTCAAAATAGTTTTCAATAAATGTTCACAAAGATTTTCGAACTATTTTTCAAACATTTTGCAAAAAATATTTTCACCTGATTTATTAATCAGTGGATACAAAAAGAATTTGAGGAATAATCACATCTTTTTATTAAGGGTTTTTAACGAATTTAAAGAATTATTAGCCATATTATTAAGAGAATATGAAAGTACGAGTTATGGCTAAAGTATATATATAGTATATACGACCCCCCTATACTTAGCTTGAGCTATGTCCTCATAGATCGGAAAAGAAAAAGAGAAGACATAACTCGTACTGAGTATAGACAAGTCTAAAGAATATACGAATACGAGATGAAGGAAATAGAAGTTGACCGTCCCCCCTATACTTAGGATCAAGTAATCCTAAGTATAGCAGACTGTACACAAATCAGGGAGGGTCAAGGGTGGGAATAAATAGATGAACAAATCTGGGGTGCACCCCCCCATACTTAGGACAAAGTACGTCCTAAGTACAGGAAACTGACACAAAGGGGCGACACCTTTTATTTAGATACAAAATATAGAAGAGGAAAAGAAGAAAAGAAGAAAGGAAGAAAAGAGAGATATATACAGATAGATGAAACGATCGTGGAGAATATACGCATCACTCCCCCTATACTTAGGGTGAGATATCCCTTAGTATAGGCAACAACAGGAGTGACAAAACTGAACAACGAAAGAACAACGCGGTGTGTACCCCCCTATACTTAGGACAAGGTACGTCCTAAGTGTAGACACAAAGATGTGGCGATAGATCTGGGGCACACATAACATACGGGAGAAAGAATTAACAAGGCACACATATATACAAGCGGTGAAAAACTGGTGTAGTACAGGACGGTATCTGACAAGTGAATACCGTACTATCGTCGTCGTCTCCCTGTGAGAATGAGGACGCAGTCAGAAGGTGAAAAGACACCCTGATATGTAGTCTGGTGGGTGTCGGCTACCGGGGACACACAAATCATAAAGTAAAGATATCCGATCCGGTAGCAGAAATCAGTCAATCGGCTCAGAAGGTCAGCATGAGGGAATGGAGCCGATACCATAAGACCAGGAGGAAGAAAGAGCAGTACAGACTCCTCCTAGTCAATCATGGTCTCAGATAGATCGGAAATAAAGCATATGAGACTATGTGATGCACGGTGGTGATATAATCTGAAAGTCACAAGAATACACCGGGCAACACAATATGTGGGCTCACTCTTGCGAGGGTCCTCAAGGTGAGCGAAATCAGAGAATAATCAGAAGACTCAGCTCCGTGCTCCAACAGACAGGACACACAACCAGGGAGGAGACCGAGTCTACAGGCTCAGAAGACTCGGCTTCGTGCTCCATCAGATAGGAGACACCAGAAGTGAAGCCGAGTACCTACAAGGTGATGTACCCTCCCGCAGATAACCCTCGGGGAGTAGTACATGCTAAGCAATGAATAATCAGAACAGAAGCTCACCCTTGCGAGGGTCTTCAAGGTGAGCGGGCTCAAAGGAGCCTGATCCATCAGACGGATCCACATAGTGGTCTCAATAGTCGACACATCGGCTACCAGCAGAAGAGACCAATCAGATCGACAATATGTCATAGTCTCCCGCAGATAACCCTCGGGGAGCTACGAACTAGGCATGGAATAATCAGAAAAATGGAGCTCTGCCTTGCGAGGACTGTCAAGGAGAGCGGACTCAGATGAGTCTAGTATATTGGCCTCGTGTACTGACAGGTCAAGTACACAATCACAGGGGGAGGCCAATCAAGCATATCATCTGACTCGGTTCCGGGTCCCATCACAATGGCGACCCAAGCAGTGAATGAAAACCGCAGTCCCTAGAATCAGCATTCTCCTGCAGATAGTCCTCGGGGACGAATGTGAGCTATATCAATGTAGATCGTGGGAATGCTGGCAAGTCATCTCAGGTCCTCAAAAGCATTAAATCACTCAATCATTTGGAGGGCATACGATCAAGCAAGGGAGCAAATAATCATTCAGTCACCAAACATCCCTCGGGTCAATCCAATCAGCTGAGATGGCACGAAAAGTAGTCAGGAATCCTCTAAGTGCCAGGGTGGATTTGAGAGTCAGGAGATCAAGGATGGGTCAAATAGGAGATGAGAAATCATGCAGGATCCGCACACCTTATCAGGAAGTCCAAATTAGACTAATCAATCAATCCTCAAAATCAAGATGGGTGGATCCTCAAGACAGATAGATCAATCAATACTCATGAAATCGTCACCAAATCATCGCATCATACCACATCCTCAATCCGGTGTGCGAGAACTAAACTTCCTCAATAATGCATCACACCTATGCTCTATGCATCAGCAAAAATCCTCAAGAAGCCCATATGCAGGTATCAAAGACAAATCCATCACATCAATCTCAACAACCTAAACATCATTGGCCCGGCTTACACCGGTAATCTGTGTAACTAATCCTCGATGCGGGCCTCATCATTATGCACAGCATTCCCGGGTAAAGGGAGAGGTGATACGTGGTACACGAGGAAGATGGATAAGAAGGGTAACACAATGGGGTGGAGAAGCTGATTGAGCGTGCGTGCCAATATCATGGGTGGTAGAAGAGTGATACAGAGGGTACGAGGAGGGCGGGCGAGAAGATCGAGATACAGACAAAATTGGGTGCTCCACACAGGACGGGAACACCGTCAAAACGGTGATCCGAAGAGAGTGTTCTCCCCGAACCGGAGAAGATGGGGATGATACGGAGAATACAAGGCAGATGGTGAAGAAGAGGGAAACGAAGGACTTGACGAAGAAATGATTGAGCTCAAGCGCCAATATCACGACTCGATGCAAAATGAAGAGATATATGTATAAGAGAGGTAGAGAGACTCAAAGATGAAAAATGCATGACTCACACGGACGGGACCGGCTACTCTAGTAATGAATGAAAAACACAATGAACTCCAAGTCACAATCAATACACAAGGCAAACCCCCGATTCACCTACTCAACACGGTGAAGACCATCAGGTGACGGTCATTTATCTTTTCAATTTTAGAGTTAGGTGAGAACCACAAAATTGTACAATCACATAGGAGGCTTGATAGGATTTGGGCTCTACTCCTTAGTGTGTACGTGAGCAATTTAAAATGCATACAATGAGGGGGTTCCTCTCCCCAAGACGAGGAATCCATTATGTTTTATTTTTAGGTCCAATAGAGTTAGCAGTCCCCATTTTATTTAAGTTATCATTTTTTTGGTATTTTCAATGCACGTGCCTATCGAGGTTCCAATTCTATTAAGCATCCTAGGTTGGCAAAAACAGAGGGAGAAGATCGGAAAAGCCATGCAAGTAGGAAAACGATGATGCATGCCAAATAAGAAGACTTACAGAGCCTCCCAACACTCTCTCCCATGCGGGATGCATAACAGAATTTGAAACCTATGCTATATGCAAATGCAAACCGAAGAAATCGCCCTAAGTACAGAAATTACTATTATCGTGAAGCACCACAAGTCGCTCATTCATCTTTAGCCTCAAAAAGTCCGGCCTTGGCTCACCCCTCCTCTGCTCAACACACTTGAGGGTAGGAGAAAGCGCTTTGCGGGGCTCGCTATGGCACAAAGGCTAAGAGATAAATGAGCGACTGTTTAGAGTTTGATCTAGGTCCAAAGCGAACTATAGGTACATGCAAATATATATTAGGGTGTTTGGACCTAACTCTACGAGCAAGCAACTCCTATAGCTAAGGATCATTCACACAAAATAATAAAAATAAAATAAGGAAAAGAAAAAGCGTCAAAATCATCGAGGCCCCCAAGGGAACAATCCCTCGGGCACTGGACCTCGGGAGTCGAAGTGTACCTGTGAGAGTCCTGTTTTAATACAATCCAAGTGTCACTCTCTCACATGAATATACATAATAAAATAAAATAAAATGCATAAAAATAGAGACTGTCTTCAACACTTCTCCTTCTTCTGTCTTGGATGCTCTCTCCTGTTGGCTTGGCATAGAAGAGCCAACTCCACCTTGCTTGGGTGCATAGGTCCACCTAAGAGGTCCTCCTTCGCTTGGCGGTCCCTTGCATCAAAGACAAAGGAAAGAAATGGTCAGAGCAGTCAATCAAATGATATCAAATAGAAATAAAAACCGAACAAATAAATGAATCATGGACATGAGCAAATAATTGAATAAATGAACAAATAAGCTCACAAAAATCACACAAAATCCGTTGCCTCCCCGGCAACGGCGCCATTTGATGACTGGGATTTTCTATCGGTCTTGCATTCTACACAAAGCGGGAACACAGTCGCTGAGGCGACCGACAAAAGAATCCCAAATCAATCAACAATTAACCCACAATAATATATGCAATAAATATCAAAAAAAATGTGGAGTTAAAATTTATTATAACTCTACATGTAAGTGTGTATAGGTGTAAATACAGGTAGAGGTCGAACACTAGGAGGCGAATGGTTGTATGTGATGTATCATTTATTCAAACCATTGTTCATGTCCGATTATTGTTTTTGTGGGTTTTTTGGTTTTTTTTATTTTTTTATATATTTATTTTTTTATTTTTATTTTTTATTTTGTTTTTATATTTTATATTTTTTATTTTCATTTTACATTTTTAATTATATAATATATAGATATGTATACCTATATATATAAAGATATATATATATATAAGAAGAGAGAGAGAAGAATACTATAAATATATATATAGACATAAATACTTAAAATATATATAGATATAATTTTTAGCTTTTTAATATTTTTCTAATTTTTTTATTTTTCTGGAATATTTCTAATTTTTATGTATTTTTAATTTCAAAAATGTCCACAATATAGGACTAATTACATACCCGAATATAATTTGGGTTTTAAAAATATAAAATAATTCCCGAAATTACCCAAATTAATTTTCATTAAATAATAATAATATATAGATAATTATAAAAGAGAAAAATGTATTTTTGGTATTTTAAAGGATTTTTCTATTTTTGTTGGATTTTGGAGCTTTCTGTTTTTTTGTTTTTTTTTCATATTTTTAGTGTTTTTAAATTCCTGGACTCAATATATATATATTAATATACCATATATAATTTTTTTGTAATTTTTCAAAAACATTTTATAATTTTTTTGTATTTTATAATTTAGGCAGTACAAAATGGCTTCTTTTTCATTTTTAGTAATTAGGATAAATGCAAAAAATGTGAAATAAAATATGGGCGTAGAAGAACACTACATGAAGCACTTATCCTCATTTTTCTGAATTTTTAGAAGCACCCTAGGTATTTTCAATAAATAGATAAAAGACACAAAAATTAAACAGCCTGGCAGGGGTATTTTTGCAAATAAAATAATTTCCAGGGGCATCAGTGCAAAAATACCTAATGGAATAAACATTTATTTAAATTTTTAGAACTAATTTTCAATTAACAAAAGCCGCCAGGGGTTATATGCAATTTTCACGCGCCTCACGTGGGACTGCACGTGAGGCGCGGAAGGACCGTTTTGTAATTCTAAGAAACTCAGGGGTCCTTCAGCAAAAATTACAATTTATTTACAACGTTGAAAAATTATTTACAGAATTAAAAATTAAATACAAAAAGAACGGGGGCTAAATATGCAAATTACCCCCAAAGGCGCTAGATCTGACGGTTGCGCTTCGTCCACTTGACACGCGTCGCCTCCACGTTTGCTGATGCCGCTTCGCCGATGAGCGGGGAAGATTGGATCACCCAAGGTGATCTGACGGTCTGAGCGCTGCTCCATCGGACGACTGTGATTAAACTTGGGACTTCGTCTTCATCCAACGGCGGAGAGGATGTCTGGAAGAACGGGGAAGAACGCTCGCCTGGGCGAGGTTCCTCCGATGAGAACTCGCTGCTCCGCCGGCCTTTACTGCTCCAAGGTGTCCCAAAAGCTTCCTGGAAGGGTTCTCTCCTTGCTGGAGGTCTTGGATCGGTCGGAGGGCCACTAGAGCGCCCTTGCAAGGTCGGAGAAGGCAAGGTGTTCCAGGTATCTCCGACGGCCTGTAACTTCGTCTCCTGGTGCCTGATAGCGCACCTGACCTGCTCAGGAAGAAAGCTCGGCTCGAGGCGATGCTCTCGGCCCAAAAACTGAAGCTGTTAGCGCAAAAATGGATGAGGGCGGCGATGCTCCGGCGAAGCGGAGGAGGTGAGCATCGATTCGCAGATCCAAGGAGGATCCGGTTGGGTTGGAGTGGTCTGAAGGTGGAGAAGGCGGTGGGGAACGGAATGAAGGCGAAAGGGAGGTCGGAAAACAGTCGGGGAACGGTGGTGAAGTCGCCCGAGCTGAGCTCCGACAAACTTCGATTTGCCTAATCTACTTATCTAAATGCAAAATAAAATGCAGAAATGAAATGCAAAAATAAAAATCTACCTAGAAAAGATAAATGCGCAGCTCTTAGACCTGGGGTCCTCCAGGGAGCAGGGCGGCCACCGGGAGCGCCGCCGCGACAAAATTTTCCTCCTCCATGGGCCGAACCGAGGTGCAGGGAAGCGCCTCCTGTCACGAGGGCTCCTCCCGGAACTGATTCAAGCGTAATGGGGGGATGAAATTGGCCAAATTCGACCAAGGAGGAAGAAGAGGTTATTTATAAACATCCCTGGGGACCTTTATTGACTGGCTAAAATCGACAAATCCATGCTATGTACAAGGGATCCAGGATCACGGCGGGAAACTAGGATGATCAGAGAATATCTTTTGTGAAGGACTCGAGGGCGATGGATGAAAGGGACGCCCAGGAAAAAGGGAGGAAAGCGGGGGAAAAGACACGTCTGACGGAAGTCAGAGGCGCAGGGGGAGTTGACCGGAGGTCAACTTTCCCTGGCCCCTGATTGGCCCACATCAACCGAATCTTGACCCATTTATTTAACCTAATAAATGAATTAATTAGATTTTACTTATAAAATAAAAAATGTTTATAAATTATTATAGTATTTATTTATGATTTTTATTTATTTTTTTGAAGTATTTTATTACGGTTTTATTAAAATAATGTATTTACAAGTATATTTATATATATTTATTTTTATTTTGTTTGTTTTATTTTATTATTTTATTTTCTTATTTTATAAATTTATGACTTATTTTGTGAGTATAAATATATTTTTATTTAATTTTTAGGAGTTTATTTACATTTTTAAATAAATGTGTTTATGTATATGTAGTTATACTTATAGGTATTTTACCTATATATTATATCCATTTTATTTATTTAATGAATTTTATTTGTTTTTATTTTGTATTTGTATTTTTAATAAGTTATATATAATATATACATTATTATAAGAATAAAGAATAAAAGAAAAAAATCCCCTTTTATTTATGTACATTCTTAACATAGATATTTTGCCTATGAATTTTATAGACTTATTTTGTTTTTCAAATTCTCTTTAGTTTTCTTTTAATTTTAATATGTACATGTATTCTATACATTATTTGTAAAATTCTAAAAATATAATTTTGTACAAATTATGAATAATGAATAAATGGAATATTTTAATCAGTACTATGTACAAGGAGGGCCAAAAACCTAACTTCTACAGATGAACTCCAAAGATTATGAAACCATTTTTATTAAATAGTTCTTGGAATGCTATATACAATTAAAGGTGAGTGTGGGTGATTTGGGGTTTTTATTTGCAAGATATGGGTCTGTGAAGTTGAGATCTTTGCTTTTTATTCTGTGTATAAAATGTACACTGAGTATTATTTTTGCACAAACTCAATTTTGTATTTTTATTTACATTATTATCTACAACTTTTATGTACAAAGTTTCTTTATTTGATGAATAAATAATTTTGTACAAAATATGTGTCAAAAATGCATAAATAAAGGAATAAATAAATGAGGTATTTATTGTAGAATTGGCCCTTATCTCCCCCTACTTTATTCCTTGTCGACCAATTCCATGCTGGCCTTGGTCTCGGGGTTAGGGTCATAAAATATTTGTAATATTTTATTCCTTTTTCTTTTCTTCTCTTTATTCTATAATTTTGGCATTAAAAACCTTATTTTATGTATAATAAATACAATGAATCATGCATGCTATCATATACAAATTAATGCTATTTACCTGCATTTGCTGGGATTTTTAAGGCCAAAATGATAGAATAAAGGTGATGAAATGGAGATTCATCAGGTATCGGATTTCAACGTATAATATATCGATTTGATCATCTCTGCACGGTGATCAAAATGAGTATAATGTTGATATACTTCCGATTGCATTTTGACTCATCGAAATTTTTGAGATACGGTTTCGATTAGCGGTTAAAATTTCTGAATTAAAAATACCATACGATATCCGATTGACGAACGGTCGATTCCGTTGGTCTTGTTTCTTCGAATCGGATCTCATGACAGTCTTGGTTTTGTTTTGCGATTTCCAAATTTATGTCGTCGCTTTTTTGGACATGTATTACGATGCGATCAATTTTCGATCGATTTCACCCGAACGACTTTTGATTCACGATTAACTGATCGATTTAGGTCATTTAATGTTGATTGATAACTTTATCGGGTTTTACAGACCCTAATCAGGTCCGATTCGGGTTTGTGCGTATCCGGATGTTACATCCTCGTTGCCACATGACTCATCACTTATTCCAAGTGATAGTGGCAGCTGCACGCATCGGGTAGCCATTTCCTCTATCTCTTTGTAGGGGTGGCTCCACCTCTCGCGCAACTATTTCCACTATCAGAGAGAACTTGGCTTTGGTATCATTTGTAATGTCACAGGCTTAGGTCCCGATCCGTTATCAAGGAAAACTAGTCCTGACAACTTATTGGGTTCGAGCTCAAATTGAACCCGTTGGCAACCACCCAAAATGCTTAAGTCCAAGTTGTCAAGTAGTAATCCCTACCACTTATAACCCACTTTCACACTTTGTGAGTTTTAGATGTGGGACTATATTTGGGGGTATGGGTATTACAAAAATTGTTCGTTAACCCTCACTATGCCGAACAAACCTTTTTATAACATAGGTATGATAGGTATGTAAATTTCTTATAAGGGAAAAAGCTTAATATTTTTGCTTGGCATTCTATCATTGTACTTCCTAGCACATTACCATAAAAAATATTTTTGACTTGTGATTCAAGTACAATTTTATATTGTAGTAGTTAAAGATTTAAAGACAAAATATATCCCTACATGAAAAATACATTTTCTTGTTTTCATTGAAGGTCCATTTATGCATGTTAAATTTTGCTCAAGCATCAAATCATAAAACAAGAAAGAGATTTCACAAATCGGTATATCCTTTGCAAGTATGATAACAAAATTATAAAATGATCATTTTACATTTATACATTGCATAGTTTTCTTCTTATAAAATTATATATATCGACAAGTATAATTATATACTTCAATAAAAGCTTTAAACATTATAAAAAAATTTCTTACATTTTACAGTTGTATGAATCAATTGAGCAACATTAATAATAATAAAATCTGTATTTTTTAAGTTTTTAACAAAATTAAATAAAATTAACATAAGTAACAAAAATAGTAATAAAATTCATATAATATTATTGGAATTTATAACATGACCTGCATGAAATTTCTCAATCCATAATTTCTGATTTGAATATTTGCATAGATATGATTATCTATTATATTTTAAGAATCAATGCTATACATTGTATATTCTACATGTAATCTAATTGTGTTGCGGTCCTCATTTTTTACGGATATAAATATTCAATTTTAAATGTTTATATGACAATTGATCCCAAAAGATTTTAGGATAAAGCAAATTGAAATTCAATCTTAGTTATTAGGGCCCCTTTCACCTCGTATACAACGGGTCTTGATAATGTGACATCCCCACTTTCTAAGATAATAATATTTACTTTTTCGATGAACAACGAGTAGACTCTAGATATTTCAATGTTAGAAAAATCTGAATGCATCTAAGTTGTAAAAAATTTTGTCATTTCATTTGCATTTATATTGTTGCCTACCGTTATACCAACACATCTCCCAATTAAGGATCGAATGAATTGTAAGATGTCATGCTAAAGAAAATCAAGGTGCATTTATTATTATCATCATCTTATAATCACTTTAATATCCTCTCTACATATTCCTAAGAATTATAAACAACATATTTATAAATGGATTCCATTCCGATTGAATTTTATTGTAGCAAAGATTACTTTGGGCATTAAATTATCTCTATCATCTAAAAAATCAAAATCTTAATGTTAAATAAAAACTAAATAACAAAAAATAACTTTCTCAACCTTGGAAGCAGTGCACAACAGATAAATGGAGAGAGCGTAAGAGAGAGTTACATATAGAGAGAAAAAGAGTGCATGAGAGAGCTATACAATGAGAGAGGGAGAGAGCACCATTAAGAGAGGAGAGGGAGTTATGGAAGGGAACTTCATTCTCAAAATTAGATTTTATTTTTAGAATCCAACTTGCTAGTAGGAGAATTAATCGAGGAAAAAATGATCAACAACATGTATTATGTTTTTTCCTAAAAAGGTCATACGGCTCTCGTTTAATGTCAGAATTATAAAATTTTTAGTAAATTGGATTATGGATGAAGTGATACTTACATGAGTCATATATTTGATATAGTCTGAGTCATATATTTGATATATTCGTTCTAAGTCAAAAAGCCGATATGTTACAGTCATCAATGTACATTCATATAAGCAAAAAGAAAAGGGCATTAAAATGCATACATAAAATATTTGTATAGTAAAAAATGCATTATTAACTTTATATCCTAACATATAAAAAGCTTATCTTTATGCACTTCTAATTTGTTCCTAACCTTGTTTAGATTTTCGTACCAGTTAAAAATCTTGTGCTTCAAGATATATGGTGCATATTAAATTGCTACAACCTTACTTTAGACCATGTTTAATAAATACAAATATCCGCGGTGCATTGTTTAAGTCCTCAAAGGACCCACAAGCAAACGGAAGTTTGTGTTCTTTGTTGATTATTTGACGCAAGTACTAATGTGTGAGGGAGTAGACATGGATTCTAAAAAACAATGACCTTCATTTTGTTGCAACTTAGAGACTAGTTGTTGAAGTGGTAACAACTTCGAATTTTTAGTTATTTGATCATCATAAATTTATTCAACCAGAAACATTTTATAAACATGCAACTAAAAAGACAAGGAAAAATAAAAAATCCAACTACGATTGGATGATTAAATCCAAGCGCTAAGAAAGTTGAAGGGAATTTACAATACAATATTTTTAAGCTTTTGCAATTACACGACAACCCTTATAAACTTCATATTACTCCTCACCCTTGCAAACTTACTCCGTCTTACACCATGTTCCATGCCATTAATTTAATCTTTCTTAAGTTAATATCTTGAGTTAAGTAAACCACATGTAAAATCCAACAATGGAATTCCCCCCTCCCCTCCCCCAACTTTCCTTCTTTGTCTTTGTTCCCCTCCTCCTTCATTTTTCTCTCCCTTCGAGGTCAAACAACACATCCATGGCCTCAATCATGCTTTCCCAAACATTAAGATTTATAATTGCTCCACCTTATGCGATCCCAATCCAGTTTGTCACCACCCTATATGTCCCTACAACTCCTCCTCAATGGATTCCATCTCATTTTGCCAATGAGGCCAAGGAGTTTGCCCTACCACTCTGCCCCAAATGAGGCAATTGTTGCACCATATAGAGAATAAAAATCCATCGGATCAAAGAGAGGAAAATATATACAAAGGAGGGGAAACATTAACAACCACAACAACACAATCAAGCAAGAAAGCGACAACTATATTAATTAATTGTTCTATGTACAAAAAAACAAGAGAAATAAGAATTCGTAAAATTCCCAAAATAGAGAGGGATTAGTAGAGAGAGAACATGAGAGAGGAGGGTGCCAAATGCATCTCCGCTCTCCTCTCCTCTACAAAAATTGAGTTGTAGAGGCTCTACAACTCAGATGCACCTTAAAAAAGGACTACAAGATGGTGCTTCTAAAGCAACAACGACATGAAAGGAGAGTTGGGGCTGGGGAGCCTACTCCCATCACTGCATTAGATCTCCTCCATCTTCACTGCTACATCAACTACCGACCCCTACGAGGTCCCTATTCATGAGATCGCCTCTACATCCTCATCCACGACGTCAACCATGAGGGCTTCATGCTCCGTACTACATGCACCTCTTCCAACTCGACCTCCCCACATACCCCCATGGCAACGTCACAATTGCTCCATCTCCCTCGATGACCTATTATGCTCAACCAGTCCATGCCACTTCTCTACTGTAGTTCTAGTTGCTACCACGGCGGAGTATGGGAGCTACACATGTGAGACATGGATGCATCAATGCACATGTTCAATGAGGACCATGGAATTGTAAACGTGGGAGGGCAATAGATGAGGGGAGGGAATGCGAGGAGGAAAAAGAATGTCATATGCTTATAATTTGAATAAATAAAGATACATTTAACATATTTTTAATGAAATCCATTAACTTTAGCAGTCAAAAGAATGAGAGTTAACCACACAAGGCCTGTTATAAGAATTAGTGAGTTTGCAGAGGTCATGAGGTAAACAGGTCGAATGCAGAGGTTGAGCAGTAATTATCAAACTATACAGGGGTCAAGGGAGGGGGGTTGTGCAGCAGACATTTTTTTTAAATAATTATTAAAATATTCTTAATTAATTAAATAACCATCAAGTCATAATATTTAAAAATATAGCCATCAGTCAGCACATGAGGTGCCGATTTGGGAAGTAATGCTCAAATCGGCACCTCATGTGCCGATTTGGAGACATGAGGGACGTAAGTGTAAATTAGCCAATGAGTTTGCCCAAATCGGCACCTCAAGTGCCGATTTGGGCATCCTCATTGGGTAATTTACATTTCCATCATTTTGGGTAATTTGTGCTTCCATCCATCGTTTGTTATCAATTGTTTTTTCAACTAACCACTTTTGTTATCAAAAGTATAACATTTACCATAAGGATGTAATTACATTTAAAAGGTAAATGTGTATCCTTTCTATTACTGAAATTGTTATTTTCGATTTTTTAATTATAATTCTTTTTCTTCATTATATTATATGTTAAATCTCTTATTCTAATTAATTATATTTATACTTATAATATAATATTTAGGGAATAATGATACAATATATGTACCATTACGAAGTCTTCAGCCCGATAAACCAATGTAGACGGAATCTTCAACATCCGTCTACATTGATTTCTCGGGATGAAGATTTCATAATCCATTTATATGATTCATTATATAACATTGATTCGTACCCGATCTTTAGTCGATCAATATTTTTATTCACTTTTTATTTGATTCAGATTCATATTTAATGAATATTGTATATGAAATCATATCCAATTATATGGTTTCCGAAATCCGCATCTGACTCATATCCGTACGCAAACTTTTATTCGTATTCTATGTAGACGATGTGAATATGGATAAGAAAATTGACATATCTGATATGTATCCGATCCTTTTCACCGCTAGTCATAGTTGATTTGACCACTCTAAAATTAAATTGAATAAGTTACAATTATTATGTATAACTATAATTAATTAGAATAAGAGATTTAATATATAATGAAGGAAAAGAATCATAAACTAAAAATTTGAAAATATGAGTATTCTGTAAATATTATATGTATAGTATTTATACTTATAATTAACTATTCCCTAAATGTTATAAGTATAAATATAATATAAGCATTCCCTAAATATTATATGTAGAATAAGAGATTTAGTGTATAATCAGTATTCCTTAAATATTATAAATATAAATAAAATTAATTAGAATAAGAGATTTAATATATAATATAATGAAGAAAAAGAATTATAAACTAAAAATTTGAAAATAATAATTTCAGTAATAGAAATGATACATATTTATCATTTAAATGTATCTACATCCTTATGGTAAATGTTATACTTTTGATAAAAAAGTGGTTAGTTGAAAAAACAATTGATAACAAACGATGGATGGAAGCACAAATTACCCAAATGATGGAAATGCAAATTACCCAATGAGATGCCCAAATCGCCACTTGAGGTGCCGATTTGGGCAAACTCATTGGCTAATTTACACTTACGTCCCTCATGTCTCCAAATTAGGCATTACTGGTGCCGATTGATGACTATTTTAAATATTATAATTTGATGATTATTTAATTAATTAAGAAAATTTTAGTAATTAATTAAAAAATGTCCTTGTGCAGCAACTGTCCAAGTTTAAATGTTATGGTGTAAAAGTCCGAAGTTGAATAAACGAATCCCATCCTCCAAGAGGAGAAATTTAAATAAAATAAATATACGGAAAGATTGTAGTGAGGGCTGCAGCAATACATGGAACATGCGTACCGTAGAAAACGACTAAATGACGAAAAAGCCCTTGCAGGGGCTACGGTTTGAAAACCCCCGGAATCTATCCGTTGCAATGAGTCCGATCCCATCTCAACGTCTATCTCATCTATCTATTTATTACTATGGTTAGCTTTCCATTATATATCAGTAATAATATCAATTTCTCCCTTCGTCACAAACACACGTCTGCTTATAAGTCGCTCCTTCCCATCGTTCAATCTAGCAGATCATCTCCTCTTTGCTGCCCATCCGACAAGATCCTTCTATCTGAGCTGTGGGAGGGGCAAATATTAAAAGGCGTCACCTTCTTGCGGCTCCTCCCCACCCCGACTGCTGAATTTGTGCTCCCAAGGTTCGTGGTTTCGATAGATCAACTGTCTTTCTCTGTTGATTTCATCGTAGTTCCTCTTTCATTTATGAGTCGTCTTAAAAGGTGGCTTCTTACCTTCTTTTTTAGTAGTTGGTATGATTTGGGTTGTTTTCTTTTTCTAGGGTTTGCCAAGTCTCATGTCATTTCTGCCCAAAATCTCCTTTTTTATACGGCGACTCGCTTCTAGTCTTAGGACTTTTCTGTTTTTTCCTGTCAAAATTTCACCTTTGGATTGAGGTTTTTATGGATTTTGGTCGAGGTTATTAATATCTGTGATCTCGTAGGATCGCGTTTTTTCTTTTCTAAAGATATTGATTTTGGTTCTATTTTTGCTTTCCTGCATTCCTTGTACTAATTGCATAGTGAAATCATTCCATCCCGCTCATATTTAACTGCGCTATCATGCTTATAGTTGCATGTGCTTTATCATTCGATGAATGCTTGTTTGTACAAATCGTAACCGTGTCAATCCTTAACAATGCAAGGCTAATCTACTGGAAAATTCTCCCATGGCACGTCTTACTTGCAATCTAAGTTCGGCTTAAGTTCGACCCAGCCGATAATTTTGGTAAAAGTTGCATCTGAAAAGAGCAGCTTTTGAATATATACTGTTTTCTTGAACATCTGTGTAATAACGCAAATTGAATTGTTGTGGAGAAAATGAGGAGTTCCACAAAATTTGTTGGGCGATTGGTTTTTTATGTGTTTTATTGTGATTTCTAGCAAAGCATTGTTGAGTTTGTTAATGAAGGTATTTTTCTCTAGAATGCTGATGGGAAAAGTAGTTTTTTAGAAAGTAGTTCATGACTCAAGACATATATAAAACTTAATTTACGATCAAATCTGATCCACTTATTTGCTAAATTGAGAAAAAAAAGCGAAACATAGATTTGTGGTGTTTGGTTGCACATGAGCGTCATTGGATATCTGAGTTGTTACATTGATTTAATAAGTAAGGGCATCAATCTTTTGGGTCACTTGTTTGGTTGCACATGAGCGTCATTTGGAGAAGTTGCACATCTAAAGATTGGGGTAGATGATAGGAATTTGAGACTAAAAGAGAGTACCCAGAAGCCGTAGTCTGCATTCACCTACATTTTCTTTAAATGTTTTGTTTGGTGGTAGCACATTTACTTATTTGGCAAAAGAATCATGTTTACAAGCTAGCTCAATGCAATTCGTGTTGGAGTATATGCGTCACTTGTGTAGATGGATAATTGAATCCCTCTAGGGTCCAATTATCATATCCACTGGTTTAGTTTCACATTTACCAATTGTGGGACTTTGGAGGGTCAGTGGGGGCCCAAACCCATTGTATCATATGAGAAAAATTAAATGAACACATCAACCCTTTGAGGTGTTCTTCTGTGGTTTCATCCCGCTCCTTAGGGAGTAGGGTTCCACGTAAAATCACGGTGTTCTTTTAATACTTATTCCGTCTCTCCGAAATTATGCTTCCGCATTCTCGTTTTCCAACATGGTATCAGAGCGGGTTCGATTCCTGAGGATTTTATATTTTTTATTTATGTTCGAGATTCGAGACTCAGCTGGAAAAAAGGCTTTAAAAAAAGGAGAATAGTTGAGAAAAAACGGAGAAAAATTTTGATTGAAGTTTTTATTTTCCCCATCATGTCTTCTCCCAAAGTGGTCGATGTTTGTTATTCCGACTAGTATGGGAGAAAGGAAATTTTATGTTTTTTTATTTATGTTCGTGATCGAGATTCAGTCGAAAAAATGCTTTTAAAAAAGGGGATAATAGTCGAGAAAAAAAGGAGAAAAATTTTGATTAAAGTTTTTATTTTCCCCATTGGGATGTTTGTTATTTTCCCCAAAGGGGTAATAGTCTTCTCCCAAATTGGTCAATGTTTGTTATTCCGATCAGTATGAGAGAAAGGGGAAGTATTGTATAGTGTTCTTCAGGCCAGATTTTCATATTCTCCAGATTCCAGGCCAGACAGATTTCATACTTTGTAGATGTTTAGATTCAAACTCGACGTTTGGATTCGTTTCGAGTCCGCAGTATGATGCGCACATGTATGCGATCATCAGTTGTGTGGTCCCCATCTTTGTTTTTTGTCTCGGAGTTTTCATGTGATCCATTAGACTTCAGAGTAGAGATCTCATTCTATGCCATAATGGGTTAGGGTTTTCATGTGGTTTCATAAGGACTCCAGAGTAGAGATCCCAATATTTGAGCCAATAAGTGAGAGACAGACCTGGTTCTCCAACGAGGAGACTTTTAGACTCCATTCTCCAGTGATCGTGGACTCTGGCGAGGAGACTCGTTTCAGTTTCAGTGACTCTGACAGGTGCAGTACAAAGCACATGTTTACCGACAAGGAGACCTAGTTTGACTCACACTACAACCCGTTTGTTCCTCCTCACCTGCACGGCATGAGAAGCAACATCCTCAACAACAAATGGCAGTTGTGAATACGTTGAGTTGATATTGTCCATAGTATCTTGTATTTTGAGTTTGAGTGATTTCTTTCTATGTGTCCAAGTTGAGCATTGCATGCTCTAGCTTGAGGGGGAGTGTTGAAGTATATGTGTCACGTGTGTAGATGGGTAATTGGATCTCTCTAGGATCTAATTACCACATCCAGTAGTTTAGTCCCACATCTACCAATTGTGGGACTAAGGGATATAATAAGAAGCCACCGACCCATTATATCAGATGAGAAAAAGTGAATGAACACATCGGACTTTTGAGGTGTTCTCCCGTGGTTTCATCTCGTTGCTTAGGGAGTAGGGGTTTCATATAAAATCCTTGTGTTTTTTTAATGATTATTTTATCTCTATGATATTACGCTTCTGCATTCTCGTTTTCTAACAGTTCGTAATGCATCAAGTAGAAAAGTAGTTAATGATATTTTTTGCATGTTTACAAGTCGTAGTTCATGAAGGCGAGGGTTGTCGTCCCATGCATCATAGAAGCGTGGAGATTTAAATCGACTAGTTCTCAAGGGGCATCCAAAATTAATTTTTTTGATGAAATCACATGACATGGGAACCATTTCCATATCGCTTCACATTAATTATAAACAAGTATTAGTGTTACCTCTTATAGCGTGATCGTGATCCTCGTGTCTCTAAATGAAAAATCTCTAAATGAAAAGACATCCTATCTCAAGTTTGATCCGATGGAGTGAGTACTTACAGGCACGCGGATGAGACGCGTGCTTCTTGCAATTCGAGTTGATGATCTGAGTGTGAAACCTCATGATTTCGTCTCACGAAATCCGTAGCCTTCCTCACAAGCACGTGGCACTGAAGAAGATGAAGATCCACGAGCAGTCAATCCGGCAACACAATAACGACACAATGACGACGAAGCTCCCATGAAACCCTAAAGTGAATGACCACTAGGTTTTGAGAAGAGGAGAGACTGGACATGTATGAGAGAGAGTTGGACTTGTAAGTTCTTGGCGACCCATTAATGCAATAAAACTTATTGTTTTATCATGTCCATCTGAAATGAAATGAACGAATGTGAATAGGGATATGTACCATTAGGGATATATACCTTTGTACAATTAGGGATATGTACCATATCCATATTGAATACCATGCAGTTTGGAGGACACGATTGACTTCAAACATGTGATATTCAATAAAGATCTCCAGTCTGAGAAAGAGATGTTAATCTTTCTCTAAAGACTGATTTCTAACCGACTTTTGCATAATAATGGAGATTCAGAAGTGTTGGAATAATCAATCAAAGGGTTGACTTGATGAGGTCAAGATAAACTAAGACCTGAATCGTAACTATCACGATCAGACCCACATCTTTTGACTTGAGATAGATATGTATCTATATGCTATGCACATTTGACAGATTAATAGATTGGTGGCCTCACCAAGGTCCATATACCGACGTGTTGATGTGCATATGAAGACATATGGGATGTGCGATCTCTCAAAGGAATCATACAAGTTCATAGTTGATGAACTGGGAGTCAGAGCTCACTCATGAGGTGATTTGGGGTCTTAATGAATTCCAAGCATGTTTATAAAATAAGACACGAATTCGAGATATTAACATATGCTTTTCAAAAATATATAATCTTTCTCTAAAGACTGATTTCTAACCGACTTTGGCATAATAATGGAGATTCAGAAGTGTTGGAGTAATCAAGTCAAATGGTTGACTTGATGAGGTCGAGATAAACTAAGACCTGAATCGTAACTATCACGATCAGACCCACATCCTTTGACTTGAGATAGATATGCATCTATATGCTATGCACATTTGACAGACTAATAGATTGGTGGCCTCACCAAGGTCCATATACCGACGTGTTGATGTGCATATGAAGACATATGTGACGTGTGATCTCTCAAAGGAATCATACAAGTTCATAGTTGATGAACTGGGAGTCAGAGCTCACTCATGAGGTGATTTGGGGTCTTAATGAATTCCATGCATGTTTATAACATAAGACACGAATTCGAGATATTAATATATGCTTTTCGAAAATATATGATTAATATTATCGTCCAAATATAAAATGAGAAATCTATTGATTTATTCCAAAAAAGACAGTCGAACCAGGATTTGAACTTCAGATTTATCAAATTCTTCCAGTATGAAAGATGGATGATTATTGGGAATACTCATGGTTAAATATATTGTAATGGATCATCTACCATGATACTTCCATTCTGATGGAGTGATGAAACATGATGGTTTAATGACTCCATTTAGCTCTCACTCATGAGGTGATTTGGGGTCTTAATGAATTCCATGCATGTTTATAAAATAAGACACGAATTTAAGATATTAATATATGCTTTTCAAAAATATATGATTAATATTGTCGTCCAAATATCAAATGAGAAATCTATTGATTTATTCCAAAAAAGACAATCAAACCAGGGTTTGAACTTCAGATTTATCTAAGTCTTCCAGTATGAAAGATGGATGAGTATTAGGAATACTCAGGGTTAAATCTATTGTAATGGATCATCTACCATGACACTTCCATTTTGACGGAGTGATGAAACATGATGGATTTTAGTGACTCCATTTAACTAGATGATTTGAGATTTAATTGGAATAATCACAATTCATTTGAATCCGATTTCCAATTCAGAATCCAATTTCAATGTCCAAATGTTGGAAACAAAAATGATCATGGAAATGGAAATATACAAGATCATTAAGCTTATTTCTAAGCTTCAAATGATTTGGACTGTGATTAGATTTGGTCGATGAAGCTGGGTTTCAGCTCACCGATACTTTCTCGAGCTCACATAGTGGCTTGCATTTCGTTGAGCTCACTTAGAGTGTGGAGTGTTCAACTCAAGCTCAATTGATAAGAGTGTATCCGTTTCAAGCTAAAATGGTATAAACCCTAAGTTGGATTGATATCCATATTTCAAGTTACTATACATGGTTAGTATGATCTCCCCAACATTATCTCCAAGTATCTGCTTTTGTATCTCATGTATCCTAATTGGATTCATGCAATTTAATTGGATTTATATTTGATGTAAATATTGAGACAATAATAGTTGTTGTCATATTCTTGAGATATTTTGTCAATATGATTCACAAATATAATCTATTAACTAATATGAATAATGTTTCATATAATTAATATCTATGAGAATAAGATTCACATTAAAATAAATGTAAATTGAATTTACATTTGTTTTTGGATTTATGAATAAGATTCATAAGTTATGAGGATCATCCTCACAAAATTACCAATTTGATAAGTACCTCCGTCTATCTATTTATTGAAAAATGTGGAGGCGTATATGGTGGGTGATACATTAGAATCCATGAGTTGCTTAATTTATTAATTAATTTTAATTAGTAATTAAAAGGAGATAAAATTTCTTGATGAGCAAGGAATTAATCATAGCAAAAGACTCTTCATAGACATCCTCATGGCTATACAAGAGAAGGCACTGCGGGAGAGAAGATTGTCTTCTTTGTCGTGCTTCGCATACATATAAGAGAACTATATTTAGTGAGACGAAATCAAAAGCCTAAGATAATCTTGGTCTCATCATTGGGTGGACAACTTCAAGAAGAAGTTGACATCAAAGTTCGTGGGAAGCTAACTCATCATCGTTCTCATGAGAGAGACAAGCGCATATCAGACTTGATTCGGGAGGTCTCTTGCTTTAGAGACTCACGCTTAAAGAGGTAATCCCGATTTCATCTCAATATTCATTAGAATGTTGAAAATCATGTTAGGAAAATTATTTCCCTAAATTAATGGTTTCGCTAAACACAAAAAGTTATGCTAAAATTTCTTATTCATACGATAAACATACATTGTCTCTATTTTTTCACGTTCATAAATAAGATTATTTACTTCATTTAATTGGTATCAAAGCCATGGTTTAGAGAATCCTGATCATTGGGTATATAGTCTTGCGATAATTTTAATGGATTCGAATAATTCGACAACTTTTCGAAGTCACTGCTATTCTCCCATGTTTTGAACATTATTTTGGGATATAAATGAGGTCTAGAAGACCAAAAGAATGCACCAAAAGTTGATGACATTCGGGAGACGATTCAAATGTTAAAAACGATCGCAGACTTCGATTTCGTTCAAAGATCGTAGTACTAAAATTATGCTGTTTTTTGAGTTATACAACATGATAAAATACTGATTAATAAGTCATACATCAAGTCCCCAATCAGTGTGAAAAAGTTTCATGCGATTCCGATCGTGCGACCTCAAGAATTTAGATTTCTCTATAGGCGGAGTTGGAAGAGAACTTGATTATTTTATTGATTTGTTTCTCATATTTTTGGGACTCAAAGTTGATGGGAACACATATGATATACTTACATCAGGAGTTGGACCTAATATTTTGGAAATATTTGAAGGTCGTAATGAATTTTAAGTCCAAGTTGTATGATGTTTTCTAGTTTGAAGTGCGATGGTTGCAACTTGCAAATTCGAATATGAAATCATTGTTTGTTTGTTTTCAATATATGCCATAAATTAAAAAGTCTTTTTTAGTTCATATTTTATCAGAATAATTATGCACTTGAAATGGTCTGGTGGTAGTGCAGTATGCCTACCACCCAAATGACCAAGGTTCAAATCCCACCATTGTGTGGGTTGTGTTAGGTAGTCGAAGCTTTCAACATGGATTTGGGCAAGAATCCATGTAGCCGACCCTACTTATAGTGGGAGAAGGCTTTGCCATTTTTTAGTTATGCACTTGAATGCTTACAATGCAATTAGAAATTATGGAATTGATTTGATTGATTTCATCAATTGTCTATATTGTTGTACTCGACATCTTTTAAAATTAAAATGGTTTTAATTCAAAGAATTGTCTAGAGCACTAGACCTTTTGAAATTAAAAAGAGTTTTTAAATTCAAGAAGTGTCCGGATTGGTGCACTAGACATTTTGGAAAATTAAAAAGAGTTTTAATTCTTAAAATTTGTATATCATACACAGTCGAAAGATCAATAAAATCTCCTTAGTACAATATGAATCGATTGTGATGTCTTGAATTGAAATATCATACACATTTATATTTAATGTGAATCATATTCTCACATATGTCTTGAAATAATTATTATGAATCATATTCACATAAATATTAAGTATATGAATCATATTCATATAAATATTAATTGTTATGAATCATCATTCATATTAATTAATGAATTATATTTGTGAATTACATTCACAAAAATACCCTTATGATATGAATGACAATAGCAATTATTGTCTCAATATCAACATCAAGTACTACGAGTCATACACCAATTAGAACTTATGAGATACAAATGCATATACTTGGAGATCAAACACATCACACTCTTCATGAGCTGGAGAATGCATCATTGATTCTAGCTTCTTGATCATTTCTAATCAATATTTCCAAACAAATTAGAGTTTAGAAATGAGCTCAAGGAGTGTATATACTTCTATTTCCATCATCATTTCACTTTCCAACATTTGGACATTAAAATATCATACACATTTATATTTAATGTGCAAATCATATTCACACATATGTCGTGAAATAATTATATGAATCATATTCACATAAATATTAAGTATATGTATCATATTCATATAAATATTAATAATTATGAATCTCATTCATATTATTAGTTAATGAATTATATTTGTGAATCAACAAAAACAACAACAACAAAGCCTTTTCCCACAATTAAGTAGGGTCGGCTACATGGATTCTTCGCCTCCATTCAGCAGATCTATCTTGGGTCATTCCCGGGCTTATATCCACAAAACACTTTCCAACACTTCTTGGGTCCGTCCCCGCCCTCTCTTAGCCGGCTCAACATCCCAACACTCGCATCTCCTAACTGGTGCATCAGCTGGCCTTCTTTGCAAATGACCAAACCATCTTAAGCGGTTTTCTCGCATCTTATCCTCGATCGGAGCAACACCAACTTTCTTTCTGATTGCATCATTTCGAATCCGATCTTTACGTGTGTATCCACACATCTAGCATTTTCATTTCTTCTACAACCATTCTCTGCACATGTCTATGGTTCACATGCCAACATTCAGATCCATGGAGCATAGCAGGTCTCACGGCTTCTTTGTAAAACTTTCCTTTAATTTTTAAAGGAATTTTCTTATCACTTTCCAACATTTGGACATTTAAATATCATACATATTTATATTTAATGTGCAAATCATATTCACACATATGTCTTGAAATAATTATATGAATCATATTCACATAAATATTAAGTATATGTATCATATTCATATAAATATTAATTATTATAAATCTCATTCATATTAGTTAATGAATTATATTTGTGAATCAACAACAACAACAACAAAGCCTTTTCCCACAATTAAGTAGGGTCGGCTACATGGATTCTTCGCCTCCATTCAGATCTATCTTGGGTCATTCCCGGGCTTATATCCACAAAAAAAAAGATCCCTTCGTATGGTCACTTTCCAACACTTCTTGGGTCGTCCCCGCCCTTTCTTAGCCGGCTCAACATCCCAACACTCGCATCTCCTAACTGGTGCATCAGCTGGCCTTCTTTGCAAATGACCAAACCATCTTAAGCGGTTTTCTCGCATCTTATCCTCGATCGGAGCAACACCAACTTTCTTTCTGATTGCATCATTCCGAATCCGATCTTTACGTGTGTGTCCACACATCCACCTTAGCATTTTCATTTCTGCTACAACCATTCTCTGCACATGTCTATGGTTCACATGCCAACATTCAAATCCATAGAGCATAGCAGGTCTCACGGCTTCTTTGTAAAACTTTCCTTTAATTTTTAAAGGAATTTTCTTATCACAGAGAACAACAGAGGCTCCTCTCCACTTTAGCCAACCTGCATTTATTCTATTAGTAACATCTCCATCAATTTCCCCATCATGTTGCAAAATAGATCCCAGATATCTAAAAGAATCTCTCTTCCGAATGTTATCATCACCAATCTTCACCTCAATTCCTTCATCATTGCTTCTATCGAAGGTGCACTCCATATATTCTGTCTTAGCCCTACTTATACGAAATCCTTTACTCTCCAACTCATGTCTCCAGACCTCAAGCTTCTCATTTACTCCATCTCTAGTCTAGTCGATCAACACAATATCATCAACAAATAACATACACCAAGGTAACTCATCCTGAATGTGACTTGTCAACTCGTCTATAATCAAAGTAAAAAGAAATGGACTCAAAGCTGAACCTTGATGTAAACCAATGTTGATGTCAAAATAGCCAGTCTTCCCAGACGGGGTCCTTACATAAGATAAAGCCCTATCATACATGTCCTTTATGAGATGTATAGGACATGCACTTGTCTCTTCTCCAAAACTCTCCATAATATCTCTCGTGGGACAGAATCATAAGCGTTCTCCAAATCAATAAAGATTATATGGAGGTTCTTCCTTTTAGCTCTATAAATCTCCATTGTTCTCCTCAGCAAATGGATGGCTTCAATAGTTGAGCGACCTGGCATGAATCCGAATTGGTTTTCTTTTGACGTTAGAAACTTGCCTCAACCTTCTCTCGATCACACGCTCCCAAATTTTCTTAGTGTATTGTTGAGCTGGCGGTATTTAATTTGGTTCCGAGTGATATATGCTACACATGACGGAATAGCTCCTCTCGCTCTCGAATTGACCGGTTCTTGGCTAATGGGATGTCCTTGGACTCCTTTCCCCTTTGCTCAGTTTCCTCTCACCCCCGATCATTCTCGGATCACTCTCCCATTATTTGGGACTCTGGCGATGGCATTCGCCCTCGGGGGCTTTTTCGGTATGAAAAATGTTGGCTACTGGAACCTAATTTCAAATCGGTCGTTCAGGATCATTGGGCTCAAGCCCCCGTCTCAGGCTCCGCGGCGTCTAAACTTAATCAGAAGCTTGCTTCACTTCGGAGAGTCCTTGCTGAGTTCAAAAGAACTTCCAGGCAGGCGCGGCTTGCTGTGCGCGCTGAGGCAGAGGAGATTATCATGCAATTGGATTGCATGGAGAATGAGTGTGAGCTCTCTACTGACGAACTTCGGACCGCAACTCGGCTCACGCTCGGGTGCAAGAGGAGGATACGAAGAGAACTGTCGAGTGGCGACAGCGCTCGCGGCTAAAATGGCTTAAAGACGGCGATGCGAATACGGCTTTTTTCCATCGGGTGGCAAGCAATCGGAGGCGTTGTAATATGATGCGGTCCCTCTCTATCAATGACGTCATTTTTTCCGGGGATAGGGAGATAGGGTGCGCCATCGTCGATCACCTCAGGCGTACCTCATCTTCTCTCCCTCCACGCCAGTGGCGTTGGCTTGGTCTGGGCGCTTCCTCTATCTCGAACGCGGATTCTGAGACCCTTATTCGGCCCATTTCTTTGGAGGAGTTTAAAGCTGCTGTCTCGGAATTTTGTTCTGGTAACCTCGGCTTCGACCGCATCAATCAGGCTAATATTGTTCTCATTCCAAAGAAAGAGCCGGCGTTGCGCATTGAGGATTTCCGCCCTATTTCCGTCTCCAATGGTATTTACCTTATAGTGGCCAAAATTCTGGCCACACACCTATCTCGTGTTTTGGATGGCCTTATCTCTCCGGTTCAAGCGGCGTTCATTAAAGGGAGGCATATCGCTGACTGCATCGTCGTCGCGTCTGAAATGGTGGCCGATTGGAAAAAAGGAAAAAAAGGGGGTACTATGGAAAATCGATTTTGCCAAGGCATATGATTCCATCGATTGGTGCTTCCTCTGGTTGGCTTTGCGTAGACGGGGTTTCCCAAATTTATGGATTGCTTGGATGCGGAGATGCGTCTCCACGGTTTCGCTTTCAGTTTTGATTAATGGGCGGCCGGTTGGTGGTTCATTTCAGCCACGCAAGGGGGTACGCCAGGGATGCCCTCTGGCGCCCCTCCTCTTCGTTTTGGCGGCTGATGTGCTGGCGCGAATGGTCGACTGCGTCATTGATGCGAGCCTTACTAATGGGTTCCTCAAGGGGGATGTTTGCGTGCCATTGATCCAGTTCGCTGATGATACGATTTGCTTCATTGAGGGCGGTCCGGAGGAGGTGTCCGGTATGGCCAATACTCTTGCTCTTTTCTGGGAATTATCAGGGTTGTCGATTAATGCCTCCAAATCCAACGTGGTGCCTTTTGGCATGTCGCCTACGGAGGCGGACGAATGTGGCCGGCTGCTCGGTTCTACGCTTGGGGAGCTTCCTTTTGCTTATCTTGGTATTCCACTATCGGTGGGGTGGGCCAGATCTACGGATTGGCGGGCTATCACGGAGCGGGTGGAGTCGCGCCTTGCGGGTTGGCGGGCCACCTTGCTTTCTCGGGGTGGACGCCTTATCCTTCTCAAATCCGTGCTATCTGCTATTCCAGTTTATTTCCTCTCGGTTCGAAGAATGCCTGCGGGGGGTAAGGACGGTGTATGCGGCGCTTCTTTTGGGGTCGTAAGGACGGGAACGGTAGGAGGATGCATCTTGTTGCTTGGGATGTGGTTTCCATGCTGAAGCGCTTCGGTGGGATTGGTGTCCGGAGATTGGATCTGGTAAATGACGCATTCTTACTCAAATGGGTGAGTATAATTTGGGGCAAGGATGATACCTTTTTCACCAACGTTCTTCGGGAGCTCTTGGGCAGTGACTGGTTCGGGCTGCAGTGGGGGGCCTCGCAATTACATTCCTCCCATTTCTGGCGCAGCGTCTCATCCACTTTGCAGAGGAATCTCGCGCTCTTCACCCCGGTGCTTGGGACGGGGGAATCCTTCAAGTTTTGGCTGGATGACTGGTTGGGCGGAGGCCCTCTTCGGGTGCGTTTCCCGAGATTGTTCGCGCTTGCGTCGAATCAGCACGCGTCTGTCGCGGAGTGCTGGGCTGACGGGTGTTGGTGCCCTCGGTTCTCTGGGAACTTATCTGACTAGCGGGTGGATGACTTCGCTTCGATGATGGAGGTTCTCAATTCTGCTGCTTCGCTTTCTTTGCAGCGGGATCATTGGCATTGGAGAGATGGGGCTTTCTCCACTCGGAAGGCTTACAGGGCTCTGCTCTCTTCCCCGCCTCCTATGTCTTCCCCTCTTGTGCGCGACTGTGCCTTCATCTGGGGTTTGCGTTTGTCAGAGCGCATTGCCATCTTCTTATGGTTACTTCGTCAACAGAGATTGATGACTCGTGATCGTTGCGCCAAGTTCTTCCCTCAGACCAGCGCGGCCTGCCATCTTTGCAGTGATGACGACGAAACTCCCGATCATCTTTTCTTTCGCTGCTCCTTGGTTGCGGGTGTCTGGGACGATGTGGCTTGGGCTCGCGCGGACAATCTTGAAGACTTCTGTGAGCTCCTTTGGTCGAACAGGTCGAGGGCCAGATCTGATGTTTTGGCTCCTATCGCGCGACTGTGGTGCATTTGGCGTGCAAGGAACGACGCTATTTTCTCGGGCATGCGATTTTATCGGGAGAACGTTATCATTTTGGGTAATAGACTTATCTCCGATTGGTGTACTTCATAGTTTAACGGCCCATCTGTGGTGGCTACTTCTCTTGTATTCCTAATCACCCTCTGCTCCCTTCCACCCCACCTCCCCGCTGTAAGTATCTCTCTTCTTTTTCCGTTTTAGTTTAATATAATCTTGGGGCGAGCACCAACGAGTGTATCCCCCTTCTTTTTGAGCCTCAAAAAAAATTTTCATAGTGTGACTCATCAGCTTGATACCTCTATAATTTGAACAATTTTGATTGTCTCCTTTATTCTTATAAAGAGGCACCACGATACTCCTCCTTCAATCTTCAGGCATTTTCTTGCTTCGCCAAATAACATTGAATAGATGTTAGAAGAGAGGAGTCTTCGTTATGATAATAAGAAAACCCTAGGCTCTCTTATATAGGGAGAGGCCTTAAGGGTAAATTACATGGACGTCTAAATAGAAGAGAGAAATAGAAACAAGGTACATAAACATATAATAATAATAGGAACTATCTCTACACTCCCCCTCAAGGTGGAGCATAGATGTCGATCATGCTCAGCTTGGATGAACATCTCTGGAAAGGTCCTCTGAGCAATGGCTTGGTGAATACATCGGCAGTCTGATCTCCTGAGCTAACATGGGCCGTGGATATCAATCCTCTCTGGATCAGGTCCCTAGTGTAATGGCAGTCAACTTCAATATGCTTGGTCCTCTCATGAAAAGCTGGATTGTTGGCAATGAACAATGCTGCCTGATTGTCACACTGAAGCTTCATAGGTAGAGGTACTGCTACATGTAGATCTTCTAATACGGAGCGAACCCACATCATTTCCGTGCTGGCTTGGGCCATTGCCCTGTATTCGGATTCTGCACTGGATCTTGCCACCACCGTTTGTTTCTTGCTTTTCCAAGAAACCAGAGAGCCTCCAACAAAGACTGCAAACCCTGAGGTTGATTTTCTATCCTTAGGACATCCTGCATAATCTGCGTCTGCACACGCTGAGATGGATAAGTCTGCACCCTTTCGGAATAGTAGCCCTAATCCAGGAGTAGACTTCAGATACCTCAGTATCATGTGTATAGCATCCATGTGAACCTGTCTGGGCTGCTCCATAAACTGACTCACCCGGCTAACTGCAAATGCAATGTCTGGACGGGTTATAGTAATGTAGAGGAGTTTTCCCACCATCTCTCTATATCTCCTCTTATCCACTTCGTCAGTATCATCATCATATAGCTTCATGCTGGGGTCCATGGGGATGCTTGATGGTTTGCACCCATCCATACCAGTCTCAACCAGGAAGTCTGTAATGTACTTCCGTTGTGTCATCACCAAACCATGTGCATTCCTAGCAAATTCCAACCCCAGAAAATATCTTAGGGTTCCAATATCCTTTGTAACAAACTGACGATCTAGGAATGCCTTCGCCCTTGCTATGCCCTGAATATCATCTCCTGTAACAAGAATATCATCCACATAGACCATTATGACAATCGTACCTGCCGAGGACTTCTGGACAGACAACGAATGGTCAGCATTGGACCTCTTGAATCCCTGGTGCTCAATTAGGTTGGACAGTTTCTGGAACCATGCCCGTGGACTCTGTTTCAGTCCATATATAGCCTTGTGAAGTCTACATACCATATGCGTCTCCCCCTCAGCAGTAAACCCGGGTGGCTGCTGCATGTAGACTTCCTCCTGTAAGTCCCCGTACAAAAATGCATTCTTGACGTCCAGCTGATAAATGCTCCAGTCACGGACTACTGCAACAGACAGGAGGATACACAGAGTCGAGTGTCTCGCCACTGGAGAGAATGTATCCATGTAATCAACGCCATATGTCTGTGTAAATCCCCGGGCGACTAAACGTGCTTTGTATCTATCCAATGTGCCATCTGCATGGTATTTGACTGTGAAGACCCATTTGCAGCTTACAACTGATGCATCAGGAGGTGCAGGGACCAAAGACCATGTGCCACGGGACTGCAAGGCCCCCATTTCTTCTTCCATAGCCAGTCTCCAGCATTCACTCTTCAAGGCTTCCTGGTATGTCCGTGGTATGTCCACGGAAGATAAAGCAGTAGCAAACTTCTGGAAATCGCCTGTGAGTCGGTGGAAGGAAACCTGTGAAGCAAAGGGGTAGGATGCACACTGTCGTCTCTGTTTCCGAATAGCAATCGGAACATCCAGATCATCATCGGGGTCCACCTGTAAAGAGTCATCCTGCATATGTTCCGAACCTGACCCGTCAGTAGAAACATCATCTGAACATACCTGAGGCTCAGTGATTGGCTGATCTGCTGTCTGAGCGGGACCTGACCGACGCGTATAGTGGTTAGGAAATGGTGATATGATTCTCCGTGGAATGGGTGGGGGTGGAGGTGGAGGTGGTGGTGGCGGTGCTGGCATAGGAACTGACACAGGAGACGAGTCAGGTGTAAGACAGGTAGGTGGTGGTGGAACCAAAATATCATCAGCGGTGGTGGATGGTACCATTCTGTCCCCGGCTGGCGAGAAAAACATGACCGACTCGAAGAAGGTGACATCCGCACTAACGAAGTACCTGTTGGTAGTAGGATCATAACACCGGTATCCCTTCTGGGTTCTTGAATACCCAACGAAGACGCACTTGACAGCTCTTGGAGAGAGCTTGTCAAGTCCAGGAGACAAACGATGAACAAACGCCACAGCACCAAAGACACGAGGTGGCAGCGAGAAGAGCTCTTTGTCTGGAAAAATAAGAGAGATGGGTATCTTCTCTCCAAGGACAGAGGACGGCATTCTATTGACCAGATAGCATGCAGTAAGAACAGCATCCCCCCAGAAGGAAATAGGAGCACAACTTGAATCAATAAGGTACGAGTGATATCCAAGAGATGGCGATGCTTTCTTTCCGCCACACCATTTTGTTGGGATGTATATGCACAGGTGGTTTGATGAATAATTCCCTTTAATGACAGAAATTGAGAAAGAGAACGTGTACAAAATTCCAGGGCATTATCCGTCCGAACATATTTGACTGAAGAAGAAAAAACATTCTGCACTTCATTAATCAAACTTTTAATAACATCTCCTGCTTCAGACTTATTCTTCAGAAGAAAAACCCAAGAGACACGAGAAAAGTCATCTACTACCACAAGATAGAACCTGTGTCCCTGGTGATCGGGAACACGACTCGGACCCCATATATCTATATGTAACAACTCGAAAGGGGAGCTACTGCTCCGACTCTGACGACCTGGAAAGCTCGACCTGTGATGCTTTCCTAACTGACAATTTTCACAACGAAACGACGAACTTGGGGAGATCTGGGGCAGAAGATGGCGCATCTTCTGGAGCGGAAGGTGACCAAACCGAAGATGCCAAATGTAAGGTGAGACTGGACCAGCAGAGTGAGCGGAGATGCCAGCATAGGATTCCCGGACCAACCGATATAGACCGTTCTGCTCAGAGCCACAGCCAATCACCTTGCCCGTGAGTATGTCCTGAAAAATGAGAGAAGACGGGTCAAATATAGCTCGACAATTCAAATCCTTTGTAATCTGACTAATAGACAGCAAATTCAGTGAGAATTCAGGGGCATGTAAAACATTCTGTAGCTGCATAGCGGAGGTTAAGAAAACCTCCCCCTGACCAACAAGGGGTGAGTGGGAACCATCTGCTATCTGCACTGAGCGACCTGGAGAAATAGCCCTGTAGGCCTGTAATCTACCTCTATCTCGACACAGATGATGTGTAGCTCCTGAATCTATAACCCAGTCAGATATATCATGTGAAGGTATGACAGCTGATGATCTACCTGAGGAACTGGCAGCGGCGGAAGAACTGGCTGAGGCTGTGGCAGCAATATCGGAAGAGCCACCAGATGAATCACCAGAAGACTGTGGCATAATATCACGGAGACGAGCCACGAGTTCGTCAAATCTATGATCTGCAGCAGACGGTAAAGGAGACTGTGAATGCTCTGCAACCCGTGCAGATGCTGGGAACCCATGCTTTGAGTAGCATGTCTCCTCTGAGTGTCCAGTTCTGTGATAATATGAGCACGTCTGAGTAGGTCGACCGCCTCTTCCCTGAGAGCCACGGCCACGTCCACGCCAAGAAGGTGGTCCACCTCTCCCACGTGAAGCTGCCATCGCAGATGGAGGTGGAGTAGAAGAGCTGGAAGAAACTGGGATACGACTGAGCCTCCTGTATACATCCTCCACTGGAGGAATGACTGCATCTGCTAAGATCTGTGACCGTGCAGCATCATACTCAGGGTCGAGGGCAGCAAGTAGAACACCCACCATGGTGGCGTTCCGGAACGTCTTCCGCTGCTCTGGAGTAGCAGTCAGAGGAATGGTACTGTAGAGCTTCTCGAACATCCCTCTTAGGGATGTGTATAGAGAGTGGAGAGGTCTGCCGGCCTGCTTCATGGTAAAGATGTCATGCTAAAGCTGCAACATCTTTGTCTCGTTTCGCACCTGCGAATATGTAGCAGCAAGAATGTCCCACATCGCCTTAGCAATGGGCTGATGGAGAACATCATTTGCTATCTCCATGGTCAACGTGCCAGACAACCAAACTTTTGCGTAAGCATCATCGGCCTCCCATGAGGCATAGATCCCTGTCTTCTCCGCAGGCTCATCCTCGGTAAGAATGTGTTTCTTACCATTTGATTTCATGAGGCTCATAAACTGCATGGCCCATAACTCATAGTTAGACCCGTCCATCTTTACTATCGGCGCGGGACCTTTGAATGCGCCGGTGGAGGGCAAATCGACTTTCGATTCTGACATACTGCCGGAGGAAGAAGACGAAGGGAGAATAGACAATGTGATGAATGTCTACACCAACTGCATCAGATTTGAGTACGTGTGTAGACTTTCACGCACTCAAATCCATAAACCGGAAGAAGGGGGGTCTAGGGCACGCCGCCAAGGAAGCTTACAGCCCTTGAATCGTCTCGAGAACAACGCCTATGGAGTGCTGGAGACCACTGGAACCTTACAGCGGCAGTGGGGGGGTGCCGCTGGGGGTACGGGTGCCGCTGGGGCGGCAGTAGGCGGCAGGGAGGGGTGCCGCTAGGGCTCCGGTGGCTGTGGGCGGCAGAGGGGGGGTTGCCGCTGAGGCTAGGGCGCCGCTGGCAGGCGCAGGAGGCGGCTGCTGTGGCCGCTGGAGGCGCTGGAGGCGCGGTAGGCAGCCGCTGTGCGGCTGTGAGCCGCTGGAGAGGTGCGGCGGTGGGCTGCTGTGCGGCTGGAGCCGCGGGAGGGGTTGCGGAGGAGCGCCGGGAGCCGCAGATGGGGCGGCGGCGAGACGAGAGAGAGCGAAGGGAGAAGGGGCGGCGGGTGGGGAAGGGAAAGAGCCCTAAGGCGGCTCTGATACCATGTTAGAAGAGAGGAGTCTTCGTTATGATAATAAGAAAACCCTAGGCTCTCTTATATAGGGAGAGGCCTTAAGGGTAAATTACATGGACGTCTAAATAGAAGAGAGAAATAGAAACAAGGTACATAAACATATAATAATAATAGGAACTATCTCTACAATAGATTCGTAAGCCAAGTCAAGCCACACTCACCTAAACTTTCCATACTTCTACATGGATGTTATCCGGTCCTACACCTTTCCCAGGTCTTATAACCTTCAAAGCCTCTTCTACTTCCTTTCTTTGTATCCGTCTATAGCTTGCACGATTTAAGTAACTTTCATTACTAGCTAGATCACCCAAAGTGATCTCTCTATTTCCTTCTCCAATGAAAAGTTTATGGAAGTACTGCTCCCATCTAGTCTCTATATCCTTTTGAGTAACAAGCACGTGACCATCATCGTCCTTAATGCATCTCACTTGAGAAAGGTCTTTGGTCTTTCTTTCTCTTGCTTTGGCCAACCTGAATATATCCTTCTGGCCCTCCTTAGAGTCGAGATTTTTATATAAAACTTCATAAGCTTTCGACTTAGCCTCGCTTACAGCCTTCTTTGCTTCCTTCTTTGCTATTTTGTAGTTTGTGACAGTTTCTTCTGTTTTATCCTTAGACATAGCTTTAAAGCACGCTCTTTTAATTTTTAGCTTCTCTTGCACCCCTTCACTCCATCACCAAGCCTCCTTTTG
The DNA here is from genome assembly GCA_037367405.1 of Ottelia alismoides. Lineage (NCBI taxonomy): Eukaryota > Viridiplantae > Streptophyta > Magnoliopsida > Alismatales > Hydrocharitaceae > Ottelia > Ottelia alismoides. The sequence continues at coordinate 918,607 of JAZKJV010006252.1, read as the reverse complement.
ACCTGGGGCTCCTCCCTTTGACTCACCTACCATCTCTTTGGCTACCTTTCGGATACAAGATGCTACTGCCTCCCACATATCGTTTGCTTCAGATAAATCCCAAGATAAATCTTCTAAAACCTTCTCCCTGAAGCTCGATTGCTTCAGTGGAAGATTCCACCATCTAGTTCTAGTGATCCTAGGAACCCTCCTTTTCTCTTTTATTTGTACATCCAAGACTAACAAGTGATGCTCTCCTGGGATTACTTTGCAGTCTTTACAACACAACCTATCTCTTCTCCTCAACGCAAAGTAATCTATCTGTGTTCTTGTTGGCCCACTCTTATAAGTAATTAAATGCTCCTCCCTCTTCTTGAAGAGAATGTTTGCTATGAAAATATCATATGCCGTTACAAAATCCAGGATGACTTTTCCCTGTTCATTTCTATCCCCAAAACAATGTCCTCCTTGAACACTAGGATACCCTGAAGCATCTTTTCCCACATGTCCATTAAGATATCCACCTATGCAAATCATCTCTCTTTGTGGGATTCCTTGTAAAATCTTATCTAGATCCCCCCAAAAAGCTTGTTTAGTATCTAAACCAATTTGCGGTGCATAAACTGAGATTATATTCAGAAATTCTTCTTCAAGCACCAATTTTAGCAAAATAATCCGATCCCCGAATCTTTGCACCTCAACCACACAATCCTTCAAATCCTTATGAACAACCACTCCAACACCGTTTCTACCCTTATCTTTACCTGAATACCAAAGTTTAAAGCCTATCTTCTCGATCTCCCTTGCTTTCTCTCCAACCCATTTAGTCTCTTGAAGACATAGTATATGAATCTTCCTTCTTTCCATCGAATCCACTATCTCCATCGATTTTCCAGTCAAAGTGCCAGTATTCCAACTACCAATCCGCAACTTCTGTTGCAATCCCTTTTGGACTAACTTCTTTACTCGCATGTTACCATTATGCGAGAACCCTTGTAAATTTTGGACTGCATCCGGGCGGTGATGCAGCGGAACTAGCTTAATTACTCGCATGCGTTCCTCATGCGAGAACCCTTGCAAATTTTGAACTACATCCAGGCTGCAATGTAGCAGCCCTTGCCAATTTTTCATTGCATTCGGGCGATGCAACGCGTCGCAAGTTGGGAACGCCCCAACGAGATCAATATGTTTGCTTAAATCCATGTTGAAAAGATCCGACTGTCATGAGGCAACATCCTGAATCATATTCACAAAAATACCCTTATAAATGACAATAACAATTATTGTCTCAATATTGACATCAAATACTATGAGTCCTAATCCATTTATAAATACAGTCCACTTATAATGACTTGAAATTAGGATATCTATTCAATTTCAGGGTTTATACCATTTTTAGCAAAAATGTGTCACTTAGGAATATTGAGCTCGATCTAAAATAATTCACACTCTAAGTGAGTTCAACAAAACACATCACAATCTCCATTTCTAATCAATGTCCAAATAATTTAAAGTTTAGAAATGAGCTCAAGGAGTGTATATACTTCTATTTCCATCATCATTTCACTTTCCAACATTTGGACATCGAAAATATGCCATACTGCAACTGTGGGTTGATTGATGATGTCGTTGGCAATCTCTGTGGTGAGTGTCCTGAAAAGCCAAATCCGTGCACAGGCATCATCTTGCTTCCAAGAAGCATTAGCCTCAGTCTTATCGGCTCAGAATCCGTCAAATTGTGCACCTTGTTATGCCGCACTGCATAAGGGTGTGAAACTGCATGGACCACAACTGGGCCCTTGAAGGCACCGTACGATGAAAATACGTCACCCTTGTTCTCCGACATGATAAAAAGAACATCGAAAATCCGGAACAAAACTAGACTACTCTGAGCGAGTCTACAACCATCCTCTTTAATCCTTGTTATAGTCTATTTGAAATCATTATCTTCGATTGAAATCAGATTGTATCTGGCTGCAGTAGTGGTCAAAACCTGATGGAGGTGGGGTGCCCACACGTTAACGAGTAGGCGGCGACCGACCGATGGTGGGGTGGCAACCCGCAACCCAGAAGGGCAGCTGCAGGCGACGGCCTGCAATAGCGGTGAAGTCAGTTGTGGCGACTATAACCATCCTCTTTAATCCTTGTTGTAGCCTAGGGTCGGAAAGCCACGATCTCTGATCGAAATTAGATTGTATCTGGCTGCAGTAGTGGTCGAACTACAACCTGATGGAGGTGTGGAGTAGCCCAGAAATGAGTAGGCGGCGGCCGACCAGAGGTGGGGCAACAACCCGCAACCCAGAAAGGCAGCTGCAGGCGGCAGCCTGCAATAGCGGTGGAGTCGGTTGCGGCGACGGACAGGAGGGCCAAAGCTGCGGCTGGTGGTGACCGACGAGGGGGGGGGGGTAGGGTTAAGGTTTTGGTGAGATAAAGGAACCTGATCTAGGACCGTTGCTCCAATACCATGTTGGAAGAATAGAAAATAGCTTGGCATTATAGGCATCATAGACACATGAAAGAAATAGAAATATAAATGAATACAAAGAGATACAAATACCTCAACAAAAACAAGTTGCCAAAGAAGTCATACTTGATCAATTCTCAACCTTGCAAAGAGCTAATTGGCTATGAGAATTGTGAATTATATAAAGAGCTAATTGTAAAGATCTAACCGAGTTATTGTGGTAAAAAAGTTTGTTGGTGATATATGTTAGGTGTTTGTAATAACTTCGATAATATCTCTAGCTATTTCTATAATGGGACTGCTAATCTCCTTGGTGACCCAATTGGAGGTAGGAAAAAGATCACACATAAAAAGGAGCAAATTGTCTGTTTTGCTATAGATAGATGACATAGTACTATGCTTTTGTCTTTAATATATAGGAATTTATTCTTTATACGAATGATTCACACTCATTAGCATAAAAAGGAGCAAATTGTCTCTTTTGCTATACAAAGGAGCAAATTGTGGATTATATAAAGAGCTAATTGTAAAGATCTAACCGAAATATTGTGGTAAAAAAGTTTGTTGGTGATATATGTTAGGTGTTTGTAATAACTTCGATAATATCTCTAGCTATTTTTGTAATGGGCCTGCTATCCTTGGTGGCCCAATTGGAGGTAGGAAAAAGATCACACATAAAAAGGAGCAAATTGTCTCTTTTGCTATAGATAGATGACATAGTACTCTGCTTTTGTCTTTGATATATAGGAATTTATTCTTTATACGAATGATTCACACTCATTAGCATATGTTAAAACTAAAATGCGGAAGCATAATATTAGAGATAAAGTATCGGGGCTGCTAATCTCCTTGGTGGCCCAATTGGAGGTAGGAAAAAGATCACACATAAAAAGGAGCAAATTATCTCTTTTGCTATAGATAGATGACAGAGTACTATGCTTTTGTCTTTGATATCTAGGAATTTATTCTTTATACGAATGATTCACACTCATTAGCATATGTTAAAACTAAGGTTGCAAAAGTCGGTAGTCGGTACTCGGTCGGTCGGGTCACTGACTAAGGATTAATCGACAGTCGGGCGACTAATCGGATTTAGTCGGACTTTAATCGGCTTTGAATTTTATGATTATTTTAAACATATAACTCATTTTTATACATATATTTACATAGGTTTTGTATATTTTTATACTATCATAATAAAATAAAAGAAGTAATTGAATCTAAATAAAACATTAAGCATATTGTAATAAGTTTGCTTATGAAAAACAACAAAATATGGTATCTCTAAGCAAAAATTGGCCGACTAGTGTTGCCTAGTCGGAATTAGTCGGTACTCGGTCGGCCACCCCACTGACTAGACTAGTCCGACCTAATAGTCGGGCCAGTCGGGCGACTTTTACAACACTGGTTAAAACTAAAATACGAAAGCATAATATTAGAGATAAAGAAACATAGAACATGGAAAGAACACCGAGATTTAATGTGGAACCTTACTCCGTGAGGAGATGAAACCACAGGAGAATCGCCTCAAAGGGTTGATGTTTTCATTAATTTTCTCTCATCAGATACAATGGGTGTGTAGCTTCTTATATAGCCCACACCGTTTGTGGTGGCCCAATTGGAGGTAGCGAAAAGATCACACATAGAAAGGAGCCACACCGTGGTGGCCCAATTGGAGGTAGCAAAAAGATCACACATAGAAAGGAGCAAACTGAATTCTCTATTTTGCTAAAGATAGATGACTTAGTACTGTGTTTTTTCTTTTGATATATAGGAATTCATTCTTTATACGAATGAATCACACACTCATTAGCATATGTTAAAACTAGAATGTGGAAGCACAATATTAGAGATAAAGAAACATAAAACATAGAAAGAACATTAGTATTTAACGTGGAAGCTTACTCCGTGAGGAGCGAGATGAAACCACAGGAGAATTGCCTCAAAGGGCTGATGTTTTCATTAATTTTCTCTCATCAGATACAATGGGTATGTAACTTCTTATATAGCCCACACCGTGTGTGGTGGCCCAATTGGAGGTAGCAAAAAGATCACACATAGAAAGGAGCAAACCGAATTCTCTATATTTTGCTAAAGATAGATGACATAGTATTATGTTTTTTTCTTTTGATATATAGGAATTCATTCTTTATACGAATGAATCACACTCATTAGCATATGTTGACTTCTCAATCGATTCATCACTTTTCAAGCACGACCAATATATATTCGAAGCCCTTTGACTTGCAGAAGTACATCTTGGATCTGCCAATTATGTTATGGCCGGAGTCCCACCCATGGCCATCTGGTCGAATTGGCTCATTAGGGATATATATATAACTAAGGCTCAGTCGCTGGCGCATTCGTCATTCCAAACAAAAAAGAAAGGCGAAGTCATAATACGCGGCGATCTTCGGATCAGTCGTTATCTTCAGGTATCCCGTAGACGTCATTCAAAGCGAAGAAGTAGTCGCCCCTTGTGGCTGTGTCTACTGTTCCCGTAATTCTAAACTAGAATGCGGAAGCACAATATTAGAGATAAAGCAACATAAAACATCGGTATTTAACGTGGAACCTTACTCCGTGAGGAGCAAGATGAAACCACGGGAGAACTGCCTCAAAGGGCTGATGTTTTCATTAACTTCTCTCTCATTAGATACAATGGGTATGCATCTTCTTATATAGCCCACACCAACTCTCAAATCCCACAATAGCCGATGTGTGAGTAAACCACTGAATGTAGTAATTGGATCCTTGAGGGATCCAATTACCCATCACTACAGTGATACATACTCCAACAATACCCCTCAAGCTGGAGCATGCAATGCTTAGCTTGGACAAATAGAAAGAAATCTCAATATCACAATACAAGGCATTGTAGACAATATCAACTCAATGCACACTCTATTGTCGGTTGTTGTCGAGGACGTTGTTTCTCATGTTGTGCTGGTGAGGAGGAACTAAAGGACTGGAGCGTGAGTTGAATTGGGTCTCCTCTCAGAGAACATGTACTATGTACTGTGTTTATCAAAGTTACTGAAACTGGAATATGGGTCTCCACCTAAAGAACTCTGCCCGCAATTGCTCCATCTCTCTGAATGACCAAACTGGAAAAAGACGTGGAAACATCCTTGTCGGAGTCCAGTCATTGGAGAATGGAGTCCGAAAATCTCCTCGTCGGAGAACCGGGTCTCTCCCATACTGGCCAGAGAATGGGATCTCTGCTTTGGAGTCCCTATGAAATCGCATGAAAACCAATCTGTAGAGCATGAATCTAACATGTAGAGTCTGGCATGTGGACTATAATCTGAAGTGGAGACATGTAGAACTCTATATAATACTTCTGTGCACCTTGAACTATAGCCTCTGAACAAATATGTAGAACTTGAATCTGACCATGTGTAGAGTATGAATCTGACCTGTAGAGTTTGACATGCGGACTGTAATCTGAAATGGAGACCCGTAGAACTCTACATAATACTCCCCCTTTCTCCCATACTGGTCGGAAAACAACAACATCGACCAAGTTGGGAGAAAACTTGAAGATGAGTAGGAACAATCTCAAATGATTTTTTTTCTCTAGGCTATCTAATATCCATTTTTTAATGAGCCACACCAAAATTTATTTTTCGGCTTTTGCTCTCATTTTCTCATATAGTTTTTTTGTACGATAACCTTCTTTTGCGTCCGAGTTTTTTTGTGTGCACACCTTTTTTTTTTGCAAAAACAAGATCTCTCGGCCCAAATAGTGGACATAAGTACAACTTATCCCAATTTAGGCTAAAAAAAACAACATAACTCCTGCCTTCCTTTTTTTTAACAATAAACAACCTCCAATTTTTATTAAAGGGCCATCGGGCCAGTTTCTTCACAACGCATGAAGTTAGGGTTCTCATCGTGGGAACCCTTTGATGGAGCCACCACCCGATGGAGAAAAAACCATCTCCTGCGATGATGCTAGAGACTTCGTGGCCATCGATAGTGACAGGACTGTCACCTGGGTGATAGGAGGAAGCGACCTGTCGGTTGTGCCATCATGTGAGGGGGCGAAGGTCTCACCAAGCTTGTTGAGGATCTAGAAGAGGGCGAGGCCGCGGATGAAGAAGAGGGTTGAGGATCTCCAGTGCCGCCTGGGATGCTGTTGAGATGCTATAACGCCACTTGGAGGAGCTTGAGGAGCATGCACGAAGGCTTGCTTAGAGCTCCGCCCGGAGCTACAGATCACCCCCGAAATATTTTTTTCGTTCTTGCTGGGTGCCTCGATCTCCTGCGAGATTTTTTTTTGCACACTAGAAGATTTGCGCACGAGTGCTGGAAGATATGCTCCCCTAGGCTGGAAGATGCACATGGTGGGATCTATGTTGATCATCGACGACCCGAAGCTGAGTAAGTCGTGTTCCAGACCATCATAATTCTGGAGCATGCCATTGACAGCAAGATCTTCATAATGCCGAGCAGAACTAGAGTTCCAAGAACCCTAGATTTCCCTTGAATATGACGATGCCGGTCTTCAAAATATGGAAATAACACTGGGATTTAACGTAGAACCCTACTCCGTGAGGAATGGGATGAAACCACATGAGAATTGCCTCAAAGGGCTGATGTTTTCATTAACTTTTCTCTCATCGGATACAATGGATGTGGAGCTTCTTATATAGCCCACCCCGACTCTCCAAGTCCCACAAATAATCGATCCACTGGATGTGGTAATTGGAACCTAGAAAGATCCAATTACCCGTCAGTACAATGACACCATACTCCAACAACATAGGTTCTCTGCTGTCTTCTATCTGGGGAAACTTCAATGTTATCGAATATTGGAATTCTCTATGATTGAAAGCAAAAAAGTGGAACCATGTGTGCATCCTTCTCCGGTATGCAAATGTAATTTAAAATCTTCCAATTATATTAACATGACTTATTCTTCATGCAGGCTGGAATAATCATTTGCAGAACAGTGAGGCTCGGAGTCGTGAATTACCTTTTGGGAGACATTCATGGTTTACTGTTCTTTGTCAACAAAGTGAATGCTTTCATGAATCCATTTTATCTTATTTCATTAATGTGTATCTTGTATGGCTTCTTGCAGGCAACAAACGAAAATCTTCCACCCAATGTTATTAGGCAGCTTGCGAAGGAATTGAAAAACCTTGATGAAACACCTCCTGAAGGCATTAAAGTAGTTGTAAATGATGATGACTTGTCCACTATATTTGCTGATATTGAGGGCCCTGGTAAAATAACATTCTTAGCTTTTTAACTATTTATGATTAACACATGATATCAATTTTTGTATGTTCCCCTTTTTCAGTCGGTACACCATATGAGAATGGGATGTTTCGCATGAAGCTCTTGTTGTCGTGTGATTTCCCCCATTCCCCTCCAAAGGGTATACATCGATTACTGCTCTAGACTAATTTTCGCCAAGATCGTTGTCAACAACTTTTACTTCGTACAAGTTAGAAGTGGTTTTGATAAATTACTTTCCTTGTCTAGATTAATTTTTGCCAAGATCAATGTCAACAACTTTAACATTTGTAGAAGTTGTAAGTGGTTTTGATAAGGATTACTTTCCATACCAAATATGCGTAGCTGCAGTTAGAAGTGGTGATTGATGATGAGTCTTTTGTTCCATGTTGGACCAAAATCTTTCATCCGAATATCGCAACAAATGTAGAGACGTGTAGATCTTTCCTGGGGTTTTGAGATTTGATTTTTGAGGAAAACTATAAGTGATCATGACGACAGACATCAAATATCGGAAGATGCCTCTCAACATAATCTTCAGATTATGTTCCACCTTTTTATTATGTATTCAATAGTGGATCTGGTGATGGTTGTATGCTTAGAATTTCGTGATTGATGGCTCCTCTGTTGCAGGTTACTTTCTCACGAAAATCTTTCATCCAAATATTGCAACGAATGGGGAGATTTGTGTAAATACATTGAAGAAAGACTGGAACCCTTCCCTTGGTTTGGGTCACATCCTGGTTGTAAGTTATTTAGTATTTCTTTTTCTGATCTCTTATTTATCATGTGATTTTGTGATTTTGAATTGTGTCTATAATCTTTATGGAAAAACATGTCATCTTGTATGTATGTCTCTGCAATTCTGAATTACAGGTGGTTCGATGTCTGCTAATAGAGCCATTCCCAGAATCCGCACTCAATGAACATGCCGGGAAGATGCTGCTTGAGAATTATGACGAGTATGCTCGTATTGCAAGGTACTTCAAAAATGCAGTTCAGATTTGTTTGGTATAAAGTGCTTGCATAAAAGGCTAATAATGAAATTTGACCAACATATATGCAGACTATATACAAGTATCCATGCCATCAAACCAAAACCCAAGTCTAAGACAGGGGCCATATCTGAGTCAACAACCGCCCTCAATATCGACCAAGCAAAGATTGTTTCTGGCACCACAGTTTCATTATCAGGGCAGGAACCAAATGCCACAAAATGCCAGGACAAAAATGTGGCTCCAGTGTCGAGAGATATGCCAGATGCAGGTGCTGGGATTTCAACTGTTCCCAGGAAGGAGATACCTGAATCTGCTAAAGTACAGGTTGATAAGAAGAAGATGGATGCCAGGAAGAAGAGCTTGAAGAGACTATAGACGGATCATGAAAGAGTTAGTATGACCAACAACCTCATGGAGTGATGTAATCTATGTGAGGAAGACTGAATCAATGGGAGCTAAGGCATCTTCCCAGCATGTTCATTGTATTTGTGTGGGTTTCACATAAGAAATGTACCGATTGACAATGCCCTTGATTAAAAAAACTCGCTTCTTTTTGGTCCATCATCATTCTTTTCCTGTTTCTCGTAAGGTTTTTTTTTCTATAAAATATGTTTGTAAAATCTTTGGATCGTCTTTTTTGGTCGATTTTTTTTAAAATAATTTGCTTCTTTTCCATTTATTTGTATGTAATGGCCATGCTATGCAATGTACATCTCAAGCATGCGTACGTTCAAGTAATTTTTTTACTTTTCAAGCATGAGCAGCAAGATCAAGTAATTTTGTTACCTGGTTGAGGTATTGTACTTCTGGATATCATTTATTGCGTATATCAAATTTCCTAGACTTCTGGTGATCGATTGTTTCCTTCAAAATTTATTTTTTTTCAAACCAACCGCAATTAATTTAGCATGCACCAATTGGCACCTTAGTTACCAATTGTACCTTTGACTTGGACCGGTGCCCCCAAATTGGCACCTCCCGGATTGCACCCTTCATGTTCAATAGCAAAGCTATTCCCACAATAATTTTTTCTCATTGGTGTAAATTCTGACTTTTCTTCTAATATTGTATATAATATGTTAATATTTATAATTGATATAATTTAAACTTTTGTATATTCAATTAAATTGTCATCGTAGGAAAAAATAGTACATTTTTATGTTTTCAAAAGTTTCCTATATTATTTATAAACATGTTATACATTATATATAATCAAAGAGGAAAGGGACTCCATTACCTTCTACATTTTCATTTTTTGTCACTTCTTTTTATTTTTTTTGAAAAATGCTTCCATGGATTTCAATAACTATATTCCTCAAACATGTCATTCAAATTTCATCAGAAAACAAAGACTCATATGCCCTCCATCCAGAATAGGTAATTTTAATGTATTAGATTTGTTGTAATTAACTTATTCTGGATGGAGGATATAGAAATCTTTGTTTCCGACAAAATTTGAATGACATATTAGAGCGATATAGTTATGAAAATCGATGGAAGTATTTTTCAAAAAAATAAAAAGAAGTGGCAAAAAATTGAGAATGGAGTAGTTACCTACTCCATGGAGTAGGATCCCTTTCGTCATGATCAAATATCGCATTTATTTATGAACAATATATGTTTGTATTTTTTCATATATGGATAACCACTGACTTTGACGGTGGCACGGGGGAGTGGAAAAGTGGGAGGGGAGGGAGGGGGGTTTGTATCCCACATCTATATAATCCAATGATAGTGGCACGGGCGAGTGGCGTATTTGTAATTGATCTAAGATGAAGTAAGCTCCACTTGAGAAGGAGATGCTGCAAGCAAGGTCCAAGCATTTACATTGTCAAATTGTGAGGTTGACATGTGAGAAGTAGAACAAGATAGTTGAGTTTTTTATATTTTAATATTAAATTTGACTTTCTTTGTATTTGTAACACGATGTTACATGTTAAACTAAAATTAAAGTGGTAGTAATTAAAGAGGATGCAGGTGGAATTCATAAGTAGATAGTAAGATAGTTGTAAATGTTAATAGCTATCAATGAATTAACATATTAGATCGGATTGGATTTTTGTAGTGATCCAATCCATAATTTAACAGATTTCAAAATCCCAATCCGATCCAATACATCAAAATGACAACCAATCCAATCCAATAACAATGAATTGGATCTGATACATGTTTTATCCTATCAATGTGCACCCCTAGTTGACGCATTTGCTCTTCAAGGTGTTCTGATGGAGGATCAATAGCTCATTATTGGTCTTTGAGATGTTTTTGGAGGATATTCTGGTATTGACGTACTTACTAATTACCATATATTTATCTCTCAAATTTAGCTGTCTCATCACTCACTATGCATTTAAAACTTGAACTTAAAGAGCTTGTGGTGAGCGTTGACATGGTCTGCAGTCAAGCTAACTGGATAGACCTGCAACACTTTGTTGAGTCGAAAATTTGATATAGGATTGTCCAAAGATAGACGATCTGTTGAATTGTGTTTGACTCGAATATCCTGCATATACTTCTCCAAAATTTGTCGTTCCTACCAATCCCACCTAACTTGAGTATCATGTGTATGCTTCTCCAACTGAAGATTAACCTGTGATCCTCATTTGATAGGATGCTAATGAAGGAAGGCGATAGTGACTCGCGCATCACGGAAGCGTGAACATCGAACTGTATACGATAAAAAACAAGATTTGTCATGCAAGTTGCAATAGCAGCAGAATTTAAAAATTTTCGACGTATCCACATGGACTAGGAACCATTCCTAATCTGTCCTCATCATGATCACACGAGTTTAGAACATACATCTTGAAGTGCGGCCTTGATCTATGAGTCTCTAAGTGAAGAGACCTCCTCCCTCAAGTCTGATCGGACGACAGAGGGATGACCACAAGGGATGGAGAGAGAGAGAGAGCTGTTGTAACTTGAGAATACTAGGGTTGCTATTTCTTTTATAACATAATGGATGGTTAGGATGCACTCCTAATAATAGTCAATGGTCAAGATTACATGTGGCTCAACCACAATTAGGACTAGGAGTTAATAAATAAATTATCAACTCTAATTCCTATGTAATCTCCAAAATTACGTGCAATCTACAAGATTACATGTAATCTCGAGATTATATAAAATCTTCTCTAGTGAATAATGTGGAAAGGAGAGAGCCTCCTTCCATAAAAGGGGTGGACATCCACTGTGGGTGGACTCCACTAGAGTTGTCTCTCTCAACTTATCCTAAATTGAGGTAATCTTGTTACCATCAAATATTTATTCATAGAATTATTTTATAAACAAATTATAAATAAATAATTGCAAATTATTTGTGACAATTACAAATAGACCATTGGCATTTGTGAATCATATTCATTCTTTCAAAACTAAATGCAAATCTCATTTATATTTAATTGCATAATGTGAATCCAATTCACATTAACATTGAAATTGTGAATCCTATTCACAATTAAGTCCTTTATAGGATATTATGAGTCTCATTCACATTATTTGTGATTATCGTGTATAATATTATCAACATTAATCTCAACTATGATAACTAAATCCAATTCAATTACTTTAGATATCTCTCTACACGTGCGAAGATAATGTGAATCATATCCACATTATTCATTAAATCTAATTTAATTGCCATTATTTCTCTTTAATTTCCAATACTCTGACATAATATCTAGTGGAAAGATTCTTGAGCTCTTTCAAGAATAGTGTGCTTTCTCCGCAGATACTTGGAGATAGTAAGATATAATCTCCTATACATATCTAGAAGACATCTCAGAGATGTCTAATCATATCTGATAGTAAATCTCATCTTCTCATTGCTTCTGAATCCTATTCAAATCAATGTCCAACATTTGGATTGAGATTGTATAACTAGTATACTAAGCGGAGTCACAAAAATCCAAACATATTTCATCACTCTCTCAGAATGGAAGTGTCATGGAATGCAATCGATTAAGGTCATATCACCCTCGAGTATTCCTAATACCCATACATCTTGCATACTGGAAGTCCATGATTAAACCTGAAGTTTGGATCCTATTTTGGATTGTCTCCTTCATGTTATCAGTAAGTCTCTCATTCGATCACTAGGAGTTAGTATTAATCATATGCTTTCTAAAAGCATATATTACACCTTTAAATCCTGTCTCGTTTTCAAAACAAGATGATAAACATTAAAATTTGATTTATCCCAATGTCTCATGAGTGATCTCATGTCTTCCAGTTCAGTAGTGAACATGTATGATCTCTTTGAGAGATCATATTACTCATATGCTTTTATATGCATACTAGCACATCGGTGTATAGACCTTGATTAGGTCATCAATCTATTGGTTTGTCAATGTACATGCTTAGACATATAGAAATACATCTGTCTTTGGTGAGACGATGCATGCACATTGTAGACTCATTGGATGATTTGCAAACCTAATATGTTAAGCCGACAATCGCTGTGTTGACCAACCAAGTGTCAAACAATAATCAACCCACAATTAGATTAAGCGATAAAATGTATAAGACAAAATTTATTATAACTCTACATGAATGTGTATAAGTGTAAGTAGGTAGAGTGTCGAATACTGGGAACACAAGGAGGGTAGCAAATTATTATTAATTATTGCTAATTAATAATAATTACCTTTTTTAGATTTGTAATTTTACTTGTTTTTTATGTGGATTTGTAATTATATTTAAATTTTTGGATTTTAATTGGTTTATATTTTAAATTTTTAAAATTTATATTTTCTTTTAATTATGCAAATTTTATTTTTTTTATTTTTGAAATAAGATAATATGAATATTATATGTAATATATAAGTAATATATAATATATATTTATAATAGCTTAGATTTTTAAATAAATAAAATAAAGTCAAAATAAAAGAAATAAAATGTTTTTGTGTTTTTTTTCTATTTTCTATATTTTTATCTATTTTTAAGTGATTTTTCAAAATTTTAAAGTTTTTTAAGGTTAAAAATAAGTCAAAATAGTGAATATATTAAATATCCGAACTTGTTTAGGGTTTAATAAATATTTATCAGTACAAAATTATCCCAAAATTAATTTTAATTTATACTATATATTATAATGGATAAAAATAAAAAGATGCACTTTTTTATTTTTCTATAATTTTTGCTAATTTCTGTAAGATTTTTAAAGTTTTGTGATTTTTATGTTTTATATTTTGTATTTTTATGATTTTTGGTTATGTGGTAGTATATACTATACTATATATACTATATTTTTCGGAATATTTGGAGGTATTTTTGAATTTTTAGGCATGCCTTGGAGAAGTCGAATATAATATGAGTGGGCACAAAGAGGGCAGCGAAGAGAAAGTATGGAACAAAATACCTAACATGACACCGACCATACAGGGATCGATCTCATACCAGACAAGACAATATTGTGGTTCAAGAAGAGAGTCATCCTGAACCAGACCATAGAGACAAGGGTGATGTGGGTGAAAAGAAGCCACAAGATCCGACTGCGGGAAAAAATAACTCATCATGATGATACATATATTGACAAAAAGAAAAAAACACACAAAGATGACACAAACTTGAAGACTGCTAGAACTCAAAGAAAATGAAACACAACGAATCTAGGTGACAATCAAACAAAAAGCAAACTCCAAATTCACCTACTCAACTCAGTGATGACAGTAAGAGTCCGGTCATTATCATTTCAGTTTTAGTATTAGGTGATTCAAAGAGTTATTTAAATCAAGCTCACATGTGTAGTCTCCAAGAGTAGTTTGTGTCTAAGTCGATGAAGCACACCTACTTAAACACAAGACTACTTGAATTATGGTTAGAGGCAAGTGCTTGTAGTAATAACAAGATCCAAAAGTCAGTTCAAGCACGTGGGGCACAAGTCCAGAGCTTTAGGGTCTAATCCTTAAGTGTATGTGGCTCACTCATTCAGGAGACTACCTGCATCCAATGAGGGAGTTGCTCTTCCCAAATAAATGAATCCAATTACGTTTAATTTTAGGGTCAAGTGGAGTTAATAGTCCCAATTTTATTTAGGTTATCACCTTTTTTTGTATTTTTTCAAATAAATGTCTAATGAATTTTCCAATTCTTTGTTATTGCCTTAGTCCAAGAAAACATGGGAAGGAATGTCGATGCATGACAAATTTATGAATTGCGGAGTAAGAAATGCATACCTTGATCCATCACTCTACATGCAATATGATCCACGCATAAATTTAAAACTAATATATTATTACATGCAATTGGTGAAATCACCCTAAGAGTAGGAATTGCTATTAACGTGAAGAATTGATTAATTTGACTAAATTCAAGCACAATAGACTATAGGTGCATGGAAGATACTAGGGCTTTTGACCTAATTTACCTAGCAAGCAACCATAGAATCTAAGGGCTCAATCAGTGGAGACATAAAATAAAAAATAAATAAAAAACTCAAAGCATGAGAATAAAATAAAATAAGGATACATATAGGAAGAATAAAATGTAGAAGGTGATGAAAACCACGATAAAATCGAACGGGTCCCCAAGTGAACAACCACTTAGTAAAATAGACCCGTGCAAGTGTCTAAGAGTATCTGAATTATTACAATTATTTATTTAAACCATTCTCTCACCAAATAAAAAATCTACTCTATACTAATCTTCACTAAGACTGCTCCTCTCCTGTCTTGCTCTTCCTTGTTTATCTCTCTCCTGCTGGTGGGTCAAGAACCACCGACCTCAACCTTGCTCGAGTGCTATTGGTCTCCTAAGAAATCTGCCATTGCTCCACGAGCCCTAGCGCAAAGTCAAACAAGAAGAGTGACTAGAATAGTTAAGCAAAATATCAAGTAAAATAAGAAGCAGAAAATAACATAAAACAAAATATACAACTATATACAAGCTACCTAAACTACCGTTGTGTTCCTTGACAACAGGGTCATTTGTTGACTCATTGGATGATTTTCCGACCTAATAAGCTAAGAAATCAATCGTTATGTTGACCAACAAAGTGTCAAACAATAATCAACCCACAATTAGATTAAGCGATAAAATATTTGTGAGTTAAAATTTATTATAACTCTACATGAATGTGTATAGATGTAAGCAGGTAGAGTGTCGAACACTAGGAACACAAGGAGAGTAGCGAATTATTATTATTTATTGCTAATTAATAGTAATTACTTTTTTGGATTTTTAATTTTACTTGTTTTTATGTGGGTTTTTAATCATATTTAAATTTTATGGATTTTAATTGTCTTATATTTTTAAATTTTTAATTTTTTTGATTTTTGAATAAGATAATAATAATATAGATAATATAACTATTAAATGAAATACATATGCAATATAAAGAATATTAATAATATATCTCTTATATTTTTAAATAAGTAAAAATAAAGTTAAAATAAAAAAAGAATATTTTTTTATAATTTTCTCTATTTTGATGATTTTGAGTGATTTTCTAAATTTTAAAGATTTTTAAAGTTGAAAAATAAGTCAAAACATTGAATATACTAAATATTTGAACTATTTAAGGGTTTAATAAATATGTATAAGTTGAAAATTATACCAAAACTATTTTTAAAATATATAATATATAATTAGGAAAATTCGTAAAAAGAAAGATATATTTTTGGATTTTCTATAATTTTTGTTAATTTTTATACAATTTAAGGGTTTTGTGATTGTTATGTTTTATATTTTATATTTTTAGTGATTTTTGGATATGTGGTAGAATATATTATACTATAGAAAAAATAGTTTTTGGGAATTTGTAGAGGTATTTTTGAAAATTTAGTGATTTTAAATAGCTAAACAAGAGAAAAATGCATGCTTTTTGTATTTTTAAAATAAGGTTAAATGCCAAATAAATATTATGCATGATCAATCATGGATCCATACATGTATCCTAATTTTCTATAATTTTTAGCATAAATAAAATATTTTATAAACATAATATGCACACAATTAGAATATAAAACAATAGAGGGGAGATTAATGAAAAGCTAAACTACATTTAATAACATGTTCAAAGAGTTAGGATAAAATGCACAAATATCCCAATATCTCACGTGGGACTACACGTGAGGTGAGTTGTACTAGACTTAATAGCAAATACACAAAAATTTAGGGGTCTAGTTGCAAATAATCCTAATTATTTTACACTTTATTTAATAGTTACAGGACTAAAATAAAATACAAAATATGAAGGAGGGTTTGTGTAAAATATACCCTAGGCAAGCGTGTGCGGCACATGTTCTGGATCCAACGGTCGGGGTGTGCCACATCTCTTCACTTAAGATCGAGCAACTCTGGGGAGGCATGGTTCGCTTTGAATCATGGCCCAAATTAGATTTGTTATGAGTCCTCCATCCAACGGTTCTGAGATGCTCAGTAAGAATAGTGAAGAACACTTCCCCATCCTAGCTTCGATCTTTAATTTCTTCCTCCTCCCACCGCTTCTCTCGATACTGATCATCCCAAAACATGCATAAGGGTCCTCATCATATGCAGGGCAGCTCAGATAAGTCTAGGCCTCATCGGAGGAGGCTGAAGTTGGGGTCTTCTCCGGCCACCTTGGAATGAGAGTTCGAATCGATTCGAGGTATAGGTGCCTTCTCTGGAGCTACAATCTACACAAAAATATTAATAGCTTGAGGGGGAATCTCTCGACCTAATTGAAGCTGAATTACATGGAAATGGGCGGGGGGGCTGATCTCTGGCATGCGGTGGAGGTGGAGATCGATTTACTGATCTAGGCAAGATCATGCTGATGAGATGGATGATTCAGATGGAGAAAATGATATGGAAGGAGATGGTATGACCAGGCGGGTCCAAACACATGTCTTGCATAGGAGAACGATGGTTGGAGCTCTAAGTTTTGACGAACTATGATTTGTGGAAAATACACGAAATGAAACTAAATATAAGCAAATAAATGACAAGTCTAACTAGAAATAAAAAATGCAGCCTAATTAATCTAATTTAGCAGCTCATACCTGGTCAGAGACTAAGGATCATAACCTTTACCTGAAGCGAATTCTGACAAAGTGGATCGACCTTTAACCAGCTTCTCCACGGTGTATAACCATCAGGGTAACTCCTCCTATCACTAGGGTTAACTCCATCTATGGATTTCATGGGGTTACAATGGATGAAAAGGGATCAGAAAGTGAAAGGAAGGTGGAGGAGTTTTATAGACATGACGAGGGGCAATGTTGGAATGCAGATTGTGTGTGAATTGAAGGGAGTTGGTGGAAGCTATTGGTATGGCGAGGTCGAGGATGATGGGTTGAACACTTTGATGTCGGGCTCAAGATGGAAGGAAGTGTGGAAGGTGGCGTAAAATTTTGGAGAAAAGGGGAAGGTCGGGTTTCTAACAAGTCGCATAGGGGTAGGCCGGGTGGGGGGAGGTGTTGACCGTTTGGGTCAACATTCCTCCACGTCTAATTAGTCCAGTTAGGACCAAGTCGGGACAAAAAAGAAAATAAAAATAAAAAAAATCAAAAAAAATATTAAATGATTTTATTTAAAAATAGTCAAAACATAGAAACGTTTATTATTTTATAAACTGTTTTCTCATGATTTTTATTTTTTTCACAACCTTATTTATTAAGTGTCAATATTTACATTTTAATATATAAGTACTTATATATGTATTTGTATATTATATTTTTATTTTATATGTAATATACAATATACCATTAAATATTTATATATTCAAAATAATATTATATATATTTGCATATTTTTATAGATTTTTTATCATTCTGTTTGTATGTATAAATAATTGCATGTATATACATTATAAGTATAGTATACTTGTGTTTTTTAACTTTATTATTTATTTTGGGTATTTTATTTATTTTCTAATTGTATTTATATTTTAATATGTTTTATATAATATACACATTAATTCAAAAATTTAAAGAGAGTAAAAATGTAAAGAATACAATATTTGATTATATGTACATATGCCCTAGTACAATAGTACTCCAAAAAGTCAGCTTTTGCATATTAGCTCCCTTTTCAATGAAACTACATTCATTTGATCGATAATTTTATTTGAAATACAATGTAGGTGAGGTTGGTTCAATTTGAGTTCATTTGGAGTAGGTAGTAATCAATGAAGTTTTGTTTGTGGCATTTTCATCTATTGCACCAAGTGCACGGTGTATGGTTTATTTTGGCGAATACTTTTCTAATTTTCTATACATTATTATGTATAATTTTTTTGTAAAATACTTTATTATTTGAGGTTGTATAATGAAGAATAAAATGATATAAGTTTTACTATTTTTACGGTATATTGTATATAAAAGAGCTAGGGTTACTAAATAATATGTATAATATTTTACCCTTATCTCTCCCTACTTTACTCTTGATCGGCGTAGTAAATATTTGACTTGGTCTCAGGGTTCAGGGTTAGTCAGTATCTATGATACTTTCTTTATTTTTTTCTTTGTTCTTTAATTTGGGGTTTAAATACAACTATTTACATGCTAATTACATTTGAGTGTTATTGTTAATTTATGCAAATTAGTAGAATTTAGAGGTATTTTACGATATATGACCTAACTCATCTGAAACCGATGAATCTATACTCCTATGTAGAGGACCAACATCAAAAGGTCGATCGGATGTCAGCCTTTGGAATAAGGATTTCCATCTCCTTATAAGGATGGAGATCCTTTATTGATAATCACTTGACCGTGTGTTTAAATCCTCAATCTAACCCTTTAAATATGCAACCCAACACCAACCTCTATGATCTAATGTATGATCCAACATTTGGATTAATAATTGTATGATATCATGATGACCATTGTACATAACCGTACTTGTATGAAGGTACATATTATGAAATTAGTTATTCTTCATTTTGAATAATGGAGTGATATGCAATGACTTTTATTGCATAATGGCTCGCCATGGACTCACATGTCCAACAATCTCCCAGTAGCCCAAAGAGCCATTAATGGGCTAATATTCAAATTCACACTCCCTTGGTAATCAATAAGCTATGTATACAAGAAATGTAGACAATAACTCGATCAACTGATTAGTCACGTTGTCCCGAGAGACTATGCAAATTCCTTTTATAGAGTTGCATATCACCTGGTAACAACTCATGCATCCAATGCGAATGTTACATCTTATGCAACTAATACTCAATCTTATTGAAGTAATCACAGTGCCCTGTATCTTGCTAGTTTTATCCTTTGGAATCACACTTAAATATTTAATATAACCGGTAAGAGATTTCTATTTTGCTTATCAAATTACCCTTTTTCCTTGAGATCTCCATACCCTTCGCCTAAGATATAGTCTTAGGTATTATAAGGTATCTGTAGATAATACTTTGAGATCACCATTTCTAAAGGTTTAAGTCCTTGAAGATGTTTTTATTATTATAATTAAATATTTTATCTTTAAGATTAGTAAAAGTTTACCACTCACACTACATGGTAGAGATCTGGTCTTTTGTACACATCTGCCATACACCAGGCTTCCTATAGTTGACACGTAAAGGCATATATCTTTAGCATACATATCCTCAACATTTTGAGGTGTTATTCCTTTAGATAGGCCAGTACCATATATTAAGAGAAAGAAACCTTCCACAAAATTTCCCCTGTGGGATATGTCGAAGGTGTGTCCTTGATGTCATTGTCCCAATGCGCTCTTTTCTTTACTTCTGAACAAATTCGAACTAAGACTTAAGAGGGGTCCTTATGATATTTTATCTGAAATGTATGTGACAAGCAAATTAGAAACATTTTCTATCATCCTTCTTATATCATTCCAATTGATTACGATCTCATCTACATTTAGCACGATGAACACCCCACAAAGCTTCACAAGGATCATCAAGACTCTATCTGAAATCATAATCTTTATAATTTTATAAAATATGATGTTCTAACTATAAAAATCTTGTTTGAGATCATAAATGAAGTATCTTAGCTTGTACACTTTACCTTCCTCAATTATGAAGCCTTGGAGCTACTTCATATGAATAACCTTGTTGAGGTATCCATTGAGGAATGTCATTTTGACTTTCATCTTCTAGATGCCATAGTAAAATTGTGGATCTAAAGTTAGCGATTTCTTGATGGGTATAGGTGTGCTCACGGGAGAGCAAGTCTCATTAGAAGCGATGCCATTTTTGTATGTAGCTCTTGGCTATGAAATGTGCTTTGAAGGTCTTTACCTTCTTATCAGATTTCCTCTTTCTCTTGAAGATCTATTTACACCCAAAGGGTTTGACCCCTTTAGGTGGATCCTTGAGGGTTCGTACAAAACACTTGTGCGTGGAGTCTACTTTAGACTTTATTGCTAACATCCATATTTTGATGTCATGATCCACAAATGCTTCATCATATGAAGTCGGATCATTGTCAAACTCTTATGCCACATGGAATTCATACCATTTGGGTGGTTTCATCACCTTCAAACTGATTTGAAGTGGCGTGAGTGTTTCATCTTCAATTATACTTCTACTTTTTGGTTTAGGAATCTCATTATACTTTATGGATTCTATGAGTTCCTTTACTTTGTTCTTATCTTGACTCTTAAGGAAGTCATCCTTTATGAATCATATCCTTAGATATGATATCATTAAGAATCTCAGGGTCATAAAGCAAGTATCCAATACTAACCTTTACATGAGCAATGAAGTGTCACTCTCAAGTGCAAGATTCCAGCTTACTTCCATCCACGTTATGGTAGGAACCAAGCAACCCTAAATCCTCAAGTGTCTAGCACTAGACTTGAGTCCAAACCAAATCTCATGAGGGGTTTTGGGTATGGATTTGAATGGAATCTTGATAATGGTATACATCATAGTCTCTAGAAAGCAAGAGGTAAATGTGATATAAATCAACATTAATATAACCATGTCAAACATGACACAGTTCCTCGCAACTCCATTGAGCCGAGGTGCTCTTGGAGGAGTGAGATAAGAAAAATATTCCTTTTCTATAATATTTTATTTGAATTCATATGATAGGTACTGGTTACCTTGATCACATTGAATTCTTTTTATCTTCCTTCTAACTTTGGTTGTCAGCCAAAATACGAAATCTTTGAACATTTCAAAGGTTCCTAACATTTAAGGAAGCATGTCCATAATGTAAATGATGATCATCAATGGACATTACATATCATTAATGTTCACTATGGTAAGGAGAGTCCACATACATCAATATTTATGAGGTCTTGAATACCTTCACATCTTACACCTTTCTAAGATAAGGGTGCCTTGGACATTTTATTTTGAATACAATAATTATAAGAGGATTTTTGAACTTTTAGACAATCTAAAGGTCCATCCCTTAATATTATGGTGACCCTATCAAGAGATACATGTCCAATTCTTTATGCTAGAACATTCTCAAATGTCTTTCATCCTCTTTTTGTCTTATAGATTTTAAGTTTCAGTATTGGAAATGTCAATGAACCATTCACTAACATTCTAATTTTGTAGAGTCCTCTTGATGTTAGATTACCACATGAAATATATCCAATACAACTCTTTATGATAGGTCTATCTTAGAATGCATGCCTATCTCTAACAATTTTAGAAATAGACAAAGAATCCTCTCTAACATCTAGGTCATAGAAACATTATCTAAGACTAAGGTCTCTACCACTGAAACATGGTAGTCTATCCTTAAGATGAGGGATCATGCCTCGTGCATCATGGAATCTTGGAGATCAAATCGTATCCGATCTAGGTCGACTAATCATACTAGTTGATGATGTGGTGGAGTTAGAAAATTTCAACGAAACCACATGGCATGGGAATAATTTCCATGCCATTTCATCATGATCACACGAGTAATAAAGGGTTACCTCTTGAAGCATGACCATGATCTTGAAGCCTATAAAGGAAGAGACCTCTTATGTCAAGTCCGATCTGACAATAAATCACTTGCAGGTGCATGGATGAGATGCATGCTTCCCACAATCCAAGGCGATGGTTCAAGCAAAGAATATACTGATTTCATCTCACAAAATCCTACGTCTTCTTTGAGAGGACAAGGCACCAAAGAAGATGATGAACCATGAACAATCTGTTCGACAGCATGACAACAATACGACAACGATCACAGTCTCCACAAATCCTATGTGGATGGACACAAGGATTGGAGAGGGAGAGTGGGCTGACATGTGGTGAGAGAGAGAGAGAAAAATATTTTTTATTGCAACAATTGCATGAACTAAGAGATCTAGGGTTAGAACCTCTTTTATAGCATAATGGACGGTGGAGATGCGCTCCTAATAATGATCAATGATTGGGATTAAATGTAATCTTTCGAGATTACATTTGTGCTCCAAGCACGATAGGATTAAAAGTTGATAAATTAATTATCAATTCATGCTCCTAGTTTTAATCTAAAAAATATTCTCATACGAGTAAAGTAGAAAGGAGAGAGCCTCCTACAAAAAAAGTGAAAAAGAGAAAGCCTCCTTCCATATTTGTGGGTGATGCCTACCATGGAATTGGAGAGAGACTTTCTCTCTCAAATCTCCTTTAATGTAATCTCATTACATCAAATCTTTATTCATAGAATTATTTTATCAAGAAAATATCACTAAATAATTTGCACATCATTTGTGATAATGACAAATATACCATTGATATTTATGAATCATATCCATTCATCCAAAACTAAATGTAAATCATATTTGCATTTAATTACTCAATGTAAATCCGATTCACATTAATATTTAAATTGGGAATCCTATTCACAATTAGTTATCTCTATGATATAGTGGATCATATCCACATTATCAATCATTATTGTGGATAGTATTATCCACACTAATTTCATCTATGATAATTAAATCTTATTTAATTATCAAAGATGTCTCTCTATACATGTCGTGTGAATCATGTCCACATTACTTTTGATAATTAAATCCAATTTAATTATCATTACTTCTCTTAATTTCCAATGCTTAGATATTGTCTTGAATTGAACAATTCTTGAACTCTTTCAAGAATATTGTGCTATCTTTTTGGATACTTGGAGACACGTACAAGGCAACTATACATTGCATGTATAATGACTAATATAGTGAGATCTAATCTTACATCCATATCTGGAAGACCTCTCAGAGATGTTTGATCAAGTCAGACATAATATCCAACTTATCATTGCATTCGAATCACATTCAGATTAATGTCCAACATTTGTATTAAGATTGGATGATTAGTCTACTAAGTGGAGTCACTAAAATCTAAACTTGTTCCATCACTCCCAAAAAATAGAAGTGTTTGGACTAAGACTGGATGACTAACCGTACATCCTTCATATTGGAAGACTGATGAATCCACGATTCATTAACATTTCTCTCGTATTTTGTCTTAAAACCCTTAACAAATACATGTAAATATGCATTAATTCCTATCTTTTATAAAAATGATATTCATAAATAAAAATACACTTTTATGCATTAAAAAGACATAGAAAATAAGAAAAATAAAAATAAAGAAAAGGGAAAAAGGTATATTGTAAATATATATTATAAACGATGACTTATAAAATATAAAAATAACTGTAAGATATCTTTATATAACCTAACCCCTGAGACCAAGTCAACATAGCTTGGTGATAAATAATAAAGTATGGGGAGATAAGGAAGAAAATTTCAAAAATAACTGATCATGTACATAACACACTAATTTGCAATTATTTATTTTATATATACAATCTTCCTAATTAATTCATATGTTTCTATTTTTCAACTAATTTATTCACTAATGTATTTATAAAAATGTATATAAAAATATATAAAAATTAAAAAATCCAACCTGTAAATATGCCAAAAATACAAACTTCCAAATTATCAATTTCCCAACTTCTGAACCTCATAACTTCATCATACGAACTCTAATTTCACTCTGCTTACCCTTTAAAGTTCATAAAATAACATTCTCTAAGTAATGAAGGTGATTTCATCGGAAATGAAGTCCATTTGCAAAAAGTTGATTTTTAGACCTGATGATAATTGGGTTTCTGGGTACTTTATTTTATTATGTACAGACTATTCATAGAACAGGTGATTGATCCATTTTTAATTATTTTCTTGATCTTGTAGTTTATTTACAATATAAAAACAAAAAATAAATCCTTATTTAATATTCTAAATGAATAAAAAACCATAAAAATAAGTAATTTTGAACTATAGTGTAAATACATGTATTTATTAATACATGTAATTAAATTTATTAAAATCTATACAAATTCACATAAACTCTATTTATTATTATATCAATTAATAAAATATAAAGATAGCACTTTATTTACTAATATTGAATTAAAAATGTAAATACTAGCTATCAAGTATATTATATATATTTATTATTATTTTTATTTATATATCATAAAATAGATTATATATATAATAGATTATAACTTAGATAATTTAATTATAATCATTTTTTTGTTTACACCTATTATTGATTATATATTTTATAATCAATTTTGACCTTGGAATTAAGTGGTGTTGACGTGTGTCAACACCATCTTCTTCTTCCTCAAGATCAAAGGGTGTTTTCTGTTCCAACTAATCGACTTTACCATTATATCCTGCTTTTGATTCATACCCAAAGACCAACCCAACCCATCCACATCATAGCCCTAACAACCCTGATCCATGCCCTCCCTTAGATTCAATCCACCCCCTCGTCGTCTTCCCTATTTAATTCCATGTTGTTCGTCATTTCAAACTAACTTCTCCAACTATCAAAATAATCTGATCAAAATCCCACCTTCTCTGCCTTGTGTCAACCACCTCGGGTGACAGACGACGGTGGTGGCACCTCCGCTGGATGAGGGAACACCGAGAGGAGTTCCAAGGCGTCCCTTCGCCTTGAATCACCTTCAATTGACCATCATTTGAGCTCGGACCACAATCGGGCTCTTGAGTGAAGACCGAGGTTACTGTAACCTCATTGTCAAGTTACCTTCTCCCCCATCATTTATTTCTCAATTTCACCGACTTTTTATCCCAGTTAATCACCATTTTAGTTAGGTTAATCACTATTTAGCCATTAGCATTAAAACCCATGCTGATTTGATCGAATATTATCCAATTGTGTGCTGAAAGTTCACATTCTGAACCGATTACATGCAAGAACATTTTATTTTGAGGTCGATTCTTGTAGAATCTAGACTCTTAATCCTCTTGCAGGTTGAACTATTGCTTGACAGTGGATCAAGAGGAGAATCTACGTCGATTTCACATCAATCAATGTGAAATCTGCAGCCATCTTCAAGAACTGAAAGCATAACCCTAAATTAACCTGGAACCCTAGACGCACCTGCATCACACCATCTTCATGCAATAGGAGAGATCGAAGGGGGAGGCACCCCCTTCATGCCCTATCTCCAATCAGCTGGAGCATTGGGAGCCATCGTTAATCGATCAATCGATGCCGGATAAGCTCCATCGCCACCTCAGCCGTACAATTTTGGGGAAGAACAATAAGAACACTAGACGCTATAGTCTAGTGACACAAGTCATCATCTGACTGCCAGGATCCAAAGCCTGCTTCTAAACTCCACCGTTCGAGATGAAACTGTGTGAATTTTGCGCCATCAGCCCATCTTAGTATTAGAATTTACGTCCGCTAGCAGAATTTTTGTTATTTGCAATTATGTCTATGTGTGGGGACCTAAGTGCAAGAAAACTTTATTTTTCTTACAATTAAGTCCCTGAGCAGGGTTTGAACTGCAGAACTTTATATTCTTTTATTTGTACTTGTACCCCTAGACTACTTTAGACTTTTGGACCTCCTAGAGACAATATTTTTTAGTGATTTTTCTATGGTAGTTCACAAAATACCCTAGCGAGGTTTTATTATATTCTTTGTGATTTTCATTGCTTTGTTGTCTTGATTTGATTTTACGAATTTCATCTTCTTTTGATCATGCCAAAATAATTTTCTAAGGTTGGAGGCAAGTGCTTGCAGCTGCGACCGTGTACTGAAGAATGCTACACATGTTCTTAGGGCACAAGTCCAGGGATTTGGGCTCAATAAGGCTAGGTCCTCACCCACTCTGTCTGTAGATGAGTACCTGTAACAATGAGGGGGTTCCTCTCCCCAAAATAATGATTTGATCTTTATGTTTAGTCTTAGGATCGAGTTATTTTATCACTCCTATTTTTATTTGATTTTCACTTTTTTGAGTATTTTCAAATAATCGATCTAACAACAATTTCCTTTTTTATACTAAATTAGAAAATGGGCAAGGAAGTCAGAAAAGCCAATGCGATGAAAAATCAATTGTGCATGCAAAGTATAGATTGTGTACATGTCACCACCATTCTACATGCAAAATCATTCATGCATAAAATAAAACATAAAATAAAAGCTAACCTAAATGATGCACGAGAGACTGTCCTAGCACAAACTTCTTATATTGGGAAAGAACCAATTGTTTATCTGTATCCAAGCTACGATTCTACTCTATAGGAACATGACATTTATTAGGGCTTTGGACCTATTATTTACCTGACTCAACCAAGATAATTGAAAGTCTACATAATGGGACCAAGCACAAGAAAATACGAGAAAAACAAGAAAATAGAAGTCAAAGAAAACAAAAATCCGGTAAGGTCTCCCAAGTGCACCGACACTTGGTGAAACAGACCTCGCAAACACAAGGGTATATAATGGCCTAGAAAATAGAAATAACGGCAAATGCCAAGAGAATTATATAAATTATTTAAAAAAATAAAATAAAATTAAAATGACTGGAAAGAAAACAAAAAAGTGCTCAAAACTTTGATGCTCTTCTGAATCTCCTACTCCTCCTCTAGGCTCTCTTGCTGGTCAATGAAGAAATGTCTAGCCTCCGCTTCACTCGAGTGTGTCAGCGCTCCTAGGAACTTTGCCCTTGCTCGTCGGGCCCTCGTAGAAAAGTAGAAACAAAAGAATGTCATGAACAATTTATGCAAAACATGAGTAAATAAAATAAAGAAAAAAATGACAAAATTAAAAGATAAGAAAAGAAACAGGTAAAACAAAATATGTATACAAAAATCAAGAGTAGAGGCAAGAAGAAAACCTAACTACCTTCACCGTTCCTCCCCGACAACAACGCCATTTTATTATTCAAGGAATTCAGGGTTTTTTCACCAAAAACTCATGTGTAAAGCACGCGATGCAGTTCAATGGCGCCATTTGCTGAGAGTGACTATTCTGGGTTTTTAATTTTATTAATGATATATATGCGCAAGTATGGTCTTTGCAACCCAAAGAAGTCTAAAAAAAATTAGTATTTTTAATAAAAAAATCAAACTAAGAAAGAAATTCTAAGAGAGAAGAAGGGCTATTTATTTGCACATATAATGTACTAGATTGAACTTACGGAGGCTACAATTCCCAAGGGTTATTAATATTATGAAAAATAAAGAATTAAAGAGGTCTTTTTCTTTTTTTAACTTTCGATGTTCTTAGAGATTTTTAATCTTTTTATATTTTTATGAATTTTTAATTATGACTTTCTTATTTTGAATTTTTTCTAATGATTTTATATTTTGAAAATTTTATCTTTTTAATTTTTAAAACAAAACAAATAAAAGATAATGAAATAAAGTACTCAACACTCTTTTTGTATTTTTTTCAAATTCAGTAGAAGTGTCCATTAAAATCAAATAAACATATTTTCATGTTTTTGATAATTTTTTACTATTTTTGTAATTTTTAAAGAATTTTCGAAGATGTTCAAATCAATTAAAAACCGTAAAATAGAAAAAAAATAAAACAAGCATATTTTTTGGATTTTCAAAATAGAAAATAAAACAAAAAATAATAAAAATATGCACAAATAGAAAGAAGATTTTTCAAGCTTTAATAAGAGCTATTTTATGTATTTTGTGAATTTTTAATGATTTTATATTAATTTTTTAGTGTTTTCTTTATTTTGTTTTTTTGTTTTCATGAAGAACTTTAAAACAAAAATTATACATATATTAAATCAACTCAAAACAAACCATATAATTTTTAATAGAATTTTCCAAACCGTTTTTGAATTATTTTAATTATATAACGCAGACATGATAATTTTATGCGATTTTTCTATTTTTAAAATAATAAAATGAATTATTTTTGAAAACAATAATTAAGGGTGATAAAAATGATTAGCATGAATTTATAGAACTTTTTAGGGAAATTTTGAAGATAATTAACAAATTATTAAAGCAAGATTAATAAAAAGTAATTGATCTGCAACACAAGGACTAAAACACAAAGGAAATATTTCTGAGACTGAATAGATAACAGAATAAAGCAATGGAAGGATAATACTTCAATTCACAACAAAAAGGCACGTGATAGTGCATGTAGATCATGCTGGCACAGACCTAAGTGGAATTAAAATTATTTAAGTGCGAAACTGTAACAAATAACAATGGGATGCTTATTGTAAATTCTCCTAATAAATCACGTGTAAAGCACGTGATGTAGTTTAAATAGGACCCAAAACAAATAATAAAAACAAAGAGGACTTCTATGCAAATATTCACATCACAATATCACGACACGTTTCCTCAAAGAGGTTTATTTACAAAAACTAAACAAATGCAGGGGCTAAAGGGAAATTATTCACTAAACACATGGCGAATCACGTGACTGATCAAACAGCTCTTGACGTTGATATGGATCGACAGTTCAGCTTTGGGGCTTCGTCAACAAACTTGATGAAATCTAGGATGTATTATTCTAGATCCAACAACGAAGGGACCTGTTGGAGGAACTCTGAAGAAGGGAGTTGCCGACGAACTTCGATCAGTCAGATCTCGACTGATCTAGGTCCAACACTCCTCCTGAAGATTTCTGTTGGTTCCTATTGCGCTCCTACATTGCTTTGATATGAAGATGACATCCGATGGCGGCCGATCGATGCTTTGGAGCTCCAGGTGTGCTGCAGGTCAAAATTGAGCTCTAGGTTGTGACTCCCTGCTCCAAAAGAAGTCCTAGACCCTGCAAAGAAGTTATTGCTGGGTGGAGCTTCTCCGACCAACGTTATCAAGCATAAAAAAACATAAATAGGAGGTGAACGAGAGTCTCCAACAAAGGGTGGTCAGAAAGAAGACTGAGTTTCATTTCCAGAGTTGATCTGAGGGATCAAATCTGGGAAGAAAGTGAAGAAAGGAATGGCAAACATGAATCAAGGTCGATGGTGAAAACGAAACTCGCATGGGCTCCGATCGAGTAGATCGAAGCTAGATTTGGGACTATTTGATCTAACTATAAATCAAAGACAAATGCAGAATAAAATAATGAAATTAAATGCTAAATGAATCTAGAATTAACCTACAAGTGGATGTTAAGGGGAACGACCTCAATTCGTAACAGAATTTGAAGAATCTCTAATGTCAACGACAAAGGTCTAGTGATGTAGTGGATCTCGTCTCCTAGACTCAGATCGACTCTCTCTCGGTTGTGAGTCAAAGCTCTCTCACAGCTCCATGCTTATCCTCGGACGCAAATTAAGGTGGAAAACAGATCAGGAGCAGACGAGTGATATGGAGGGGGTTTTATAGAGCTGGAGTCTGGCCAAAATTCAAATGGAAATCATAAGCAGATCAAGGCACGATGCATGAAAATTTTATTCAGGCGATCAAGTTGGTTATACAAGCAATAGAAATGCAGAAGGAATCGGATGCTATTGGTTGGCAAATTAGCCATTAAAAAATGAAGAAAGATGGCTGGGCATGTTTATTCAAGCAGAGATGAGAACTGAGAAGTTGACACAGGTCAACAGACCTGGGTCCGCCAATGGGGGACCAGACTGCAAAAGGACAAAGTTGCTAAACAACAAAATAAGGAGTAAAAATGGAATTAATAAAAATAAATTAGAAAATGATTTTAAACAAAATAATTTTGTTAATAAAAAGTGTTAATAATTAAATAAACTTAATTTAGGAAAATTTTAATAATTTAAATAAATTAAATAAATAGATGAAAATAAATAAACACCTTTATTCATAGGTAAATACACTTATACATACAACACGTAAATTTTTTATAATTTATTTTTTTTTCAAATAATTATATAATTTATTAATTTATTAATTTACAAAATAATTTAAGAATTGGGATTTTTACCCAACATACCCTATAAACATTGCCAGTCACCTCCACGACCTTTGAAACAACATATTTCCCCCCTCGACCCCGTAAACTTGCCAAGTCTTACCCCATGAACCCTCCGGGTAATATGTTTTAAGCCCATGAGGGTTCTTGGGGGTAATTTACAGGGTCGATGGGGGTAAGTACATTGTGCAAAAGGCCGTAGAGGCATTTTAAAACGTTTATAGGGTCTGCTGGGTAAAAATCCCTTAAGAATTTTAAACACAATTTTTTATTTTTGTGAATTAATTTATTAAGTTAAATAAATAGTTTTATTTACAATATAGGTTTGTGATAACTATACAACATGTACATGATTTTATTTTTATGTATTTTTGATTTTGAATTTTTTTTGTGTTTTATTTACATCAATACAATATATAAAAATATGTAAAATGCAATATATACAAAAATACACATAAATAAGAAAAAATCATACAATGCATAATACAGACAAATATACAATGCCACTCCAAAAAGCCATTTTTCACATCTTAACTCTGATTTTAATGAAAGCACTTCCATTTTAAAGCTTATTTAATTTTGAATACAATGATAGTGAGATTAGTTTATATTGAATTTTTGTAGAGAAGATATTGATCTGACAATTTGGGCTTTGTTGCTTTTTCAAAGTGTTGTTACTATTCATAAGTACAATGATTCTTATTGCAGTTATTTTAGATATTTAAAGCTTATTTTTATGTACAAGTTCCAAGAAAAAGATATTTTTATTTGAGATGAATTTGATGATAAATAAAATAGTAGAAGAAAAAAATGTAATAATACGGTGATGTATAAGTGATGAATATACAAGTGGAATAATTATTTTTCTTGATTTTTCTGATGAAAGCCTTATCTCCCCCTACTACATTCCTTATCGATCAAGTCATGCCTTAACCTAATCTTGGGGTCAGAAACAGCTTGTATTTATTGTATATATGGTCTTCTATTTTTCTTTATTTTCCCTTTATTTATTTATTTATTTTAGGTTAAAAGAATGATAAATATACAATATATATAGAAGAATAGGGGTATCCCTGCAATTCGCCACCTCACGTGGGACGGCACGTGAGGTGACATGGACTGGATCTATTTGCAAATACAAAAAGCTCAGGATCTTTTATACAAAATTTCCACCTATTTTATAGTGTTAACTTTTATTTACAAGACTAAAGAGTAAATACGAAAAATGTGGGGCTAAATATGCAATTACCCCAAATATACACGCTAGCCAATGGTCTGGATCTCTTGACTTGGATACATGTCAGCATCTCGTGCGTCGATGACGCTTCATCGATGGATGGCTGAGATTAGATCGCACGGGGCGATCAGATGGTGGTGGCGTGGCTCATCCAACGGCTGCTGCTGCCTGTGGAACCTCCCTCTTGATCGGATGGCTATGGGAGGGCCTGGAAGAACTAGGACGGAACTCGCCTGGGGTGAACTTTGATCGAGCATTGGGGGCTCCTCCGGCCTTCTCCGTCACTATCGAGAGTCTCTGCGTGTTCCTGGAAGTTCCCTGCGTTAATGGATGCCTTCAATCGTGCACCTGGAGCTCTGGCGTGCTCAGGCGAGGTCGATGAAGGGTATGAGCTCCAGGTGCTTGTTCTTTGCAAAAATCGACTCCTTTGCGAGTCTTATGGCCTTTAGATCCTACATGAAGATTGCACACAACAACACGACAGACCTGGGGCCTTATTTGGGTGAAGGGGGGCGACAGATGGAGTAGGCGGCACTTCTTCGGCGAACGACGGAGCTGGAGAAGTGGATATCTAGATCCACTAAGGATCTAGGGGAATGAGAGTGCCTGGGGCGAAGAGAGGCATAGAGAGAATGATGTGGGGGCGAAATGGATGACAGAGCGGCGGAGATGGCGCGTTGAGGACCTCGCCGGATCTCAACTCCGACGAAGTAAGGAATTACGATTAAGGCTAATCTACTTAGCTAAATCCTAAACTAACGACAGAAAATAAAACCTACGACTAAAATAAGCAAAATAAACGAAGAAGGAACAACTCTTATACGTGGGGGACGTCCAGGGAGCAGGGTCGCCGGCAACTGCGGCCGTGGGTGCACCCTGGCCTCCTAGAGCTTCACTTGAGCACGCAACACCCCCTCTTGTCATGAAAAGGCGATTGGAAACCAAGGCAAGGGCTCCTAGGCTCGTAAAAGTGACTAAAATTGGAAGGAGATTCATGGGTTTTATTTATAGACCTTATTGAGCACCCTTATTGACCGGTTAAAAACAATGATTTGGGCGTATGTACACACGATTAGAGATCACGACGTGTATGTACAATGATCACTGATTATTTCCTATGAAGGGATCGAAGGCGATAGATGGATGTGGTGGCCAAGAAAAATGACACAAAATCGGGGAAAGGACTCACCGTGTCAAATCAAGAGTTGGAGGTCAAGTTGTCCGAGGTCAACGAACGAAGCGCCCTGATTGGGCCACCTAAGCCGCTAAACGATACAACATGGTATATTATTAAATAATAATTAATAAAAAATAGTAAATGATTTTATTAATTTTTGAATATAAAAATAAAAAACGTTTATTATTTTATGTAGTATTTTATTATGATTTTTATTTATTTTTTGGTGTATTTTATTAGTAGTTAATTTTTATTAGTGTATTTATAGGTATATTCATATATGTTTTATACATTTTGATTTTTTTGTATATTTTATTTTATTATTTTATTCTTCTATTTTATATATTTACAACTTATTTTTGTGATTATAAGTATATTTTTATTATATTTTTATATTGTTATTTGTATACTTAAATAAATAAGTATGTATATTCTATAGGTTTATTTATAGGTATTTTACCTATGTATTATATACATCTTCTTATTTTCAATGTATTTTGTTTAGTTTTATTTTGATTTTCTATTTTTAGTAGAATGCATATAATATTCACAATATTATGAAAATATAAAGAACAAAATTCCCTTTTATTTATATACATATATAACATAGGTATTTTATCTATGTATTCTTATAGACTTATTTTAATTTACATTTTCTTTTTAGTTTTATTTAAGTTTTAATATACACATATGTTAAATGATATTTGCAAAAGTATAAAAATATGAATTTTTAAAAATAATAAGGGATAAATAAAATGAATATTTTAATCGGTAGAATGTATAATGAGGGCCCAAAACCTAACTTTCACATAGTAACTCCAAAAAATATAAAACCACCACCATTAAATAGCTTGTGAAAAGTTATATACAATTAGATGTGATTTTGATATATTTTGAGTTTTTATTTGAAAGATATGGGTCTATGAAGTTTGGTTTCTAGCTTTTTATTTTGTGTATAAAATGAACACTGTATATTATTTTTGTACAAGCTCAATTTTGTACTTTATTTACATTATTATCTACATCTTTTATGTATAAAGGTTCTTCATTTGATGAATAAGTAATAAAAAATGAAATAGGTGTCAAAAATGCAGAAATAATGAATAAAAGAATTGGATTTTTATTCAATTTCTGGCCCTTATCTCCCCCTACTTTATTCCTTGTCGACCAACTCAATTCTTGAATTGGTCTCGGGGTTTAGGGTCATAAAATATTTCCAATATTTTATTCCCTTTTCTTTTCTTCTCTTTATTCTATAATTTTGGTATTAAAAACCTTGTTTTATATACAAATAATACAATAAATAGTGACTGCTATTATGCACAAATTGATGTTGTTTACATGCATTAGATAGGGTTTTTAAGGCCAAAATGATAGAATAAAGGTGATGAAATGGAGATTCATCACTCCCCTATACTTGCCTTTGCTAGTCCCTAGCAAACACTTTTGCAATAAGTACAAAAAGGAATAAAGAAGAAAAGAAAAAGAAAGAATAAATAGATTTCAGTTGTTAAACTTGTCTTTACAAAATCAA
Organism: Ottelia alismoides; assembly: GCA_037367405.1. Lineage (NCBI taxonomy): Eukaryota > Viridiplantae > Streptophyta > Magnoliopsida > Alismatales > Hydrocharitaceae > Ottelia > Ottelia alismoides. The sequence continues at coordinate 883,866 of JAZKJV010006252.1, read as the reverse complement.
AATTTGGAGCTCAGCTTAGACCTTGATGTGAGAATGTGTGTGCAACCAGGTCGGGAACCAAGTTTGAAACACAACAGCCTTGGAGAATCACATAACTCAGTTCAAACCGCCTTAATAGTCAGGGCAGAACTAGCCTACATAATACGCAAACCCTTATGACTATGAAGCTAACTTGTACGGTGTAAGTGAGATTGGCTCTCCCCAACTGAAATGACAAAGGAATTGACTTCTCCAGAATGACAACCCAGTGATTCTCCAATCCGGCACTCTATCCTCGAGGAGCGTAGTATTCCCTTCTAAGTTCAAGTGGCATCCAACTCAAGAGGAGGAGGTGAAGAAAAGAATGGACGGCAGCTAGAGTAGCTACCTATCCTGGGATGCAAGACCAGTGTAGTCAAGTCATCCAGCCGCAGGTTCACATGGTGTAACTTTGATGCTCAAGTTTGCTTAGTTTCCATACAACATATATACATACTCCGGCAGGCATTTTATTTTCTTTGCAGGCCTGTCCACTTTTTTGGAGTTTTTTTGAAACACTATATACAACAACATTTGCATAAGGAGTTTTTTCCTCTTGAGCTAGAAGACTATCCCTCTTTTGAAGCTTTATTGCAACCCACACTCTCCTGTCTTTAGACTTCATGGCAACTGGATCAGGTTGGGGTGCACTTCCCTCCCTAGACGAGGATGAATGTTTCCACCTGTGTGCATCTCAGATCGACAAATTCAACCCCCTCACCACTCCAATTGAGTTGAGCCAAGTGAAAGGTGTAGGTGTCCAAGTTAGGTCACGGTCGTCAAGAGTCATGCATGCGCCTTGAAAAGTTCTAGTTAGTCAGTTAGTTGACTTGAACCCAGCCCTGAGTCTCAAAGAATTAAGTCCCAATGGACCTAAAGTACCTTAAACCTAGTTCCCCTAAGGTTCTAGTGCAATTAGATGTAGTAAGGTCCAACCAAGCTCCAATCTTCAGTTTTATTGGACTAGTTCAATCATCAAGCTCAATCAAAGAATATGAATGCTATGCAAATGCTATGTACAATGATGCAAAGAATGATGCAATTTTTCAAAGAACATTGAAAAAGGAAAAAATTTTTACACAAAGAGGTTTGGCAAAAGGATTTTTGGCACACCAAGTATAAAATCTAAACATCTATTAACACGAACGTACTTCTATTTATTTACAAAAGTATGAGAATAGAATTTGGAGGTTCACAAAAAGTGATTTATTTAGGTACTTATGTACAATTGGTAAGGAATCTCATTTTCCTTTACACATTTTCTTCCTATTTTAATGATGCATTTATCCCTCGAATTTATTTGAAAACAATTTTGAAAACTATAGTACACAATAATTTTTGCAAACATTTACAAACATTTGAAAGGTATTTTGCAAAAAATTTTCAAACAATATATATACATTTTTCAAAAATATGTTTACAAAACATTTTCAAAATCACTTGCAAATAGGTTTTCAAATCCTTTATTTCACACAAAGAAAAGAATCTTTGCAATTCAAAATATTTTTACAAAGGTTGAAAATATTTCACAAAAAGTTTTCCAAATGGGTCACACCATTATTCAAATCATTTTACAAAAATATTTTTAACCTGATTTATTAATCAATATATACAAAAAGAATGGGTACATGTCTTTACATGGATATATATTTTATGTATAGAAGGGTAACGGATTTACAAGGGATTATTGCTCACTTATATACATTTATAAAGACTTTTTAGTATAGCATGTACACTCCTCAAACTTATTTGAAAATCATTTTGCAACAGTTTTGAAAACTAAAGTCCAACATAATTTTCACAAATGGTTTTTACAAACATTTACATATATTTGAAAATCATTTTGCAAAGGTTTTTCAAACAGTCTATATAGATTTTTCAAGATATTTTTGCAACCATTTGCTAATCGCTTTTCAAACATTTTTATTTCACACAAAGAAAATAATTTTTGCAAACAAAAATATTACAAAGGTTGAATACTTTTAACAAAATATTTTTCAAATGGATTTCAAAAGATTTTTCAAAAAGTGTTTCAAACTATTTTTCAAATTTTTTGCAAAAGTCTTTTTGCTTGATTTATTAATCAGAATGTACAGAAAGAGTTTGAGAAGCTATAACCATCTTTTTATTAGAAGATTGTAATGAATTTTAACATTATTTTTAGCCATAAGTATTATTTAGAATACAAAGGTACGAGTTATGGCTTAAAGTATATACATAGTATATATAACCCCCTATACGTAGCTCGAGCTATGTCCTCATAGATCAAAGACAAAAAGGGAAGACATAACTCGGACTGAGTATAGAAAAATCTAAAGAATGAAGGAATGAGGAGATAAATAAATGAACAGAAGGTTGATTGTCCCCCTATACTTAGGATCAAATAATCCTAAGTATAACAGCTTGTACACAAGGCAGGGATGGTCAAGGGTGAGAATGAAAAAATCATACTCAGATTGTCTCCCCCTATACTTAGGGTAAGATATCCCTAAGTATAGACAAGAAGAAAAGACAATGGAGAGGATCAACGAATGAAAGGACTCGGGTGCTCACCCACCTATACATAGGACAAAGTACATCCTTAGTATAGAAGACTGACAACAAGGGGCGACACCTTTTTGGTAGAAAAAGAAAATAGGAAAAGAGAAGAAATCATAGTAAAAGTTTTTGAGGAGCATTGTCTGAATCTTTTGATGTTGCCGGTGTTGTGGATGTATCTTTAGAGTGTAGAACTTGGATTGAGTCAACAACAACCAAGAAAGTATCGGGTTCAAGGTAGGGCTTCAGTAGTTGATCGTTGACGACGAATGGTTGTGTCAAGAGACAATTCTGATATGGCAATACTTCCAGTGTCACGCACTTCATGAACTTGGAATGGCCCTGTCCATTTTCTTTTTAATTTGCTTGGGAATATCTTTAACTTTGCATCAAATAACCACACTTTCTGCCCAGCTTCGAAGGTCTTCGTCTGATGTGCCAGTCATGCCAGCATTTCACCTTCTCCTTGTACATCAATGTGTTATCGTATGCATAGTCTCAGAATTCCAGGAGTCCGTTCAGGTCATCTTTCCTTTTCTGACCACTACTCTGTGAGTCCAAATTGCACATATTGATTTCCCACAAGGATTTATGAATTAATTCTACGAGCAGATGGCATGGTTTTCCATATATAAGACAATAGGAAGACATGCCCAAGGGAGACTTGTAAGCGGTTCTGTATGCCCATAGGACGGAGTCTAAGAGTTGGGACCTATTCTTTCTGTCCGACCTCACAAGTTTCTGAAGGATCATTTTGATTTCTCTATTCGATAATTCTGCCATGCCATTGGTTTGTGGATGATAAGGAGATGCGACTCGATGGTCGATGCCATATTCCTTCGTTAATTTCTTGACCTCTTTATTATGAAGTGGCTACACCCATATGATATCAGAATCTTAGGAATTCTGAACTGTGAAACGATATTCTCTCTTAGAAATCAGCATACTATCTGGTTGTTCGCGGCTCGAGCGGGGATAGCTTCAACCCAACGACTCACATAGTCGACGGCAAGAAGGATGTGCTCATATCCCTGACTATTAGGGAAAGGTCCCATGAAATCAATGCCCCACACAAAAAGATGTCTACTATGTGAATGATCTTCAGGGGCATCGAGTCCTTCGTTGTGAGGGTGCCTTTCAATCTTTGGCAGTCAGTGCATCGTTTGATGAAGGTTATTGCATCCTTGAATAGTGTGGGTCACCAGAAGCCACACTGAAGTACTTTTGCTGCCGTCCTATCTCCAAAGTGGTGTCCACCAGATTCGAGCGAGTGACAATGCTCGAGGACACTATGATGCTCCTCCTGAGAGATGTACCTGCGCCAAATGCAATCTGCTCCTTTCCTAAATAAGAGAGGATCTTCCCATTGGTAGAAATGGATTGTCGACAAGAATTTGACCTTCTGAATCTTCATCCATTCTGGCGGTACTACCCCTAAAATGAGGTAGTTGACAATATCGACATACCAAGGGAGTGAATCCACAGTCAAAATCAATTCGTCAAGAAAAGGTTTCTGTGATGGGTGCATTGTTCAGCGGAGGCTCTTGCTGTTCTATTCTGGAGATGTGATATGCTACCACATTTTGAACTCCATGCTTGTCCTTGATTTACAAATCGAATTCTTGGAGGAGAAGGATCCATCTAATCAGTCTGGGCTTGGCATCCTTCTTCTGCTGTAAATATCGGAAAATAGAGTGGTCTGTGAAGATGGTAACTTTCGATCAAAGCAAATAAGATCTGAACTTTTCCAAGTTGAATACCACAACCAGCAACTCTTTCTCTGTTACAGTGTAATTTCTTTGAGCTTCATCGAATGTTTTGTTGTCATAATGAATGGCATAGGGCACCTTGTCTTTCCTCTGTCCTAAAACAGCCCCAACTGCAAAGTCTGACGCATCTGTCATGATCTCAAATGGGAGAGACCAATCCGGTGGCTGTAGGACTGGAGCTTGAGTGATAAGCACCTTCAACTGATTGAAAGAAAGGAAAATCTGCTGATGAACATTGAACTCGGTCTCCTTGCATAGAAGTTTTGTGAGAGGTCGGGCGATGCAGCTGAAGTCACAGATGAATCTTCTGTAGAATCCCACATGCCCCAGGAATGACCTCACATTCTTTGCTTTCTGAGGTGGCTCAAGATTGGCAATCACATCCATCTTTGTCAGGTCGACTTCCATGCCACGTTTGGAAATGACGTGACCCAACACAATTCCCTCTGTGACCATGAAGTGGCTCTTTTCCCAGGATAGCACTAGATTGACTTCACGACATTTCTGAAGTACTCTATCCAGGTGCTCAAGACAAGAATCGAAACTGTCACTATAGACGGAGAAGTCGTCCATAAACACCTCAAGAAAACTGCCCACCATCTCGGTGAAGACTACAAGCATGCACCTCTAGAGTGTCGCTGGTGCGCTGCACAATCCAAAGGGCATTCTTATAAAAGTATAGGTGCCGAACGGGCAAGTGAAAGTAGTCCTCTCTTGGTCCTCAAGGGCGATTGCCACTTGGTTGTACCCAGAATATCCATCCAGAAAGCAGAAGAACTCCTTGCCGGCTAGTCTTTCCAGAACCTGATCAATGAATGGCAAGGGGAAGCGGTCTTTCTTCATTGCTGCATTAAGACGGTGGTAGTCAACACACACTCACAAGGATGTCAGTATCCGAATAGATATCTTCTCCTCTCCTCTTTCATTTGTAACCACAGTAAGCCCGACTTCTTTGGAACTACGTGCAAGGGCTCACCCATTTCGAGTCGAAGATGGGGTAAATGAAGCCTATGTCACGCCATTTTGTGATTTCTTTCATGACTACGTCCCAGAGATTTGGATTCAATCTTCTTTGGAATTCGCAGGATGGCTTGGCATCTTCTTCCAGGTAAATATGGTGTGAACACAATGCAAGATTTATCCCGCAGAGATCTGATACATGCCAATCAAGTGCCTTGCGGCTCTTTTCTAGAACCTCGAGGAGTAAAGATTCTTGCTCTGGAGTCAACCTGCTGCTGATGATAACCGAGTACATGTTTTCTTCACCCACAAGGAAAGCATACTTCAGGCCTGATGGAAGTGGCTTGAGTTCTGGTTCTAATCTGGCCAACTTGTTAGTCACTTTGGAGACTGTACTGGTGGTAGGATGTGTTGCTTGAACTTTGGACGAGCTAATGCCCTCAGTACTTTGTTGAGATTCTGGTAATGTGCCAAACAATTCCGCACTAGGCTCATTGCGTTCGGGCTGGAGTGAATCATTGGGGTCAAAAAGGTGCATCAGCACATTGGATTCTGTCTCCCAAATATCATCGGTGCATGTGTCAATTGTGCTTTCCAAGTCCTCCTCTAGAGAGAGGATTTATTGGGTCCATGGATCATTCAAAGAGAGTAGTCTATCTCTGATTTCCGCCATAAAGTCACAGTCTGCTGCACAGCTCTCATCTGTCATGACTTTCGGCTCGATGATCATGTCTATAGTGATTCTCTTGCTGCCCGAGATGAACGTGATCTTGCCAGACCCGTAGTCAACCACGGCTTCTGAGGTGCGCAAGAATGGTCGGCCAAGGATGATAGGAGTATGGAGTAAAGGTGCGGGAGAGTCCATATAAAGGACTACAAAGTCAATTGGGAACTGCATTTCCCATACCTTCACCACAATGTCTTCCAAAAGACCTCTAGGTCGCTTGATGGATCGATCAGTGAACTGAAGGATCATGTGTGTCTGCTTGAGCAAACCTAGCCCAAATTCTTGCATTAGTGACTAGGGAAGAAGGTTGATGGAAGAACCACTGTTAAGCAGAGTGTGCTCAAAGACTTGATCAAAAATCTCGCAACTGATAAGAGGTGTTCCTTTGTCCTGCTTCTTCTGTGGGAGATTGCTGATGGCTACTATAGTGGACATGGTGAGAACGTGCCTCTCAACCTGTTTGCGTCTGTTCTTTCGTGTTGGTCGCATGCTTCTTTGAAACCTTTCTTCATAGCTGGCATGTACTCCATGGCCTTCATTAGAGGAATCTCAACAGTCAAGTTAGTAATGATATCCACAACTCCAGGATTAGATAATGCACTTTTTCTTTTTGCATTTTTGTGGATTTTTCTATTACGTCAGGAAAAGGAATATATACATTGTTAGAATATGAAATAGAGTTCTTATTTACAACAAAATCATCATCCACAAAATGTTGTACATCTGGATTATAAAAAGGAGTACAATCTGGAAGCTGAGATGCTAGTGCTGGTAGACGGGCAAAAAGTGGGGCCCCCGCTCCGTCGGCTGGCGTGGGATCGGCTACAGCTGACAGCTTCTCCAAGGCTGATGCAGCTTCACTTCGACGGCGATCTTCTTTTTGTTCTTTTTATTTTTCCTATTTTTGATTTTTTCGATGATGGTGGCGAGCGGCAGCTGGAATGGCTTCTCCTTCTTCTTCTTCCTCCTTACCCATTCTTGTAGCTGGCACGGTTGATGTAGAAGATGACGATTCACCTGAAGCTTTATTCTCCCCTTTGTTGGTGGCAGGCGGAGGCAATGACCTACCACTCCTGAGAGTTACAACATTAGATAAAACAATAGTACAATCATCTGACTCTACAGACATAGATGGGACAACACATTCTACTTGCTTCTTCTTTTTGAATCTATTGGGGTTAGATTTGACCTGCATCGGAATGGTAGTTTTAGTGGCGGTCAGGTCATCCAACTTCCTTGTCATGTCTACTAAGCCCTTGACGAGCTGGGCCAAGCAATCCAAGGTCAGGTTCACTGGATCTGCCTCAGCAGATTCAGCATGCAGACCACGTTGTTGTTGCGGGTGCGGGAGCTGAGGCGATGACTACTGGTGGTGCTGTGGTGGTGGAGGAAGCTGAAACTGAATGTATGAGGGAGGAGGATACTGTTGATACTGCTGAGGTGGGGCAGCCACATACAGGTGGTAGGGCGGTGGCTGTCGATACTGCAGCTGCTGATAATGCTGATTCTGCCTCCAATGGTTAGCTTACTAGGGAGGCTGGTGATATTGTGGCGGCGGCTGTGAGGACTGCGTAAAGCAACCACCCTGTGGTTGGCGGTACTGCATGTTGGCTTGTAGTTGGCCCTGAGGGTGACCGGTAGGACGGGCCAGTTGTGCATCATTGCTCCAAACCCCATTGACTTCTTGAATCAGGGGTGGTGGTGGGAAGGCTGGATCGGATGCTGAAAGGAAATCTGGCTGGTAAACCACCATCTGCTGCTGCGGCTGGCCCTGTTCAAGTGTCTACACGTAATACACGTGATGGACTGCCGGTGGTTGTTGGCTCGGCTAAGGCTGATGTGGCGGTGATGGATTGTCCTTGTTCTCAGCTGGAGCATCTAGAGATGGTGTTGCCGACTAGACAGAGTTGATGGTCCCCACCAGCAGCTCCAACTGCTTGGTGATCTGATCCATCTTGTCAAGATTCTGCGTCTTCTTCTCGATCACAACATGTTTCTCAAGGTCATGTGATCGCTTTTCAATTATATCAACCTTTGAGAGATGCCCCCCGATAATGCTAAGGTTGGAGCTCTCGTCTCTCTCCGCCTCACGGGACATTGCCATATGTACTTGCTTCTGGAGGATCTGGGGCTGCTTCTGTTATGCCTTGGATGAAGAGAGGCCGACCTCTCCTTCAGCCATTTCCTCAAAGATCTGCCATACGACGTCTTCAACCTTATTAAAATGTGAGCCCCCACAGGCAGCGTCAAAGAGCCTTTGACTCTCTACATTCAGGCCCCCGAAGAAGTGTTGGACCAAGCTGGTCCTTAGAATCTCATTGTGAGGGCATTTCTCCTGCAGATCTGTGAATCTCTCCCATGATTCGTGGATATTCTAATGTGCACCCTAAGAGAAATTGCTTATTCGGGCTCACATTTGATTGAGCCGACCGAGAGGGTAGAACTTGTGTAAGAATACAGATTTCAGCTCCTCCCAAGTCGTCATAACCTTTCGCAGATGTTTGACCCAGTAGAGGGCCTTGTCCTATAGACTGAATGGGAATGCCATCATCTTCACTATGTTCAGAAGGATATTCGGGTAATGAGTAGTACGACAGATGCACGAAAATTGCTGCAGATGAATGTATGTCTCTTCATTGGTGTTCCCGTGAAAAGAAGGGAGAAGAGCAGGAAACTGAGGCTTTAGCTCAAAATGAGCATGCACCGGTGGTATGCGGATCCACTCGGTCATCTGGTTGTCTCCATGATTGTATGTCTCTTTTAGCGTGGGTTTGGGCCTTCCTTGTTCAGGCTCTTTCTCATCTGGGTTATCACGAGGTCCTCCACCTCCTCCTCCTTGTCTACCTCCTCCTCCATCTAGTCTGTTCATAACATCGTTCAACATTTCCTGAAAGGCAGTCTGTGCTAGGGCTTGCTCTGTCAGCTGCTGCTGGATAGCTTGGATAGATGCCAACAACTGTGCATTGACCTGATTCTGATCAGGCATCTGTCCTTACTCTGGCTGAGAGGGTTGATGACCTTTTCCCTTTCCTTGAGGAGCCATCTCAGGGTCTGAATCTAAGGAGATGAGTTATGGATTGGGATACATGTTTCGGTTTGTCTTCTATCTACAAGATGAGAGAATACCAATCAGACCAGTTGCAATTGAATCCCAGCTGCCATGATGAATCTGGAATTAAGGTCAACTCCAGAGTGTTGTGAATGAAAAAGGATATGGACTGTAATTGACTTTCATTCACAATGGCGAAAGTGGGACAATAGTGGTCCCAGTTTATTGGGTGGTCAATAGAAGGGTAGAAAATGAGGAGTCTGGAGATCGACTCGCAAGGTCCGGATCGGGTTCTCGGGAATTGTCTAGAATTATTGGCGAGGTCGAGTCCATGGACTCGATGTGGGCGTCGGCGGGATCCCGACTAAACCATCCATGGATCGCCCTTGCGAAGCAAGAGAGTAGATATAGGAAGAAAGATACAGTGATCAACGATGAATAAATTAGAGTGCAAAATAGTAGAAAGTCTCAAACTGAGCGGGGGTCAAAGGGAGAAACATATGACAAAATTTACGCAAGTGCACGAGACTTGATCTTTGAACCTTAATCTAGATCCATAAAAACACAATACAAAATTAGGTTCACCAACTACGCCATGTAGTCGTAAAGGTTCGGCTACTTATTATCTTTTCATTTTTAAGAGTTGTTATTTCAAGCATATCCTATAATAATTCCTTAGCACGCTAACCCTATAGGAGAGAGAGTACTGCCAGAAGAGTATCTCGTACTTGTCCTCCTCCTTTGTAACCTATAGTCTACACTTTTTGAGGTCCTTGTAACCCTTCATGGATCCCTACTCAGCCAAATAAATAGAGGGAGGAAGCCGATAGGAGAAACCAATACTTCGGTTCTTGCTCGGAGCGGAATCACCCATGTGCATGCAAGAACCTACTCAGACGCAAATCGATGAGACAGAAACCCCCGTGAAGGCGTGGCCTATGCTCAATACTTCAGACCATGTCGATATTCCACACAAGGCGAGAACACCATATTGACAAGGCCTTACTCGGTCATGTACGATAAGGCACCATTACTTCAGAAATCCAGGCGATACACAAGGTAGTTACAGACTGGGATTTGGGCTCTATTCCTTATGGGGTGTGCCTCGTTCATGGGAGGGGTTTTGGTCCCCTTCGAAGGTACCTGAAAACAATGAGGGCTTTATGAACTCGAAATAATGATAGTCCATTATGGATTTTAATTAAGATCAAAGTTTATTTATCAATCCCCTTGTTTTAAATTTTTTGGGGGTTTTCACTTTTTTGAGTCTGTTTTTATACAAGCACCTAACATTTTTGTAGATTTTCATCTAAGTCCTAGGTGCTTAAAATCAGAGGGAGATAGCGGAAAAGCCATGCAAGTCGACGCAATGATGGAAATCTCATCATTGAATCTAATGATGCATGCTGAGTTAGAAGACTTACAGTGCATCCCAACTCTCTCCATGCGGTATGCAAAATAGAATTTTTAAACCTATTTACATGGCGGTGTGCAATTGACAAAATCGCCCTAAATAGTAGCTGCTATAAACCATGAAGAACCATTTGTTAGTTGCTCAGAAATGAGACCAAGGTCTGATCTTTGACGTTGATTGGTGCCCGCCACAATAGGTCTTGCACGCGCTATATACGATCTCATGGCAAAAAAAAGAAATAAAATTAAAGATACAAAAAATTGCGATAAATTTCTTCTCCCACTCATCTTTTTTGGTTGTTTAGTTTAGTATGGGAAAGAAAAAAATGATCTTCAGCATCGCATCGAGCGGATCTAAGATCAAATCAAACAATTTTCTCTTCTCCATATTACCATATCTCCAAAGTCAATAATTTTCTATGAAGAACTACCAAACTCAATCACTTGCTGCCGTTACTCAACAGTTTTCTGTTGAGGTCTATCCCGTGGAGGTACTCCAATTGGATCACTGATTGATTTCTAGGTTTCGTAGTAAACCTAATTGGTTACTTCTAATTACATAAATCAATAGTTGAAACCGCACTCAAAGGTAGGGCATTTCCCATTGATATAGGAACTTCTATACCAGAAACAATGGTATATCCAATTATAGCCCCTCTGGGATGTAAAATATATCTCTTCTCACCATCCCCATAGTGTATGAGACAAATGTATGCATTTCGATTAGGTTCATATTCTATGGTTACGATTCTACCAGATATGTCTTTTTCATTCCGTCTCTAGCGACATACAGTCTCAGATCTGAATTAATAACTTTATTAATTTGACTATATCCATGCGTGAGAGACTATAGGAACAAGCATTCTTATTAAGGTGTGGACCTAGTTACCAAGTCAAGCAACTTAAATCTAGGGGCTTCATGCACACAAAACAAAGTAAACTAAGGCGAAAAGCTCAAAACAACGGAAACAAAATAAAAGAAGGTGAGAAAATGCGGAAAACTGTGGCGAGGCCCCTAGGTGGACAGACACTCGGGTACTGGACCTCGTTGTGAAGAGTAGAGTCCAAGTTATATTACATGCCAAAAGTCTCTCTCACACTATAAATTACATGAATTAATATTTAAACTAAATCTAAGTTAATTTTCTCTTTTTGCTTCCTTGGTGCTCTCTCCAGCTGGTCACAATGAGAAGACCAGCCTCCTCCAAGCTTGGCTGCATCGGCCTCCTAAGAAGCCGTCCTCGCGTGGCGGGCCCTCGCAACAAAGTTGCAAAAAGATGGCATTAGCATGTATAATCAAATCAATGAATATTTACAAAAGCAATGGATATTTACAACAATAATCAAAGAATTAATTGCAAATAAATTAATGGGTATTTACAACAATGAATCAATAAATAAGATAAATGACTATACACAAATGACTAGTGAAAATAGGATACGCTCATTGCTCTCCGACAATGACACCATCTGATAACTGGGGAAAAATTGAGGGTCGTACTAATCGACAAGGCGAATCAATAGTCGATGTGTTGATCGCTCAATAAATCTTGATTATTCAACAATTAACCCACAATATAATATTAAGGTAATAAAGAGCACAAGTGAAGTTAAAATTTATTATCTCTACCATAAAATGCATAACAGGCAAGCATGTAGAGGTTGAACCACATAGAGCAAAACATGTAGCCCAAGGTTATTTGTGTACAATCGAGTCATTCATTTATATAGATCTTTTTATGGGTTTTTATGTTTGTATATTATTATTTATTTATTTTTTTGATTTAATATTTTTATATTTTCTTTTTAATTTTCTGATTTTGTATTTTCTTTTTATATTTTTAATTTTTATATTTCCTTTTGATTTAAATACAATATATATATATGTGTGTGTATATGTATAAATACAATATAAGGCATATATAAATACTACATAGATAAAAATATGTAAAAGTAGTCAAAATATAGTAAATAATATATTTTTATGATTTTTATATTTTCTTTATTTTTTGTTATTTTTTGGAGTTTTTGCTAATTTTTCTGTATTTTAAAGTTGAAAATATCCCAAATATGGGGTTAATAAAATACCCAAAATTGATTTGGGTTTTAAAAATAATAAATAAGTCCCAAAATTACTTAAATTAATTTTAATAATTAAATAATAACATATAGATAATTATAAAACATAAAAACATTTTTTGGTATTTTGTAGAGTTTTTGTATTTTTTGTTGTATTTTCGAGCTTTCTAATTTTTTATACTTTTCTTTTATTACTTTTAGGGGTTTTTGTTATTTGGACTCAATAAATGCTAAAATACACTATACATAATTTTTTGGAATTTTTCAAAACGTTTTTTTTTATTTTTTTGGTATTTTATAATTTAGACAGGAATTATTTAGGCTTCTTTCTAATTTTAATAAATAGATAAAATGCAAAAAAAATGCCAATTAAAAACAAGGGTGTGTAAGTATGAGGCATAGATCATTTAATTTTATTTTTTGTGGATTTTTAGGAGCACAGTAGGTATTTTTAATAAATAGATAAAAGATACAAAAATATGTATCCTAGCAGGGGCATAAAGGCAAATAAAAGAAACATCAGGGGGCTCTGTGCAATTACACCACACGTATACAACGTTTATTTAATTTTTAAAGACTAATTTCCAATTACAAAATCCACCAAGGTGCTCATGCAATTCACCCATCACGAGGGACATTACGTGACACACACTGGGAGGGACTAAAGTGCAAATACATGAAATTTTAGGGATCTCTCAGCAATTTTCACACAAATATATAACGTACCCTAAATTTTATTGGACTATTTAATAATTGTAAAAACTTGCAGGGGCGTCCTTACAATTTCGCCACCTCATATGGGACGACACATGAGGTGACTTGGACTAGACCTATTTGCAAATACCAAAAGCTTAGTGTCTTTTATACAAAATTTCCACTTATTTTATAATGTTAACTTCTATTTACAGGACTAAAGAGTAAATACAAAAAAATGCGGGGCTAAATATGCAATTACCTCAAATATAGGCGCTGGCCAACGGCTTGGATCTCTTCACTTGGACACGTGTCAGCATCTCGTGCACCGATGACATTTCGTCGATGGATGGATGAGATTAGATCGCATGGGGCGATCGGATGGTGGTGGCGTGGCTCATCCAACGGCTGCTGCTGCTGCCTCTGAAACCTTCCTCTTTATCAGACGGCTATGGGAGGGCCTAGAAGAACTGCGATGGAACTCGCCTGGGGCAAACTTTGATCGGGCATTGTGGGCTCCTCCGGCCTTCTCCATCATCGCCAAGAGTCTCTACGCGTTCCTGGAAGTTCCTTGCGTCGATGGATGCCTTCAATCGGACACATGGAGCTCCGACATGCTTAGGAGAGGTCGATGAAGGGTATAGGCTCCAGGTGCCTGATCTTCGCAAAAATTGACTCCTTTGCGAGTCTTTTGGCCTTCAGATCCTGCAGGAAGATTGCACACAACAACATGACGGACCTGGGGCCTTATTTGGGTGAAGGGAGGCGACAGATGGAGTTGGTGGCACTTCTCCGGCGAACGACGGAGCTGGAGAAGTGGATCTTCAGATCCATTAGGGATCTGGGGGAACGAGAGTACCTGGGGCGAAGGGAAGCGTAGAGAGAATGATGTGGGGGCGAAATGGATGACGGAGCGACGGAGATGGCGTGTGGAGGAGTTCGTTGGGGCTCAACTCCAACAAAGTACGGGATTACGATTAAGGCTAATCTACTTAGGTAAATCCTAAACTAAAGACAGAAAATTAAACCTACGACTAAAATAAGAAAAACAAACGAAGAAGGAAAAACTCTTATACTTGGGGGACGCCTGATGAATCCCCATTCATCACTCTTTATTCTTGTATTTTAGCTGCAAAACCTTTGCAAAACACCATATGTAAATAGAATAGTTTAGCAAATGGCATGCATTGTGTAAATATTAATAATTACATGTTTTTGTGTGAAAATAAAAGAATAAAGACAAAATAAAAAGAAGGAGATATTTAGAATAAATATCGAGTGACCCGAACCCAAGGGAGGGCCAAGCAGTGGCCTGACCGCAAAAGAACCCAAGTAGAGAGAGATAGGGCCATTAACAATAAAAATGCTCCTTCATGTACATATTTTATTTTATAAAAAAATAGGTTTTTACTATTTTGTATATATTTATAAAAATAAAATAAAAATGGGAAAAATAAAAATAAAAGTAAAAATAAATACTCTCTCTCATTAGTGTATATATACCATGTAAAAAATAAAATACCTATTTATTTCTCCTTGTAAATAATTAATAAAAATCTAATAAAAATTAATTTATATTCCATATTTTATAGTGTAAATATATAAAATATAGAATTGGAATAAATATACATAAATAAAAAATTAAAAATAAAATTAAAAAATACATAGGTATACATACCTATATATAATAATAATATAATCTAAATACCTAATTTATTTTTTCAAAAAAATAAATAAATATCACCAAAAAATACTTTGAAAATAAATAAACATTTTTCATGTTGAAAATTTTTCAAAATAAAATTATTTATTGTTTTTAATAGAATTTACAAATATTTAATAAATCTTGCATTCTGATTAGTCCACGGGAGATTGTTGACCCCCTGTCAACTCTCCCCCGCGGACCTCTTCTTCGCGGACCCGGTCATCGACCCGACTTTGCCCATTTATCCTGGATCGGTCCGATCACCTCTAACCCAAACCTCGGGCTCCATTTGTAGAGATGACATCCGAGATCCATGCCTGGGGATTCTCCTAGGGATCCGTGCACCGAAATGCCCTGCCCGACTCCGTCTTTGTCGGGTCCCCACCAGTATATAACATCACTTTCTTCCTCCATTTGCCGCACCTTTTGGCCATCGCCTTCGTCTCTCGGGACCTCCATTCTTCTTCCTGGAGTGACAACTAGTGAGGGAGAGTGTCGCAGTGAGGATTCAAGGCCTTCAGCCTTAGGTCCGGCGAGCCCCATCACCGTGCTCCGCTGCGAGGTGAGTCAGAGACTCTGGAAGCGTTGATCCATCGAGGCGAAGATCCCAGGAGGAGAAGCACCTCCAGCATAGATGCCTTCGATCGCTAGGTAACCCCTTTCGCCCATAGTTTCACCCCATTCCAATTCTTTGCTTTTGCGCCACCGGTCTCCGCCGGCCATTTTTTGACGATCCGATCATCCATCAAATCATCCGAACCAACCCTCACCTCCATGAGACCTCTCCGCATGTTCTTCACCCATTCGTCCACCCCGGTTCACCCCGGAACTGGGAGTTCGGTCCTCCTCCTCCGCCGCTTGCCGGAGTACCACGCCGCGACCCATCCGACCACCCATTTCACCCGCTAACGGGTCGAGGCAATTTGCCCTCGACCCAGAAAGCTTTCTGTGCAGGTTTGAAGCCAAAAGGGGCCTCATCTGGAGATCCTAACATCTAGGCCAGGAGCTTCACGTGCTCTTCATCGCTGGAGCACTCCGGTCGCTCCTGGCCTTATCGGAGACCGCCATTCGCTGCGGAACACGACCAGCTTCATTTCGCCCGTCAGAGCGGCATCGGAAGAGGTCCAACGCACACGTATTGGGCCGGCGAAGTTCGCTGGCGAGCTGTTCTTCCAAGACCCTCTTCCACCGTTCGATAGAGCTTCTCTGCCAGTTTCGATCTTCACCATCCATTTGCGGGAGGCTCTAGCCTTGATCCATCTGAGGATCAAATCCACGCCGTTGATCAGCGAATAGGCGTCCACTGCTCTCTGCCGTCAGATCGCATACGTGGTGCCTTCCCAGCCGTGGATCTAAATAAGGGGTAAATTTCTTGTAGGCCCCTCTACTTTTGGTTGTTACTGTCTAGTCCTGTAAATATTTCATTTAGTTATTTTTAGTTGGGTAATTTGCGTATAGGACCTTGGAGTTTTTGGATATTGCTATTTAGTCCCTGTGTGTATTGAACACGTGCCTTGGCACATGAGTTAGTGGACATTTTGTAGATTTCATCCTGTAATTGTTGGGTGTTACGGTTTGGTCTTTTATAAATAGGAATGACATAAACACCACTGTGAGCGCAAGTCACGTGCCTAGCTCGTGTGTTTTTGGACTATTTGCAGTATAGACCTTAGGGTTTTTACAAGTGTTATCTGATTGGCCATGGAACTATGTTTTCTTGCACTTAGGTCCGTGTGTGCTGCGTGCCTTGTATTGGTTGAATAAAATATCAATTAAACTCCGAATCTGCGTAAAAATTTCACTAAATTTTTGGTAATTTTTGAGTTATTTTGCTATTTTAAAAAATGAAAAACACATATTTTTGTTACTGTTTGAATTGAAAAATCAAAGAAAAATATAAAAATTCATCTAAAAAATCTAAAAAAATTGGTGTTTGTTTATTTTGTTGTTTCTTAGCTTCAATCCAATTTTTGCATTATTTGGAATTATAAAACCCATAAAAACTAAAAAACCCTAAAAATCTTATAAAAATCACTAAAAAATCTATAAAATTTAAAAAATGCAAACCCTTTTTGTGTAGCTTAGTTTTGGTATCTAGTTTTCATAAAAATTGTCTCCAGATTTTAGAGGCTAATTATCTAATTTTAATTAGCCTTTCAATTGTGGCTGCACATTGATCCACTTTTTTCCCTTTTCTTGATTTTTAGAAAATCAACTAAAATATGTGAAATTCAGAAAAATTCACCAAAATCACTTGAAAATATAAGAAACATAAAAACAATTTTATTTGATTTTTTGGCTTTATTTGATGTGTTGAATAAATTGAGCTTTGTGTTCTTTTCCCTTTTTCTTATTTTTCCTTATAATTAAAAATATAAAAAAATTAAAAACATTTAAAAATCCACAAAAAATACTCTTATTAGCGAGGACCGTTGTTTGATTTCATTACTTTATTATTTGGTGGTTTGATTTTCTTGATTGAGCTGAGTACCGAGATCTGGGTCGCAACGACCCTTGTTCTTATACCTTCACCCGAATCTTGGTCACATTTCCGCAGCTCATCAAAATGGCGCTGTTGCCGGGGAGCACGGCTTAGTAGTCTTTGTTTTTCATTTTTGTTCGGTTTTGTTTTTCACGGCTTTTTCCGCAGCTTTTCTTTCGTCTGCGGCTTTTCGCGGCTTTTTGATTTTCTCTATTTTCTTTTTCTTTTTATTTTATTTTCTTTTATTTTGTTTTTGTTTGATTTTGTTTTGTGTATTTATTTCTATTTTTGCATATATCTTGTTTTATTTTATTTTGTCTTGCTTATTTTTATAATAAACTGTGTCTGACATACATTTTTGTTTGATTTCTTACGAGGGCCCGAGGACCGAGGCAGTTTTTTCCGGAAGCCGAAGCAACCACGTGAGTCGGAGGTGGCTCTTTTCTGCATAGAGCTGTAGGAGGATGCGAGGAACCGAGCAGGAGTGCGGGAGCCGCGGAATAGCCACGTAGATAGCCGTAGTTTAGATTAGTTTACTTTTTGCAGAACATTTATTTTAATAATACAGGAACTCAGACACTTGGACTTTGGTGATATCAGAGTATGTTTCGCCGAGCACCGGTGTGCTCGGGGGACCTCACCACAGTTTTTTGTCAGTTTTGTTTCTATCGCATTTATTTCACTATTGGTCTGATTTACGTGGTTTTTGGCCTTAGCTTAGGATTTTCTCTGATTGTATCGTAATTGATTAGGATCCACACACTTAATTATCCGCTTATGCTTATTAGATCGTAATTTGGACCTAATTAAAAATTAACAAAGAAAAGGTTAACCTGGTTACCTGAGGGGTCACGCGCCGCTAGAGGTCGTATACAGCGTTGGCAGGACCCGTTGTGGCGGGCACTGATCGGCATCCGAGACCGGACACTAACCCCTCCTTTTGACCCATTAGTCATCAGTTCTCTCTGTTTAGAAATTGCTTCGTTAAGGCCGATTTCCTCGTGCATCATATATGTAGTTTATTTTCAGTCTTTATTTTATGTGCGGATCACCCTGCATGTAGAGTGCTGGAGTCAGGTACGCCTTTCTTACTCAGCATGCATCATTGATTCTATCGCGCATCGGCTTTTTCGTCTTCTCCCTCCATTTTCTAGACTTAAAATAATCAGGAGAACCCGAAAAATTCATTAGGCATTGTTTGCTTGAAAAACACCTAAAAAGAAAAACTATAAAATTGGGACTACTAAACACACTTGACCCTAAAAGACACCTCACATAAAATTTGTCTTGGGGAGAGCAACCCCCTCATTGTCTAGTTTGGATGAGCGAGAGAGCGACCCGCACACTAGGCTAGAGCCATATCTGAACCCCGATCAGACTACCGGCCTTTTATACGTGACAGTCTGGTATGCGGATTGGATTCCTATCATCTCGCGTAACTGCTCTGATATTCTGACTTGATCACCTAAATAAAAATTGAGAAGATAAATCGACAGAACCCTTACGATCTTCAGCTCTGTGTTGAGTAGGTGAACTTGGGGTTTTGTTTGCTCATCTTGTGTGTTTCCAGATCTTATCCGCCCAACTCGCCAGATCAGGATGATGGGCAGGAGGTCTCTTAGGCAGCCTCTGGCTGCACCGCTTTTTAGCACTCTAGCCCATTCATCTAGGTTGGTTCGTGAGAGCCGAGACCCTCTCTCTGAACCCGAGTTCGAATCCGCCCTGTTCCCCCCTTGACCACCCTTCTACCAGTCCTGAGATACCAGTGCCAGATGAGAGACAACAGATAGATGATTTATCGGCACCTGAGTTTGGGTCTTTTGCCTTTGCAGAGACCATGGCTGGCAGCAGCGATGACCACACTGGAGGTCCCCGAGCAGAGCAGACTTACGTCCTGGACCAGGGTGCGATCAACAACACCTTGATAGCCTCCCTCGAGATGATGCAGCAGCAGATTAGGGATCAGAGGGCTTTCATGGTTGAGATCAGGATAGAGATGGAGAGGATGAGAGCCGATCGAGAGCAGCGTAGAGCTGCAGGAGACGGGCCAGAGATACCCGATCAGCCCGATGAGCCAGCCCAGCCGGCAGTAGCAGCAGCAGGAGCCAGATCGATGCGGGAGTTGCACAACCCCGAATCGATGCTGACCCACTGGTGCATAGTGCTTCCGACGATCGTGGGAGACTTCAAGTTCCCCCCACATACCATTCAGCTTCTACCCCACTTCTACGGGCTCGCGACTGAGGAGCCCCATCTCCACCTCCAGGAGTTTGAGATGATCTGCAGCATCGTCCACGATCAGTAGGTGGACGAGGACACCATTAGGATGATTGCCTTCCCCTTCTCACTGGTTGATAGAGCAACCAACTGGCTGAAGCACTTGGGGAGGTTTGTCCACACCTAGGAGCAGCTCCGCACCGAGTACATGAACAAGTACTATCCACTCGGGCGGACCAATGCAACGAGGGCCCTGATCAGCAACTTCTCCATGCTCCCCAACGAGCAGTTTCACGAGGCATGGGAGAGGTTCATAGAGCTTACAGACAGATGCCCGCATCACGACATTTCGAAGCCAAACCTAGTTCAGAGTTTCTTTTGCGGGTTGACACCAGAGCTGTAGGGCCTGGTGAACGCTTCATGTGGCGGTTCCTACTTCACCAAGGATGAGGATCAGGTCTAGGCCATCTATGAGGAGATGGCCGAGAACTATACAGTGATGTCCCAGACCCGACTCTACACCCAGGGACGCCCACAGCCATAGACCGTGAAGTTTCAAGGGATAGCACAGGTCGATGCCGGTCCTTCTACTTCGTCTGCGACAGCCGCACAGGCTGAGTCCACAGCCGCAGACATGGGCATCATCAGCGAGAAGGTGGACCGTATCGTGCTGATAGAGAAGAAGCAGTGCCAGGGCATGACACAAATTGATCAGATGGCACAGATGTTGAGTGACCTGAAGATATAGATCATGTGTCTCCAGGAGGCACAGACGGCTTCTCAGCCCCGTCTCAGGTCACGAGGAGATCCGAGCAGCAGCGGTAGCTCGTCCCAGCACTCCAGTCAGCCTTGACAGGTTCACCATGTCCTGGTGGAGTCGTACCAGCAGAAGCCGCAGTCTTACCAGTCACCACCATCCCCAGACACTCAGATGATGGTTTACCACCCGGATCAGCCTCTGGCAGTACTCCCCCCGCCTTCGTACGAGCAGGAGCCATTGATGGATGCCAACGAGATTTGGTACTACCGACCCCAGCCCGGTATCCGACGAGACCATCCCAGATTCCGCTGGTCGGCCGGCAATTCCCAGCAGCAGCCTCCAGCTCAGGGTGGCCAATACGGCCAGCAGCGTGAGCAGCACCAGCAGCGACAACCCCTAGTTCAGCAGCAGTAGCAGTCATCCTCGTACCAACAGTATGGTCCTTGTCCCTATCACCAGGGACAACCTTGGAGGCGAGAGCAGCCTCATCAGCAGCAGTATCATCAACAACAGTACTCCTCTCACCCTCGCCAGCAGCAGCAACATCCTCACTACCAGGGAGGCTACCCGCCAGGTTCTCATGGGCCGACCTATGAGAACCCTGCCTTGGATGATCCAGCCTGCCTCATGTACGAGCAGCAGGATACCTTTCGACGGGAGATGGATGAGTTCTGCCAGGAGATGTGGGAGATCGTGAGAGGGAAGGCCGCCATCCCTATCCAGATTGAGCCGAACCCCAATAGTCTGAAGAGAAAATCTGAGCAGGTAGAGTTCACTGAGATTACCACTCCTAGTGCTTCACTTGGTGATATGTCTGCATACATGTTTGATGCTGAGTTTGTTACACTTAGGAGCGGTAGGATGCCAGCAGGAGGCGCATCGTCTGAGCGACGACTCGATGCCACTTCAGGAGCACCAAGAGAGGAGAGGAGCGGTGCTAAGGCCGCCAAAGATGATGACGGTGGTACTGATGCCACCAGGGACGTTGATCCAGCCGACGGTACTGAGGCCGTCGTTTCACCTGATGGAGGAGGTGGTACTGATGCCAACAGATGTGATGTCGAGCCAGAGCGCGGTATTGATGCTGCACATCCAGATGCCGAGGGTGGTGCTGAGGCCACCAACACTTCTACTGCTAGTCCTGTTGTTTTTCCATCTGTTTATGTACCTCATGACGTTTCTGTGAATAAAGGAAAGGGTTTGTTTTATTCTGATCCACCTATGGTGATTGATGATGTATGTGTGGATTCTGCCGTGCTTGAGCAGCCCAGACCCTCTCCAAGTCCTTCATCTGAGAAGGACCCACCAGTCCCCTTTCCCCAACACTCTGCTTGGCTAAGGAGCAGGAAAAAGAAAATCCCAAAAAGAACCATCATATAGAGTTCAGCCAACAGATGATAGATCGATTCCACATACAGCTAACTCTAAAGGAAGCCTTAGAGCACATACCTCTACTCCAGAGATCACTCAGAGACAGGACCATTGTCAGGAGGAAGAGGAGGAACCACCAGTCAGAGATCCATGTGCTCACTCGTGCCACATGTTTCACGATCCAGAACCGTCTGCCAGCCAAGAGGCTAGATGCAGGAGCCCCGTATGTCAGATGCCACATTCAGGAGCAGAGGTTCGATCGTACTCTATTAGACAGCGGGTCTTCGATCAACCTACTTCCGGCAGCCCTACTCGACCGCTTCAAGTTGGGCCCTCTACGATAGAGTAGGATGGTCCTTCAGTTTGCTGATCGATCTGTCAAGAGGCCGAAGGGGTTGCTGAAGGACGTTGTCGTCATGATTCAGGGCCTGAGATTCCCCGTGGACTTCTTTGTGTTGGACATGGAGATCTCTGAGTCCGTGACCAATACCCCCATCATTTTAGGACGTCCGTTCTTGGCCACAGCCAAGGCGATATCTGATCATGATAGTGGGAAGGTATACTTTCACATCGAGGGCGAGAGTGTACAAATAGAGACGATCGAGGAAACTAGAGCCCGAAATTCATCTTGCTCCGAGCAGACTTCCGATTCAGAGCAGATGACAGATGCAGGATGAGATATCCACCAGGACTGTGACTTTGTGATCACAGATGATGAGGCAGTTTGGGCAGACCCAGTAGCACATGCCATCCTCTCACCTTCAGAGTTTGCTGATGCACAGATGACAGCAGTGGAGAGCTTGGATAGCGCACCCTCGGTCCAAGATACATCTTAGGTAGCAGAGCCGGTCCCCGATCGCAAGGCAGATTTTGTTAGTGATTTTGATACAGATCCATCTGAGTCAAATTTCGACTGGGCTGAGTTTGATGACTTGATTCCGTGTCTGACTTCCACAGAGCCGACGGCTAGGGAGGAGGCTGATGCCACACAGAGCAGAGACATACCAGCAGAGCAGCCTTCGCCTGATTCAGATTGCGAGAGAGAGTTTCCATTCTCCCCATACAGATTTGGCCGCATTCACTCAGACCTTTCAGAGGCCAGATCCACCAGCACAGTGTTGTCCAGAGCTGAAGCCGATTCCTTCATCGCTGAAGTATAGGTTCCTTGCGGGCGAGCATTGATGAAACCCATTTTCATCATCTTAATTTCGCATTATTAACCCCCTTGCTCAAAGTTGTGTCAGCAAAATCCTGTTAATGTCCTGTAATTATCAGAGTCCTTAATAAAATAAAAAAATCACAAAAAAAATGGTAAATCAAAAATCTGTGGTATTTTTAACCTTAAAAATACACTCAAAAATACTTGGTGACTCCAGTTGACCTCATCTCCAGTTCTGGTCAACATGAAACTTGTAGATCTCATCGAGATCTACAACTTTCATGTTTTGAGTTTTCTCAAATTCAGCCGTTTGTCCCTTCAAAAGTCAATTGGAAGCTTGGAACAATCTGATTGGGCCACATGGCCCGTTCTGTGAGAACCACGTGGCCCGCTTCCCTTGCTTCAGCCGCCTGCGCTTTTGGACGTCGGATCGCCTTCTGATCCAACGGCTCTGACTACTCCATGCGCGCCAGTACTCTCAACCATCAGATCCCCCTCAGGCCTTGATCACCGCCCTCCATTCGCGCCTCAACTATAACTCGCCACGTAGCAGCCTTACGCACCCCACGATCATCTCCAGGTTGTTACATCTTAACCGCTCAATCCGCATCAACTCTCGGCCCTTCGATCTACAACCACTTCTCATCATGCCCGTCCGTTAGCGCTGCTGCCTCACCGTGGCATGTGGCACCCTCCTGACGCTTCGATCGCATCACCTCCGATTTGATCCAAACCGTCCCTACGCGCCCTCATCAGGACCGTTGGATCTCACGATCCAACGGTCCGGACCTCATCTTCCTCCTCCCGCAAGCTCCGCCCGAGCCCCGCGCCTCGCAGACCTCCTCCATCCTTCTAAGTTTAGCCGCTTCACCTTACCACCTCTCCTCTCCCTAACTACCCCACGTCCGAGCCCATTCCTCCATGATTCTCGCACATATCTCTACTAACCTCGATCCACTCCCAGTCACCCCATGCGCGCCCTTGAAACCCGCGACTCTACTCATCAGCTCCTCCATCACCACCTTTAAATACTCCCCTTTCACCGCCTGCCATGGCCGTCCATCTTTTCACGGGGCATAGCCCAGCCCTCCGCCTCCTCCCTGTGACAAGGGGAGGAGCGTGGATCGAGCGAAGACGACATGCCCCCGATGAGACCCACCGCCTATCGCGGCGGTGCTACGGAGGTCCAAAGCCCCGCCCGAGCTCGCTGGCACGGCCGGCCAGTACGTGCGACGACCCCGAGGTCCTCAGATGACCTCGAGCCTAGGCCACCACCTCCATCTCCGACCAGGTAAGCTCTCTGATCTTCTCTGATTTTTCTTCTTATTTTTGCGTAATTATCTAGGCCGTGACACCCTCTCTCCTCCTCCATTAATACTCTCCCGAGCTTCGCCATCAACCCATCTTCCACGCGCATGTCTCCGATCACCTTCCGAATCAGCCACAACCTCCTTCATCCCAGGCCTTCTCCTCCGCCGGAGGCGGAGGAGAAACCACCAAGGGCTCCGCTTCCTCGCCTCCGTTCAGCCCTCCGTCCACCCCATCTCGCACGAACGCACCGCGAATTCCATCTAACCCCTTTTACAGGTCCACCATCGTCATTGGCCGGACCTCGGGCGGAGCTGAGTTGTAGAGCTCCGCCTCCAGCGATCAGGCGTCGATAGAGCATCCCAGGTACTCCCGCGTCTTCTTCGACCTCGGACCTTCATCGCCAGACGTTCATCGTCGTTCCCCGAGCTTCACCGAGCACGGTGAAGCACGGAGGAGCTCCAGGCCTTCCGTCAGAGCTCCAATCACGCCGCTACCCGACGAGGAAGAACGAAGAGCAGATACCGTTGGATCTCACCCCACGGTGGAGATCCAACGGCCCTGGAGCAGCCACGTCGCCTTCCCGAAGCGCGGAGGCTCGGTGGGACCGAGCCTCGCCCGAGGCAACCTCGAGCCACCACATGGCCTGAGCCACCTACTACGGCCACCCGAAGCAGCGCCGAACCTCGCCCCCATCCGAGCCTGAGCTCACGTGCCTCCCGCACGTGGGTTCTGGGCTTTTTGCATCGGCACCCTCGCACCTTCCGCATATTGCATCCAGGTCCTGATACCACGTGGCAGTCCCCGAGACTACCCTGAGCCTCATCGACACCAAGCCTGGAGGCTCGTGTACCCCGAGCCAAGCCGAAGCAACGCCGAGCCTCTACCGAGCCCGAGCCGCCCTCTGAGCCTGGAATAGCGCGTGCCTTGCACGTGCTTTCTGGGTTATTTTCACAGAGGCCCTTCACGTGCTTCCTATTTGCAAACAGGTCCTCGTCAAGTGTAGACCACGTGCTCAGGGGGAAATTTGCATTGAAACCCTCGTGGGTTTTCAAAATTGCAGAAATACCCCTGTGCGTGTGGGTAAATTACAGGGAGGTCCTCGCACTTTTTTATATTTACATTTTAGTCCCTCCTAGGGACTTGTTTGTAGTTATCTTTTCATGTTTTCTTTCATTTATGCCCTTGTTTTCTTTCTTGCATATCTTGAGCTACATATATCCGATTGAGTTGATTTCATTTCATTTTGAAGCTCTTCTCGTCATCTTTCTTATGGCATGCTTAACTTTTAGTTTTGACATTATGACCTGTAAAGCCCTATTTGATTAACTAAGTGTCCAGATTTCTATTACCTAGATTCTATATAAATAAAAATTGCTTCATTAATTGATTCTGTTTGACTCACATATTTTATGGCTCAAGTGATTATCATTTCAGGCATATTTCCATTGCATCGCATTGCATTTATCTGCATGATAATAAAAATAAAAAAATGCATGTTTTATTTTAATTCATTGTTGTGTCTCCTTGTTCATGCATAATTTGACCTATATTGTCTCTCACTCGACACTTAATGAAATAGATAAAAAATCTGATTAATACGAGAGAGGCACGTGTCCCTGAGTTCGACCTTGGTATCTTGCCAAGTAAAATAAAAACAAATACGACCATCTCATTTTGATATGTATATATCTAAATGAGATGGTCTTTGATGAGCCCAATTGGCCCGACTGCGATGACATTATCAAGTGCTAATACAACACTGTTAAAGGGCTGATTTTGCGACTCGTCAAATGGCGCCGTTGCCGGGGACACAACTCATTTCTTATATTTTTTGGATTTTTGTTTGTTTAATTTAGTGTTCCTTTTTATAGGTTAAATTGTTCACATATTTTGCATTATAAAATTTTTCTTTTTTTATTTGATCTCTAATCTTTGTTTCTGTGGCAAGGCCCTTGATCAATCAGGGAGGCGAGGAGCTGATGTCTCCCGCTGCGAGGAACTGCAGGAGCAAGCTTGGAGCACATAGAAAAGAAAAAAAATGTATCGCATTTTTATTTCCATGCCATACTTGTAATAATTCGTCTTTTACAGCTGTCTTCGATTGAAGGCTCGCCATTGTAATCGAACGATCGTGGTTGTGTGGGGATCGTCCCCACTTGAGTGTCGACCTAGGACCATGCACGCAGCTCTTTGAGCGTATTTTCATTTTTCATTTTTTACGTGCTTGCTCGTAGGTAGGACACACTATTACTAAAGACGCACGTAGCATCGCCTCACTTAGCCAAATTTAAAAGAAATTCTTCACCGCTAATAGAAGCATGTTAGGTGCGGTTTTATCGACTTGCATACATATTGATTTCGGTTTTCAAAACAGCCCAAGTCTTTCGCAGATTTTTCGCCAAAGTCACTGTATGATTTTTTTGCTTAGCTTAGATCATGGTTTTATCGAATACGTGGCTTTTCTCAGTTTCTCTTTCCTAGCTTGATCACCTAGGATTAAAGGAATATGGGAATGAACGGTAGACGATGATTGCTTGATTTTGTGCTTACCAAAATTCAACGACAACCTTAAATAATAATTTGGGGCTGTTAATTGCAAGTCAACCAAAAATGGAGTAAAACTTTGGTTTTAGGAGAGCAACACCCTCGTTTACGCATCGATTTTTACTTAACATTTTTCTCCGCGTAAAATACCTAATGTTTTATCACCAATAAAACCGACAAGATAATAAACCAACCTCGGTTGGTTTCATGTGTGAGTTGGTGAACCTGAGGGTCTTGCTTGCTTGATTGAGCCTTATTTGCTTCGATACACTCCTTAGAACCTTAGTCACTCCATTCATCTCCGTAGATTCACCCGCTCATCTGTACATCCAACCATCTTCTTCGTTCACCTAGGGTCCCTCTCAACATCAAATTCCATCTTTATACTTAGGCTAATCTCAGCCTAAGTATAGGGGGGACCCGAGTCCCCGTGATTTTTCTCCACTCTTCTTTCCTTGCCTTTATACTTAGGTTATTTCTAACCTAAGTATAGGGGGAGCCCCTCTTAGCTCCCGTATATTCCTTTATATTTAAATGGACCTATGTACTTGTATCATCTAGTGCTATGAGGACATAGCAAAGTTTAAGTATAGGGGGTATATCGTATATAACGTATACTTACTTTAGCTATAAACTGAAAAATTTGAAAAATTTAAAACTTTTTGGCTAAAGTAAAGTTCTTTGGACTAAGAGAACTCAAATGATTTCACAGACTTTTCTATACTATGTTACTCTATTTTAAATATTTTCGAAAATGATTTTTCCTTGTTTTGAAAAAAATCTTTTGAAAATATTTTGAAAAAATTTTTATTTGTGTGACATGGTTTTGAAACATCTCCATCTCTTTTCAAGGAAAGTTGAGTTTAACTTGTGTTTTAACCTTTATTAAAATCCATAAAAATGAGAAAAATCCAAAATCCTTTAAGAGTCATTGGTGACTACTAAACCCAATTAAGTAAGCCGCATTCAGTGAGGGTTCGCCCTTCGCAGATTGGATGGTTTAGAGGACATCGCGTAAGGCCCTGTCCTCAAGCAACGGGCTTCGGCCTGTACTTACATCCATACTGGCTGAATTGCAGATGCTCAATTGAGTTTAGGCAGTTCTAATATCTCTTGAAGTTCAAAAAAAATCTTGTTTTTGAATGAAGGAGTTGGATTATTCCTCTACACTTACACTTCCACCCAGGATCTGAAATGATCAAGGAGACTTAGCTTTTTGAGGCCTTTGAGATTTTAGGTTAACCATCCTTAGCCATCAGGGTCTTAGACTTAATCATCCACATTCCCCTAGGTTTCTAGATTTGCATGTTATATTCCATGCTTAGTCTCAGACAAAAAATATGATCAGCACATCACATGCACGACTGCGGTTTTTTGATGAGATGAGTTGATTTTTCACTTGAGGAATTGGGAGGAGGAAGTCAAGTTTGGATTTGATCTAATGATGCTCGAGGATGGGATAAAATCTTTGGAGGCTTCATGAAACCTGAGTGTCAGCAATATTAGCCAGTATGAGAACTTGGTTCTTATACTAATTTCTTGATTTTGACCTAAGTGCCAAGGTGTGAATAAATAAAAAAATGTTGATCAATGTGCGCCAACTCTTGGTAAAAGCAGTGGAGCTAGCCACAAATTATACAAGTCAATGAAATTTCAAAGAAAAGCTCTCATCCCACAAAGTCAAATATCAAAGAGCTTCCACCAAAGGCGAGCGCTCCCAAACTTTTCAAAGTGTCCACTTGGACCACCGCTATTAGGACCAAGAGTCGGGCTTGCACCAAAAAAGGGCTATGCATCGTAAATGCTACAAGTCTGGGTGTAGAATGTATGATAGGTACTCAAAAGAGACACACCCCAGTGTATTCCCAGGAAAACAAGTGCAGACGGCTCCAACTTCTCTTGATGGACGCACTGATAAACACCAAAAAAATGTGTCGCGTAAAAGGCACTAGAGAGAATCCTTGTTCCAATGAGAGGAAGAGAAGAAATGACACAAACCCATACCCTCCATTACTGGCCTGCCATCTACATTTTCTAAGTCTGACAACTAAAGAGACGGTGGAATGGATGCAAGATTTGATTTATTCCCTAGTGTTGAGGATTGGGTCCTTAGGAGATTTTCTCGGACCAAGACTTTGGGTGACGATTTGACTCTACTCTCATAATTGCAGTCAACACTAAATTTCATATCCTTTAGATTATACGTACATCAGAGAGAGTCTGGAGAATTAGAGGAATTGGGTGCCTCTTGATTAAGGCTGGGTTGAACTCTAGAATTTTGGATCTCTAAAGTTGAGTCAACTTGATCGGATTGGATCATGTACTCACATACACAAGGGAGTTAATCCAGCTCATTCATTCTTTGGTGCTCGAGGACGAGCATAGCTTAAGTATAGGGGGGTGATGAAACCCAATTTCATCATCTTAATTTCACATTATTAACCCCCTTGCTCAAAGTTGTATCAGCAAAATCCTGTTAATGTCCTCTAATTATCAGAGTCCTTAATAAATTAAAAATCACAAAAAAATGGCAAATCAAAAATCTGTGGTATTTTTAACCTTAAAAATACCCTCAAAAATACTTGGTGACTCCAGTTGACCTCATCTCTAGTTCTGGTCAACATGAAACTTGTAGATCTCATCGAGATCTACAACTTTCATGTTTTGAGTTTTCTCAAATTCGGCCACTTGTCCCTTTAAAAGTCAATTGGAAGCTTGGAACAGTCTGATTGGGCCACGTGGCCCGTTCTGTGAGAGCCACGTGGCCCGCTTCCCTTGCTTCAGCCGCCTGCGCTTTTGGTCGTCGAATCGCCTTCTGATCCAGCGACTCTGACTACTCCACGTGCGCCAGTACTCTCAACCGTCAGTTCCCCCTCAGGCCTTGATCACCGCCCTCCATTCGCGCCTCAACTATAACTCGCCACGTAGCAGCCTTACGCACCCCACGATCATCTCCAGGTTGTTCCATCTTAACCGCTCAATCCGCATCAACTCTCGGCCCTTCGATCTACAACCACTTCTCATCATGTCCGTCCGTTAGCGCTGTTGCCTCACCGCGGCACGTGGCACCCTCCTGACGCTTCGATCGCATCGCCTCCGATCTGATCCAAACCGTCCCTACGCGCCCTCATCAGGACCGTTGGATCTCACGATCCAACGGTCCGGACCTCGTCTTCCTCCTCCCGCAAGCTCCGCCCGAGCCTCGCGCCTCGCAGACCTCCTCCGTCCTTCTAAATTTCGCCGCTTCACCTTACCACCTCTCCTCTCTATAACTACCCCACGTCCGAGCCCATTCCTCCATGATTCTCGTGCATATCTCCACTAACCTCGATCCACTCTCAGTCACCCCATGCGCGCCCTCGAAACCCGCGACTCCACTCATCAGCTCCTCCATCACCACCTTTAAATACTCCCCTTTTATCGCCTGCCATGGCCGTCCATCTTTTCACAGGGCATAGCCCATCCCTCCGCCTCCTCCAATTGACAGGGGGAGGAGCGTGGATTGAGCGAAGACGATGTGCCCCCGATGAGACCCACCGCCTATCGCAGCGGTGATGCGGAGGCCCAAAGCCCCGCCGAGCTCGCTGGCACGGCCGGCCAGTACGTGCGACGACCCCGAGGTCCTCAGATGACCTCGAGCCCAGGCCACCACCTCCATCTCTGGCCAGGTAAGCTCTCTGATCTTCTCTAATTTTTCTTCTTAATTTTGCATAATTATCTAGTCCATGACACCCTCTCTCCTCCTCCATTAATACTCTACCGAGCTTCGCCATCAACCCATCTTCCACGCGCACGTCTCCGATCACCTTCCGAATCAACCACAACCTCCTTCATCCCAGGCCATCTCCTCCGCCGGAGGCGGAGGAGAAACCACCAAGGGCTCTGCTTCCTCGCCTCCGTTCAGCCCTCCGTCCACCCCATCTCGCACGCACGCACCGCGAATTCCATCTAACCCCTTTTGCAGGTCCACCATCGTCATTGGCCGGACCTCGGGCGGAGCTGAGTTCTAGAGCTCCGCCTCCGGCGATCAAGTGTCGATAGAGCATCCCAAGTACTCCCGCATCTTCTCTGACCTCGGACCTTCATCACCAGACGTTCAGCGTCATTCCCCGAGCTTCACCGAGCACGACGAAGCGCGGAGGAGCTCCAGGCCTTCCGCCGAAGCTCCAATCGCGCTGCTACCCGACGAGGAAGAACGAAGAGCATATACCATTGGATCTCGCCCCACGGCGGAGAACCAACGGCCCTGGAGCAGCCACATCGCCTTCCCGAAGCGCGGAGGCTCGGTGGGACCGAGCCTCGCTCGAGGCAACGTCGAGCCGCCACGTGGCCCGAGCCACCTGCTACGGCCACCCAAAGCAGCGCCGAACCTCGCCCCCATCCGAGCCTGAGCTCACGTGCCTCCCGCACGTGGGTTTTGGGCTTTTTGCATCGGTGCCCTCGCACCTTCCGCATATTGTATACAGGTCCTGATACCACGTGGCAGTCCCCAAGACTACCCTGAGCCTCATTGACACCAAGCCTGGAGGCTCGTGTACCCCGAGCGAAGCCGAAGCAACGCCGAGCCTCTGCCGAGCCCGAGCCGCCCTCCGAGCCTGGAATAGTGTGTGCTTTGCACGTGCTTTCTAGGTTATTTTCATAGAGGCCCTTCACGTGCTTCCAATTTGCAAATAGGTCCTCGTCAAGTGCAGACCACGTGCTCAGGGGGAAATTTGCATTGAAACCCTCGTAGGTTTTCAAAATTACAAAAATACCCCTGTGCATGTGGGTAAATTACAGGGAGGTCCTTGCACTTTTTCATATTTACATTTTAGTCCTTCCCAGGGACCTATTTGTAGTTATCTTTTCATGTTTTCTTTCATTTATGCCCTTGTTTTCTTTCTTGCATATCTTGAGCTACATATATCCGATTGAGTTAATTTCAGTTTCATTTTGAAGCTCTTCTCGTCATCTTTCTTATGGCATGCTTAACTTTTAGTTTTGACACTATGACCTGTAAAGCCTTATTTCATTAACTAAGTGTCCAGATTTCTATTGCCTAGATGCTATATAAATAAAAATTGCATCATTATTGATTCTGTTTGACTCGCATATTTTATGGCTCAAGTGATTATCATTTCAGGCATATTTCCATTGCATCGCATTGCATTTATCTGCATGATAATAAAAATAAAAAAATGCATGTTTTATTTTAATTCATTGTTGTGTCTCCTTGTTCATGCATAATTTGACCTATATTGTCTCTCACTCAACACTTAATGAAATAGATAAAAATCTGATTAATACGAGAGAGGCGCGTGTCCCTGACTTCGACCTTGGTATCTTGCCAAGTAAAATAAAAATAAATATGACCATCTCATTTTGATATGTATATATCTAAATGAGATGGTCTTTGACGAGCCCAATCGGCCCGACTGGGATGACATTATCAAGTGCTAATACAACACTGTTAAAGGGCCGATTTTGCGACTCATCAAGCATGAGATGTACCCAGCCATTATCTCAGCGGATTTGACTGGAGAGCAGGAATCCCGTCTGATGGAGGTTCTTGAAAAGAACCGCAAGGCGATAGGATGAAGTGTAGCTGATCTCGAGGGGATAAGTCCGGCCCTGTGCTCCCACCATATCTATCTCAAGGAGGACGCGAAGCCGTCGCGTGAGTTCCAGCTGCGGTTGAACCCGAACCTTCAAGATGTTGTCATGAAGGAGATCTCGGAATGGTGGAGCGTCGATTTTATCTACCCTATCTATGACTCCAAGTGGGTTAGTCCGTCGCATGTGGTGCCCAAGAAGACGGGCATCACTACAGTTGTCAGCGAGTCTAGAGAGGAGATCGCTACCCGGGTACCAACTTCTTGGCAGGTCTGCATGGATTACAAACGACTCAACCAGGCCTCCAAGAAGGATCATTTCCCCCTGCCCTTTATTGATCATATCATTGAGAGACTGGCAGGGAAGAGCCATTACTATTTCTTGGATGGGTACTCCGAATACAACCAGGTGGCGATTGA
Organism: Ottelia alismoides; assembly: GCA_037367405.1. NCBI lineage: Eukaryota > Viridiplantae > Streptophyta > Magnoliopsida > Alismatales > Hydrocharitaceae > Ottelia > Ottelia alismoides. The sequence goes on along the minus strand of JAZKJV010006252.1, from coordinate 851,060 downwards.
GCCAGAGGACCTGGACAAGACTACCTTTACCTGTCCCTTCGGGACATATGCTTTCAGACGGATGCCCTTTGGATTGTGCAATGCTCTGACGACATTCCAGAGGTGCATGTTGTCCATCTTTTCGGACATGGTAGGGGAGTGCTTGGAGGTCTTCATGGACGACTTTTCGGTCTACGGCGACAGATTCGACTCCTGTCTTGATTGCATAGACCGCATCCTCCAGCGATGTATTGAGGTGCACCTGGTGCTTTCTTGGGAGAAGAGTCACTTCATGGTGACTCAAGGGACGGTGCTTGGCCATATCATCTCCAACAGGGGCATGGAGGTTGATCCGACCAAGGTGGATATCATTAGGAAACTCAGTCCACCGTACAACTTGCGGCAGTTACGGTCTTTTCTGGGGCATGTTGGTTTCTACCGACGATTCATTCATGATTTCAGCCGGATTGCCCGACCGTTGACTGATCTGCTGATGAAAGACACTGAGTTCATTGTGGATGATAAGTGTCTAGCGTCATTTGAGACTCTCAAGAGTCTAGTTGTCGAGGCTCCTGTCCTGCAGCCGCCTGATTGGTCTCTCCCATTCGAGATCATGACGGATGCCTCCGATTTTGCCGTAGGGGCCGTGCTGGGATAGAGGAGGGATGGAGTCCTCTTTGCTATTCATTATGCTAGCCGGACTTTAGATGCAGCTCAGAGGAACTACACAGTCACTGAGAAGGAGATGCTAGCCGTAGTGTTCGCCCTAGATAAGTTCAGATTGTACATCATTGGATCTAGAGTGACCATATTCACTGATCATACCGCCATCCGATACCTCATGGCAAAGAAGGATGCCAAAGCCAGATTGACCAGATGGATCCTTCTACTCCAGGAGTTTGATATAGAGATTAAGGAAAAACCTGGAGTTAAGAATGTGGTGGCGGATCATCTCTCCCGATTGGAGTATCTTGAGGATTCCGAGCAGATTGAGCCTAATTGTGAGACCTTCCCAGATGAGGCGATCCTTGCTATCGCCTCTCTCCTGTGGTACGCCGATATTGTGAACTTTCTTGTTGCCAAGAAAGTCCCACAGGATTGGCCCAGGCAGAGACTAGAGACCTTCCTCGTGAAGGCCAAGTTCTACTACTGGGAGGATCCCATCCTTTATCATGAAGGAGGGGATAGCGTCTGGCGTAGGTGCATTCCTCAGGAGGAGCACCACAGCGTCCTCACTTACTGCCACAAGCTTGAGGTAGGGGGACATCATTCTGGGAGGAGAACGACACAGAAAGTGCTCCAATCCGGCCTATGGTGGCCAACCCTCTTCAAGGACTCTGATGAGTTCGTGAAGAGCTGTACCGACTGTCATAGGATGGGCACTTGTGGACAGCGTAATATGATGCCGATGCAGCCCATTCACTTCTGTGAGGTTTTTGACGCATGGGGCATCGATTTCATGGGTCCATTCCCTAGGAGTCAGGGATTTGAGTACATTCTGTTGGCCGTTGATTATGTTAGTTGTTGGGTTGAGGCCATCCCCGCCCGAACTGCAGACGCTAGGACTGTTTGCAGATTTTTGAGGAAGCATATCATTTCACGGTTCGGGGTACCTCGAGTGTTGATATCTGACGGGGGGTCTCATTTCGTCAACGACAAGGTAAAGGCCCTAGCTAGCGAGTTCAGCATAGACCATCGAGTAGCCACACCGTACCATCCTCAGACCAATGGTCTTGCTGAAGTGCCGAACATGGAGATCAAGACTATGTTGCAGAAGGTCGTCCGCCCTGACTGAAAGGATTGGTCACAGCTTTTGGACTCGGTCTTGTGGGCATATTAGACGTCCTTCAAGACACCGTTGGGTACGTCTCTCTTTTGCCTCATTTATGGCAAGCCCTGCCATTTAGCTGTTGAGCTTAGACATAGGTCACTCTGGGCAGTTACAGACATCATCATGGATCCAGTGAGTGCAGGAGACCAGTGGAGGGCAGAGTTAGCAACATTGGAGGAGCTTCGTGATACAGCTTTTTCGAGCAGCCTACAATATAAGGAGAAAGTGAAGGAGTGGCATGATTCTCATATCAGCCACAAGCAGTTTGAGCCAGGACAACAAGTATGGTTGTTTGACACCAATTTGAGATTGTTTCCAGGGAAGCTACAGAGCAAATGGAAGGGACCCTACTTGGTTAGAAAGGTACACGACAATAGGAGTATTGATATATCTGAGTTGTCTTCTCTTCTGAGAGTACCTTTCGTGTTAACGGTCAGCGGCTCAAGCCATATCTAGATCATGAGCCGCTGGTCGTTGACGTTGCCTGGATTCTTTTTGCGTGAGATGTGGTCTCTTGACTCACATCTATTGCATCTCATGCCTGATTATCACCGTTCTCCCAACTTGTATAGATCCAGTTGTCCATATCACACTATTCTTCAGTCTAACATCCCATTTACATCTTCGACGTTGCTATAATTAGGGTGCACTTTACCCTAAGTATAGGGGGTGTGAGACTTTTGAGTTTCTTTTGATTCATTTCTATCTCTGTTTTGTTGCCTATACTTAGGGATATTTTACCCTAAGTATAGGGGAGGTAGACCCTGTACATTCTCACTCGGATTTCCCTTTCTGTACAGCCTGCTATACTTAGGATTATTTGATCCTAAGTATAGGGGGAAACCCCGAGATCCTCTTGCATTTCTATTCTTTCATTCGTATTTGTATATAGCCTTCCTTTTCACTTTCCTATACTAAGCACGAGTTATGTATTCTTCATCGGTCTTGACTCTGAGGACATCGTTCAAGCTAAGTATAGGGGGGTGTGTGTATATATTCCAAATATACTTTAGCCATAACTCGTACTTTATGTGAGTGTGTTAATAAATAAAAATGGCTAAACCCCAAAAATTCATAAAAATTAAAAAATTTTCATTGTAAATAAAATTCTTTTATGGCACATGCATAGCTAGTTGTACAAATGTTTGTAAAAATCTTTTGTGTAAATAGCTTGTAAATATTTTCATATCAAAATTATGTATATAGTACAAAATTTTTGTAAAATATTTTGAAAATCAAAAGTTTGCAAAAACCTTGTGTAAATTTGCGTACATATTTTGCAAAACTTGCATTCATGCATACATCCATGTTTTCAAAACATTTTTTCAAAAATTTTGCACATGTGTAAATATTTTGTAAATAGCATCTTTGTAAATACTTGTATAGTTTTTCCTGGATCATAGTTGACATTTAAACTAGCCTCGAATTAAATTGAAAAATGGAGCTTGGTTAAGATCTTAATCCACCTAATTATAAGAGGAACCTTATAGGGCTTAGGGTTGAGAATTTTCAGGTCCATGGTGACTTAATTCTTTGAGTCCACTAGGCTATGATCATATGTCATCTCGATGAGCCTAAGTAGAGCACTTAACAACACACACATGACTCATATAGACAATGGTTTTACTTGGACCCACACTTTACACCGAGCTCTCTACGGATGAGGTGGTGAGGAGGCAGTCTTTCTTGACTTGGGGTAGCATATGAGGGTAGTACTTCTAGGAGGAACCTCTCTTGTTCTTATAGTGAAGGAAGTGCGTCTCAACTTGGTCTGGTTGCCATGAGGTCTAACGACAGGAGTTGTGGCTTGCAATAATGCTTCAAAAGAGGGATAGTCAACTGGCTCAAGAGGAAAAACTCCTTATGTATATATGCTGCACTTTGTAGATATGTTCTATATATGCCAATGCAAAACGAAAAAAATAACTCCAAAAAGTGGTGGGTCTGATAGAAAATGATAATCCCATCGGAGTGTATATAGTGCAATAAGCAAAGCTTGAGACTCATGTTCCATCTTATGAAGCTAGCAGCAGGGAGACTTAGCTACACTGGTTGAGCTCCCAGGGATACATGTCTACACTGGCCATGGTCCATTCTCTTCTTCTTCCTCTTCTTGAGCTAGTTGAACTTGAACTTTGAAGGGAATACCCCGCTCCTTGAGGAAAGAGTGGCCAGACTAGGGTCATAGAGTTACCTTGTTGGGGAGGATTGTCATTTTGCTACTTCTGAGGTGGAGAGCTATACCTCACTTACACTGTACAAGGAAAGATTCATGGTCTTCAGGGTTTGTGTATGTAGACTTTTTCTGATCTGGATTATTGAGGAGTCTTGACTATAGATTGGTGGGACTTAGAGGCTGTTAAGTTTTAAACCTATTATCAAATAAGGTTCCGACACATTAATAATTCAAAGATCTGACCGAGCTCCATACTTCAATTTAATGAAGGCAAGTTTAATAATCAACATTGATCCATTTATTTCTCCCTTCTTTTTTTTCTTTTCATTTGCACTTCTTTTTCAAATAAGTGTTTGCCAAGGGACTAGAAAAGTTAAGTATAGGGGTGATGAATCCCCATTCATCACTCTTTATTCTTGTATTTTAGCTACAAAACCTTTGCAAAACACCATGTAGATACCTGTAAATAGAATAGTTTAGCAAATGGCATGCATTGTGTAAATATTAATAATTAGCATGTTTTTGTACAAAAATAAAAGAATAAATAGACAAAGAAAAAGAAGGAGATATATAGAATAAATATCAAGTGACCCGAACCCAAGGGAGGGCCAAGCAGTGGCCTGACCGCAAAAGAACCCAAGTAGAGAGAGATAGGTCCATTCACAATAAAAATGCTCCTTCATGTACATATTTTATTTTATAAAACTAAAATAAAAATGGGTTTTTACTATTTTGTATATATTTATAAAAATAAAATAAAAATGGGAAAAATAAAAATGGGAAAAATATAAATAAATACTTTCTCTCTCATCGATGTACATATACCATGTATAAAATAAAGGGATTTTATCACTTGTGCCCCTCCGAGATATCGCAATATCAGTTATGCCCCTATCTTTTTGGTAATATCAGTTGTGCCCCTCACTTCTTGCTCCGTCATCAGTTGTGCCCTTCCGTCAGATTGACCGCCAAAAAATCAAAATAACCATGGTTTATTCAAACCATGGTGTGGTTAAGAAGGGTATTATGGTCCATACATCTTCTTCATCTTCTTCCTCCTCCATTTACTCTTCTTCCTTCTCTTCATAATTTCTCTCTCTATTAAGTAAACTTAGGAGTTCATTTTCGCAGAAAATCCAACACGCCTGACAGAACACCGCGAAACCTCGTCACGTTGATCCTCACATTCTGCTTCACCATATACATATCTCTGTACACGAACTTCCCCCTCCTGCCGATTTCAGTCGGATCCGCAATCACGGTGTGATTGATCGGGTAAAGATCGGCCAACGTGCTCTCCCCCGCTTCGATCTCGTAGTCCACGTAGTGGAGTCCCATTTGCACTGCCGGCCTGCCGTAGCACTCCCTCGTCCACTACAACATCCGCCCCAAGGGCACCACATGCACCACCACTGCCCCCTCCAGCAGGAACACCATGTTGGTCAGCCCCGCGCCGTGCACCCCAGGGGGTGGGGGAGGTCGGGCTGGGAGGGGGTTACGGGAGGTCGGGCGGAGGGGCGACAGGGAGTGGGGGAGGTTGAGGCGGAGGGGCGGTAGGGGTGGGGGAGGTCGGGGTGGAGGGGCGGCAGGGGTGGGGGAGGTCGGGGCAGCAGGGGTGGGGGAGGTCGGGCTGGGAGGGGAGTGCGGGAGGTCGGGGCTGGGAGGGGGTGCGGGAGGTCGGGGCTGGGAGGGGGATGCGGGAGGTCAGGGCTGGGAAGGGGGTGCGGGAGGTCGGGGCTGGGAGGGGGATGCGGGAGGTCGGGGCTGGGAGGGGGATGTGGGAGGTCGGGGCTGAGAAGGGGGTGCGGGAGGTCGGGGCTGGGAGGGGGGTGCATGAGGTCGGCACTGGGAGAGAGGTCGGGGCGGAGGGGCGGCAGGGGGTGGGGGAGGTCGGGGCAGCAGTGGGTGGGGGAGGTCAGGCTGGGAGCGGGTGCAGGGTTGGGCGGCGCGGGGTAGGGGCGGGGGCTGCGGGTTGGGAGGAGGTGCGGAGAGCTCGAGGCGGAGCTGGGCGGCGCGGGGCAGGGGCGGGGGCAGAGAGGGAGGAGGAGTAGGTGGAGGAGGAGGAAGAAGAGGATGGGGAAGAGGAAGAAGAAAAGATGAGGAGGGTGTAAAATGACCTCATAACTTTTTTTAAAAATTAATTCCGCCTATGCCCTCAAAGTTAACGTCCGTTTGCACTGTGGATGGACGGTAACTAACCCGAGGGGCACAAGTGAAAAAATAACAAGAATTGAGGGGCACAATTGATATTACCAAAAAGATAGGGGTATAACTTATATTACGATATCTCGGAGGGGCACAAGTGATAAAATCCCTAAAATAAAATACCTATTTATTTCTCCTTGTAAATAATTAATAAAAATCCAATAAAAATTAATTTATATTCCATATTTTAAAATGTAAATAAAAAAATTATAGAATTGGACTAAATATACATAAATAAAAAAATAAAAATAAAATTCAAAAATACATAGGTATTTATACCTATATATAATAATAATATAATGTAAATACCTAATTTATTTTTCAAAAAATAAATAAAAATCACAAAAAAATACTTTGAAAATAAATAAACATTTTTCATGTTGAAAATTTTTCAAAATAAAATCATTTATGATTTTTAATTGAATTTACAAATATTTAATAAATCCCGCATTCTGATTGGTCCACGGGGGATTGTTGACCCCCGGTCAACTCTCCCCGCGGACCTCTTCTTGTGGACCCGGTCACCGACCTGACTTTGCCTATTTATCCAGGATCGGTCCGATCACCACTAACCCAAACCCCGGGCTCCATTTGCAGAGCTGACATCCGAGATCCATGCCGGGATTCTCCTAGGAATCCGTGCACCGAAATGCCCTACCCGACTCTGTCTTTACCGGGTCCCCACCAGTATATAACATCACTTTCTTCCTCCATTAGCCTCACCTTTTGGCCACCGCCTTCGTCTCCCGGGACCTCCATTCTTCTTCCTGGAGTGACAGATAGTGAGGGAGAGTGTCGCAGTGAGGATTCAAGGCCTTCAGCCTTAGGTCCGGCAAGCCCCATCGCCGTGCTCCGCCGCGAGGTGAGCCAGAGCCTCTGGAAGCGTTGATCCATCGAGGCAAAGATCCCAGGAGGAGCAGCACCTCCAGCATAGAGGCCTTCGATCGCCAGGTAACCCCTTTCGCCCATAGTTTCACCCCCATTCCGATTCTTCGCTTTTGCGCCGTCGGTCTCCGCCGGCCATTTTCCGACGATCCGATCATCCATCCAATCATCCGACCCAACCATCACCTCCACGAGACCTCTCTGCACGTTCTTCACTCATTCGTCCACCCCGGTTCGCCCCAGAACCGGGAGTTCGGTCCTCCTCCTCCGTCGCTCGCCGGAGGACCACGCTGCGACCCATCCGACCACCCATTTCACCCGCTAACGGGTCGAGGCAATTTGCCCTCGACCCAGAAAGCTTTATGTGCAGGTTTGAAGCCAAAAGGGGCCTCATCTGGAGATCCTAACATCTAGGCCAGGAGCTTCACGTGCTCTTCATCGCCGGAGCACTCCGGTCGCTCCTGGCCTCTTCGGAGATCGCCATTCGCTGCGGAACACTGCCGGCTTCATTTCGCCCGTCAGAGCGGCATCGGAAGAGGTCCAACGCACACGTATTGGGCCGGCGAAGTTCGCCGGCGAGCTGTTCTTCCAGGACCCTCATCCACCGTTCGATAGAGCTTCTCCGCCAGTTTCGATCTTCACCGTCCATTTGCGGGAGGCTCTAGCCTTGATCCATCTGAGGATCAAATCCACGCCGTTGATCAGCGAATAGGCGTCCACTGCTCTCTTTCGTCAGATCGCATACGTGGTGCCTTCCCAGCCGTGGATCTCAATAAGGGGTAAATTTCTTGTAGGTCCCTCTTCTTTTGGTTGTTAATGTCTAGTCCTGTAAATATTTCATTTAGTTATTTTTAGTTGGGTAATTTTCATATAGGACCTTGGCATTTTGGGATATTGCTATTTAGTCCCTATGTGTATTGAACACGTGCCTCGACACATGAGTTAGTGGACATTTTGCAGATTTTATCCTGTAATTGTTGGGTTTTACGGTTTGATCTTTTACAAATAGGAATGACATAAACACCCCTGTGAGCGCAAGTTACGTGCCCAGCGCATGTGTTTTTGGACTATTTGCAGTATAGGCCCTAGGCTTTTTCAAGTGTTATCTGATTGGCCATGGAACTATGTTTTCTTGCACTTAGGTCCTTGTGTGCTGTGTGCCTTGTATTGGTTGAATAAAATATCAATTAAACTCCAAATCAAGTGAAATTTGGACACGTGGCTTCTGCCACTGTGTAAAAATTTCACAAAATTTTTGGTACATTTTTTATTATTTTGCTATTTTTAAAAAATCAAAAACATGTATTTTTGTTACTGTTTGAATTGCAAAATCAATGAAAAATATAAAAATTCACCTAAAAAATCTTTAAAAAATTGGTGTTTGTTTGTTTTGTTGTTTCTTAGCTTCAGTCCAATTTTTGCGTTATTTGGATTTATAAAACTTATAAAAATTAAAAACCCTAAAAATCTTATAAAAATCCTTAAAATTTCTATAAAATTCACAAAAATGCAAACTCTTTATTCTGTATCTTAGTTTTGTATCTAGTTTTTTTAAAAATTGTCTCCAGATTTTTAGAGACTAAGTAGATATTGCTAATTAGCCTTTCAAGTTTGGCTGCACATTGATCCATTGTTTTCCCTTTTCTTGATTTTTAGAAAATCAACTAAAAAATATAAAATTCTGAAAATTCACCAAAAACACATGAAACTATAAGAAACATAAAAACAATTTTATTTGATTTTTTTGGATTTATTTGATGTGTTGAATAAATTGAGCTTTATGTGCTTTTCCCCTTTTTCTTATTTTTCCTTATAATTAAAAATATAAAAAAAATTAAAAACATTTAAAAAACCGCCAAAAATACTCTTTTTATTTTATTTTCTTATTTGACTACTTCGTAGGCCGTCTCGGCCAATTCGTGCTCCTTGTGTCCAACCCTGGTCGCGATACCAGGTTAAATAAATAGCGAGGACCGCTGTTTGATTTCATTGCGTTAGTATTTGGTGGTTCGATTTTCTTGATTGAGCTGAGTACCGAGATCCGGGTTACAATGACCCTTGTTCTTATAACTTCACCTGGGTCTTGGTCACATTTCTGCGGCTCATCAACGCCCAGGGAGCAGGGTTGCCGGTGACAGCAGCCGTGGGAGCACCCCGGCCTCATGGAGCTTCGCTTGAGCACACAACACCCCCTCCTATCACGAGAAGACGATTGAAAACCAAGGCAAGGACTCCTAGGCTCGTAAAATTGACCGAAATTGGAAGGAGATTCGGGGGTTTTATTTATATACCTTGTTGACACCCTTATTGACCGGCTAAAAACAATGATTTGGGCATATGTACACGCGATAAGAGATCATGGCATGTATATACAATGATTAATGATCATTTCCTATGAAGGGATAGAAGGTAATAGATGGATGTGGTGGCCGGTAAAAATGGCACAAAATCAGGGAAAAGGCACATCGTGTCAAATCAAGAGGCGAGGGTCAAGTTGACCAAGGTCAACGAAGGAAGCGCCCTGATTGGGCCACCTAAGCCGCTAAATGATAAAACATGGTATATTATTAAAGATTAATTAATTAAAATATTAAACGATTTTATTAATTTTTTAGTATAAAATAAAAACGTTTATTGTTTTATGTAGTACTTTATTATGATTTTTATTTATTTTTTGGTGCATTTTATTAGCACTTAATTTTTGTTAGTGTATTTATAGGTATATTCATCTATGTTTTATACATTTTTATTTTTATTTTGTATATTTTATTATATTATCTTACTCTTCTATTTTATATATTTACAACATATTTTTGTGAGTATAAGTATATTTTTATTATTTTTTATATTGTTATTTGTACATTTAAATAAATAAGTATGTATATTCTATAGATTTATTTATAGGTGTTTTACCTACGTATTATTTACATCTTCTTATTTTCAATGTATTTTGTTTAGTTTTATTTTGATTTTGTATTTTTAATAGAGTGTATATAATATTTACAATATTATGAAAATATAAAGAATAAAAGAATAAAATTCTCTTTTATTTATTTACATATATAACATAGGTATTTTGTCTACGTATTCTTATATACTTATTTTAATTTACATTTTCTTTTTAGTTTTGTTCTAAGTTTTAATATACACATATGTTATAAATGATATTTATAAAAATATAAAAATATGAATTTGTAAAAATATTAAGGGATAAATAAAATGAATATTTTAATCGGTAGAATGAACAATGAGGGCCCAAAACCTAACTTTCACACAGTTACTCCAAAAAATATAAAACTACCACTATTAAATAGCTTGTGAAAAGTTATATACAATTGGAGGTTATTTTGATATATTTTGGGTTTTTATTTGGAAGATATGGGTATGTGAAGTTTGGTTTCTGGTTTTTTATTTTGTGTATAAAATGAACAGTATATATTATTTTTGTACAAACTCAAATTTGTATTTTTATTTACATTATTATCTACAACTTTTATATACAAAGTTTCTTCATTTGATGAGTAAGTAATAAAGAATAAAATAGGTGTCAAAAATACAGAAATAATGAATAAAAGAATTGGATTTTTAGTCAATTTCTGGCCCTTATCTCCCCATACTTTATTCCTTGTCGACCAACTGAATTCTTGAATTGGTCTCAGGTTTAGGGTCATAATATATTTCCAATATTTTATTCCTTTTTCTTTTCTTCTCTTTATTCTATAATTTTGGCATTAAAAACCTAGTGACTGTTATTATGCACAAATTGATGTTGTTTACATGCATTAGCTAGGGTTTTTAAGGCCAAAATGATAGAATAAAGGTGATGAAATGGAGATTCATCACTACTCCATATATATATCCTCCTCGAGGTATCCATTGAGAAACATAGTCTTGACATCGATGTACCATATGTAATAGTCAAGATGTACAACTATAGCTAGCAATGCCCTGATGGACATGAGCATGTCCATAGAAGAGAATGTCTCATCGTAGTCGATGACTTCTCTTCGTATGTAAGCCTTGGCTATGAGTCGTGTCTTGAAGGTCTCTACCTTCCCATCATGTACCTTTTTCTCTTGAAGATCCATTTACACTCAATGGGTTTTACCCCTTCAGATGGATCTTCTACGGTCCATACATTGTTCTTATGCATGGAGTCTATTTCAGACTTCATGGCTAGCATCCATATATCCATGTCATGATTTGCGAGTGCTTCATCATATGAAGTAGGATCACTATCAGACTCTTCTGACACATGGAATTCGTACCTTTCAGGTGGCATGACCACCCTCAAACTCCTTTGAAGGGGTACATGTGATACCTCTTCATTTATCTCTCATGTTTCTGGTTTAGGAACCTCATAATCCTCAGAGGAATCAATGAGTTCCTTTACTTCATTTTTGTCTTGACTCTTAAGGAATTCAACCTCCATGAATTTCACATCCCTAGATATGAATACCTTTTGAGTCACAGGGTCGTAAAGTTGGTATCCAATACCGTCCTTCATATACCCGATGAAGTAGCACTCTTTAGTGTGACATTCTAGCTTACTTGCACCCACATTCTTCGCATGGCCCAAGAAACCCTAAGTCCTCAAGTGTCTAACACTGGGCTTGGTTCCAAACCAAATATGATGAGGGGTTTAGGGTGCCAACTTGCTAGGAATCTTATTAAGGATATATATTGCAGTCTCTACTGCATATCCCAAGAAAGTAAGAGGTAAATGTGCTTTACTCATTATTGGACATACTATGTCCATGATGGTCCTATTGCATCTTTCAACAACACAAAATTTGGAAATGTGGATGCACGGAAATCAATGAATGCAAATGCTAGAGATAGGGATACGTACCTGACTCCAGCAGTCTACATGTAAGATGATCCATGCATAAAATAAATTCTATCCTATATGTGTGCAAGCGGAAACTCTACTAACAGAAACTTCTACTCAATAAGCACATATTTATTAATTTGACTAAGTCCAATGATATATAGGAACAAAATTCTATTAAGTGTGTGGACGTAAGTCAACATGGCTCAACCAAATAAAATCCTACAACTAGAGGCTTCAAGCACACAAAACAAAGAAAAAGAAAGTGAAAAACTCAAAACACAAGAAATAAAATAAAAATATTGAAAAAATAGAAAGAATAAAAAGGTAGAATGTATGAAAAACATGACAAAAATTGAGCAGACCCCCCAGGTAAAAAGACACCTCATGAAATGGGTCTGCTAGTGTCGAGGTGTCGAGAGAGTTAACCTGTGTTATTATAATAATTCACAAATTTCACTCTTTCTTACAAAGTAAAATAAAATAAATTATACACTAAAGCAACTATGTTCTACTCTTCTCCTCGGTCCTCTCCTGCTCTCTCCTACCGGCCTACAAAGAAGAGGCCAGCCTCCTCTCTGCTTGGTTGCCTCGGTCTCTTAGAAGATTGTCCTCGTGTAGCGAGCCCTCATAGAAAAGTCAACAAGAAGAGATAATTAGAATAAATAAACAATGATTTAAATAAAGAAATAAAATAGAAAATTTTGCAAATAATATATACACTATCATACCGTATCCATTGCTGCCCGACAACGTCGCCATTTGATGAGTCGCTCTTGATATAGGCGCCAATGTGCAATCTTGGGGGCCTACAGTATCTAACAAGTCAGATCTTGCAATCATTGAGTCGGTCACTCTCACGTTGCGCATCACCCAATCTAAAGCAAATTAATCAACAATTAACCCACAATAATGATTAAGCAATAAAAATGAGTGAGGTAAAATTTATTATACCCTACAAAATATGCTTATAGTACGCAAGTATAGGGTCGAACCACTGAGAGTAACGAATAATAGGTATAGTTATCAGTAATAATTAATTAATAATTATTTTTTGTACATTTTAAATCTTTTTCTAATTATATGGGTTTTTAATATATTTATTTTTATAGATTTTTTATTATTTTATAAGATTTATATTTTAGTTTTTTATTTTAATTTTCTTTTTATTTTATAAATTTTATTTCTTTTTATTTTTAAGATATAATATATATATATATATTTATATGTAATAATACTAGGTATTATATAAGTAATATATATAATATAAAATATATATGGTTTTATAGTTTTAAATAAATATATATCACCAAAATTCAGAAAAAAAGTTTTCTAATATTTTTATCTATTTTTGATAAATTTTTAAGGATTTTATTTCTAATTTTTATGTATTTTTAATGTATTAAAATGTGCAGAAGAATGAGAAAATAAATGGGTCGAATTGTATTGGGTTTTAAAAATTGATAATAAGTTAAAAATTTCCCAAAACTAATTTTATTATATATTATATATAAGAGATACAAATATATAATAGAAAACATTTTTTTATTTTAAATGTATTTTTTCAGATTTTTATAGTGTTTTAGGTGTTTGTGATTTTATTTTTAATGAATTTTTATAGTCTTTTTATATTTTTAATGATTTTTGGATATAAGTTAGAATATATAATAATATCGATACTCTATTTTTTGGAATTTTTAAGAATGGTTTTATTTTTTTGATTTTAATAAGTAGACATGGAATAAAATGCTCCTTTTATTTTTTATAAATAGAAAATTTAGTTTAAATGCACAAGAAAAATATATGTCAACAAACAGAATAACAAGCACACAAATTATTATTTTTTTATAACTTTTGGAATAATAAAAACTATTTAATAAAATTAAAATACAAGAAATAAATAATAAACTTTAAACCATTTAATAACAAGTCCTAAAAGATTATGATGCAAACTATAATTTTCCCAAAATACCACTCATGCACACAAGCACATGAGGTGACATGGCTTGGACCCAATCATAAATAGAGGAAAGTTTGAGGGTGCAGTTGAAAATATTACTCAAATTATTACACTGAAGATGAATATAATAATAAATGAAAATGAAATACAATAGTGCAGAGGGGTTATAATGCAAAATTCCCTCCATTTGTGCCATCCAATGACTGGATGATCTTCACTTAACGCATAAAAGTCTAGGATGGCATGATACCCCTTTGCTATCTGTGGCCCTAATTAGACCTTTCAGGAGATCTGACGGCTATTAGAGGGCACAATCTGACGATGGCTGCTCAATCTGGAAGGGCGTTCTTGATCGGATGATAAGGAGAAGACCTGGAAGAACTAGGAAGATGCTTCTCCTAGGCAAGCTTCCTCATGCAAGATCACCTCACTCTTGTAGTGGATCTCGCTGCTCTGATGCTTGATTGGCCCGGATCTTACCCTTTTAATAGTATCGAACTAATGATTTCATTGCAGTCAAATAAATCCAGATCGATCAAAAAATAATTGTACGAATAGAATAAACGATTAATTAGCTAATGTGCGGTTTTATGTTTTTTTAACCTGGGCAAGCCCTAGGGTCGACTCAAGGAGGCAAGGGAGCACCTTCGGTTCATATTAGATAAAATAGATCACAGTTTTCTAAGCGAGATTTTTTTGTAATTTTTTATGCATTAAAAAATGCAAATGCACGACCTTGGATAAACTAGGTTACTAAGAAAACATGCACCTTAGCCGAATTAATTTTAATACTAAATTTCAGCCAAATTTTATTTTTCCTATAAACCTAATCCAATGAGAATGCAAAATGGATTTTTTTGGAATTTTTGGATTTCAGATGCAACAATGAAAAATGCAAACTTTTTTGGGGTTTTTATGCAATTATTCATGGAAATGAAATGTAAAAATTATGAAAAATTTATTGGAAGTTAAACATAATGAAATGAAGATACAATAATTTTATTGGAATTTTCGACTATTTGTGATTTTTTACTGAAAAAAGTGAATGTGAGTATTTAATTTCTAATAAATCCACGGAATCAAATTATCCAGAGAAAGAATTATCTCAAATAGATATATTAATAAGGAATTAAGGAGAATTGAAATTTTAAAAATTGGTATTTGTGAATTTAATTAAAAATCATTTACCTAAATAACTAAGGAATTTATTTTATGCAAAAGGCAACTCTAATTTAGATGAAATTTGGACAGTAATTAAAATACAAATAGATGCATCATCCACAATATTTTCACAATTTTTGCAGCAAGAAATGAACATGTGTGAATTTCAGAGCAAGAATGGGTAAAATATCACTAAATTTCCAACTCTGATTTTTAATATATATTCTGATGCTCAAAAAATATAAATAAATAGCCAAAAGATAAAGATTTAAATGCTCTACAAAATACTAATTTTTAATAAAAAAATGATGTAAAAATATTGTCTAAATTAATATGACAATGCAGGGGTGTCTTTGCAAAATTTAAAGTGAAAATAAATGAACAGATTGTGCACGGGGATACTTTTGCAATTAACAGAACAAACAAGGCAAACTATGTAATTTTTACAACTAAAATAAAATAAATGGAAATGGACCTTCTTTTCTTTTCCCACATGCTAGAGCAAAAGGCACGAGCAGGAGTGGGCGGCGCGCCTAGCCGCGGAGCGCTAGGGTGCGGACGCGTGGTCGGCGGAGTGGCCAAGGCGACGTGGCATTGGCGAGGGGTGGGCAGTGGCATGAGGAATGGTGGCAGCGCCAGGCCGCGGGTGACGGCGGCGAGGGGTGGCTCGCCTGTTGAGGTCCGATGGTGGCCTGCGCTCTCTTGGGCGGAGGAGTGGGACACACGTCGTGCGGGCAGGCGACGGAGGACGCGGCTGGGGCGCGACCATGGGGGCGAATGGAGGAGCACCGTGTGGCCAACCGTGAGGGGGGGGTGGTGTGCGGTCGCTGGAGGCGGCTATGGGGCGCCGACTGAACGAGAGACGTGGCAGCGAGTGGATGGGAGGGACGGTTGCGCTGGCAGCCGTGTGGGGCCCGACATGTGGGCGCATCGGTGCACGACGATGAGATGGTGGGTGGTGCTGGAGGTCGTGGAGGGCCTGGAGTCAGGCTGGTGGCACGGGTCCGTGCAGGTGGATCTGGATTGCGGCCAGGGGGCTGCCGCTTCGCTGGAGGAGGGCCGGCCAGGGACTGGAGGCCGATTGGGCGGTGGAGGGCGCAGCCACGGGTGGGGAAGATCGGCGAGGCTGATGTCGCACAACAAGATGAGGGCGTGGCTGTGGGGCCACGTGCAGGATCTACTTACTGGAGTTTTTTGTAATTTTTTTTTGTAATTTTCTTCTTGTAAACAGGAAATAAAATGTGAAAATAAAATGCAAAGGTGGTGATGATGATTGTGATGGTGGTGTTTTTTATGAAAATATTTTGGTGATGAACAACAAGAAAAAATATGTTAGATAAAATAAAATGAAAAGATGATTGTAGAATGCTTACCTGTGAGAATCGCTGGATTTTGGAGGTGCTATGGTGTGCGGCCTCCGATCATCGCCTCAAGAAGGATGGCGGAGTCCTTCGAAGCTGAAGCAGCTTCCTGCGAAGGATGGATGCGACATAGGTGTAGACCCACGGATCTCGTCGGCTGGTTGTCGTCGCTCAACGTCTAAGGAGGAGCTATCACCTCACGGCTTAAACGGGGCTCGAACCTCTCTCTCGTAGAATGGTGGATGAAGATGAATGTAGAGGGCGAGTGGAATAAATAGGAGGAGGAAGTTGGGAATGAAGTGTGGTGGAAGTTGGAGGAGTGGTGGAAGATGAGGGGAAGATGGGAAGTTGGTGACTTAGAGTAGAGGGCAAGTAGAGGGAGAAGAAGTAAAAGGTGAATAAGATAAATAAAATAATAAAATAATATAAGTAGGCTATCAAAAATAAAAGAGAAAATAAAGGTAAAAGAAAATATTAAAATAATTAAATAAATGTAAATAAATAATTAACTAAAATAATAATAATAATAAAATAATTAAAATAAAATCCGAAAATAATAAAAAAATGGGGTGACACGTGGTGGCTCCAGGAGCTGCCAAGTGTCTCTCCCAGAAAACTCACAAATTAAATGTAAAGAAAAATAAAAAAGAAATAACAAAAGGGGTCAAATCAAAACATGGTCAACACGAAAGTTGCTCGTCTTGACTAGATCTAAAATTTCGTGAAAGCCAAAAATCAAAAGAAGTCATCTGTACAAAATGTATTTTTGGGTGGTACCTTATAGATATAAAATACCACATTTTTATCTTTTGCATTTTTTTGTCATTTTTAATTAAGAAAAAAATCAAAATAAAAATAGAGAAAATATGAAATTAATATTTACAACTTAATCTAATTTTTTGTACTTTTAATAATTAAGAAAATAAAAAGATAATACAAGGGCATTTTGGTCAATATGTACAATATACAATAGGGGCCGAAAAACCCAAGCTTCACATACGATCTCTGATTTTAATGAAATTGGTCTGTTTTTGAAGGTCTTTGAATGTATATTACTTTAAGATGAGTAGGCCTAAATCAGACACTGTATGAGAGAGATATGTGCGTTTTAAGGCTCCTAATTTCAAACTTGGACTCGGGTTTTATTTGCTAATTTTACAAGTTAGTATTTTTTTGATATTTTTCTTTAATTAGTGTTAGTAACATATACACTATAGAGTTGGTTTTATTGGATTTGGAGTTAGTATAAAATAAATACAAATAGGGTATTATGGTGACTATACAGGTG
The DNA here is from genome assembly GCA_037367405.1 of Ottelia alismoides. Taxonomy (NCBI): domain Eukaryota; kingdom Viridiplantae; phylum Streptophyta; class Magnoliopsida; order Alismatales; family Hydrocharitaceae; genus Ottelia; species Ottelia alismoides. Next base: position 833,383 of record JAZKJV010006252.1, on the reverse strand, counting down.
ATTTTTACAAGTGAATTTGACTTCTTATTTAACGCAAATATGAATGCTAAAATGCAAATATTATTTATGCATGCAAGAATGCTAATTATGCAATATTTGTGGAAATATAAAACTAATTAGTCAAGAACAAAGCTTTATTTTCTGCTTTTAGAGTGATGAATCACAGTTTCATCAACCCCCTATACTTAAAACTTGCTCGTTCCCGAGCAACTAAAATGAAATGCAAAAGTGAAATGAGATTGGGTTCCATACCAAGGTCATGAACAAAAGGTGAAAATGGAGCTTGACTCGACCTTTGGATTAATTGTGTGGCGGAACCTTATTGGGATCTTAATTTAAGACCTAACAGACTTTAAGTTCCACAAGTCTTCTATTCAAGAGGACTCAACAGTCATGTCAGAACAAATCCTCATATGCAAATTTCTGATGACTATGATTCTTACTTGTATTATGTAAGTGTAAATTAGCTCTCCACATTAGAAATGGCTAAGAACCAGCCTCCTCTAACAAGGTAACTCTAATTACCCGATCCAGTAACTCTTTCCTCGAGGAGCGGGGTATTCCCTTCTAAGTTCAAGTGTGACCGGCTCAAGAGGAGGGGGTGGAGAAAAGAATGGACGATAGCCAGTGTAGCTACCTATCACAGGATGCCTGACCAGTGTAGCCAAGTCTTCCAGCTGCAGACTTCTTGCTAATATACATACTCCGACCGGTATTTTATTTTCACTCAGGCTTGTCTTATTTTTTGGACTTCTTGCATTTTTTTCTTTTTTTTCTTTTTTTGAACTATATACAAGGTGTAGCATGTACATCAGGAATTTTTCCTCTTGAGCCAGTAGACTATCCCTCTTTTGATGCATTATTGCAACCCACAACATCTCATCCTTAGATGTCAACATCACCAGACTAGGTTGAGATGCACTTCCCTCCCTAGAGGAGGACGGATGTTTCCACCCATGTGCTACTCCAAGCCAAAGGATTCTACCTCCTCACCACCTCATCAATGAAGAGCTAAGTGCATGGTGCTTGTCCAAGTTAGGTCACTGTCTAAAAGAATCATGCGTGTGCATGAAATATTCTACTTAGACTAATCAAGATGACATGTGGACATAGACTTGCGGACTCAAAGAATTAAGTCACTTGACTTGAAAAATCTTAACTCCAATTCTTATAAGGTTTCTCTAAAATTAGGTACATTAAGGTCAAATCAAGTCCCTCCTCAACATCTATTCACAACTTGGTTCAGAATCCACTAACTTTTCACTTTGCATATGCTAGATATGCAGATGAGGTGCAGATGACATGCGATGTAGATGAATGCAAGACTTTTTTTCTTTCTTTTTAAATGCAGGGATGATATGCAAGAGTAAATAAGAAGCTTTTTTTGTTTTGTTTTGTTTTGTTTTTTTACGTGTGTGTGTGTGTGTTTTCTCAAAATTTGGTATACCTCCTATGTTACAACAATAAGTATTATACACATTATACAAGTGTTATAAAATATACAAGTATACATGTATTTTACAATTTTTTTTATTTACAAAAGTTTTACAAGTATTATACAATATACCATACAAGTATATACCAATTTTTTTCAATTTTTTACCCACACGTAAATATTGCATAATATATACAAAAATACGTGAAAATACGCGAATGTACAAGCTATGGGTACAGTATATATGTAATATATACACCCCCTATACTTAGCGTGTGATATGTCCTCAGAGCACGAAAAGTGAGGAAAAAGACATAGCTCGTGCTAATCGTAGGAGAGCTAAAATAACAAAATGTATAGAAGTCGCTCCGCCCCCCTATACTTATATTGTGGCAGCCTAAGTGTATAAGAAGATCAAAAGTAGGGCGGGCGAGGTTAAGAGGGGAAATGAATAAGTTATACATGGCAGGCATCGGTCCCCCTTTACTTAGGCTATGGTCAGCCTAAGTATAGGACAAGAGTGAATGTAAGAACCGATGAGATATGGAGAATGTACATAGAATGATGAAGAGACTCGGGTCACTCTCCCCTTATACTTAGGATCTAGTCATCCTAAGTATATCCATAAAATGAAATGATATGGAGCCGAGACGAGTGATTCGAATCATTGGGGAGGGAGGGAAAGAAAATATATACAAGGAGGATTGAGAATATACAAGGATCAAGAAGGTTTGTGACGAACCTTCTTGCGTGAACGAGGAGGTGAGGAATATACAAGTGTGTCGCTGTCGGACTCGTCCTCAGATGAATAGTAGTGAGGTGAACAGATCGTCCAACGAGGGTCGACACACGGCTGCTTGCTTAGATAGGGCTTAAGAATAGCCGAACTGAGCTCACTCATATAAATCACCTTATCCGGAGCAGATGAGGACTCCTCAGAAAATTCCTTCCCTGGTATGTTGAAGGAAACTTTCTTATTCAGTTCTAGAACTAGAATCATTGAGAGGGAGATGAGAGCGATGCGCCTTGAGAGGTTTGGGGGAACACCTCGAGGAATCAATTCTCGACTTCCTCTCACTAGATAGCCGACTAGAAGAGGGAGTAATCGTGTTTTTATGCGGAGTCAATTTAGTCTTGGTTGTTTCCTTTGAAGGTCCGGAATGTGGTGCGGTGTTGACCATGGGTTCCTCATCAGACGAGTCGCCATATAGATTGGAATATTCCTGAAGGGTCAGCACGCATCTCGAGAAGGTGCTAGTGATCTCAGTTGTCTTGGCATTATTGGGCTCTTGTGTCGGATCATCAAAATGGTCGAGGCAATCAACAAAGGTCGTGTTCGACTCAATGATAGCTTCTGGTCTTGAGTCCTCCTTAGAAGCTGTCACGGTGGTGGTGCAAGCAGTTGATGAAGTGGAGGTGTAGCAAGTCTCTAAACCAATGGTCGTCTGGACAGTCAGTCTCTTAGGTGTAGCAGAGAGGTGGGACTCATCTACCTCTCGATGGTAATGACTATTTGTGGATATGCGGGTCACCTTAGAGTAAAGTGTATCAAAGAATGGGTGAGGTCGATGCGCTCCCAATGCTGTAAAATCGATTTCCCGAGTCTCGCAATCTATAGTCGCCTTAGCCAAGGCTAAGAATGTCTTCCCGAGAATAATGGGAGACTGGGTAAGCTCTGCTCGGTGCTCAATGTCAATGACCGTGAAGTCTACCTGGAGTAGAGTACCTTGGAAAGTAATGATGACTGAAATGGTTCCTCTCGACTGTTTTATGGATCGATCAGCCAGTTGAACGATCTCTTTCGACTTTCTGATTGGCCTGAGTTTGAGCTTGTCAAACACAGAGGTCGGGAGGATATTTATCGGTGAGTCATCATCGATTCTAGCATGGGTGAAGGTAGTGTCTCTGATTTAACATTCAACCCTATGTAACCGCTTCACTCTGCGGCTCTTGGTCTTTCTCCCCATCACCAAGAAGGTGGCCATAGACAATATGTGTCTCTCAGTCTTTGTCCTCTTATTGCCCTACCTCTTAGGCATGAATTTACTTCTCACAAATCGTTTGAGGTCGGGGAAGTGATCAATTGCCTTTATTAAGGGAAGATTAAAAATCAATTCTTCATCGAGTGCTTCCCTTAAGGCATGATCCAATTTTTTCAGATCTTTTTCATTTTCAATTTTTATGTGATTTCTGATTTTTCAATTTTTTTGATCTTTTTGAGATTTTCAATTTTTTTGGTATTTTTGGTGGATGTATGATCAGACTTTGGATTGGAAGGCAAGTGGTTAGTAGAAGAGGGAGGTAGAATTGACTCCAGTTGTACAGAATGTATGGGTTACCTAATGCTCGCTCGATTTTCAACATCAAATATACTTACTTCTTTTTCCACTTTCATACCCAGGCTGACAGAAATTGAGTGCAATATTTCCGTGACATCTCTCAACTTGTTACTAAATGATTCATTTTTCTCAATAAGTCTGTAAATGTCATCCTCCAAAGAGTTCTCATGACAAATCATGGTGGAGTTCTGATAAATTGGAGGATACTGCTGAGATATTGGGGTCTCATACTCAACATACCTAGACTCTGGCATGTAATTCTAGGTCGAGTATGGATTATCTGTGTGGCAGATATCGGTCGAAGCCTCATGTAATGGAGTCAATGAATGGGGGACTAGTAAGTCTAGCTCATGAGTCCAAGCCCTTGAATGAGTAGGCTCTCCGAATGTATGATATGAAGGTCGGTCAATGTAGGCTTGATTACTAGGGTCAATCAAGTCAGAAAGATCATAAGGTGCATGCCTCTCCATTCGGTATGTTCGATCGACCATGTTATGCCCTAAGGTCAAGTCAGGATGTGTATATGTAAATTGTTGTCTGGTCCCTACTTGAGGTGAGAATGAAGTATGTGGGGCGCATAATTCTGCCAATCATTTGTCTCAATAGTAGCTTGCTCTTCATTTGGTTCTTTGATTCCAACAAGCTCTCGAGAATAAGGACAGTCAGCCCAAGATGGAAGTGGATCCAGAGTGTTAGAATATGGAGTAGGTGAGAAATGCGAAGAAGTGGAGAAGTCAGTCAAAGCTCTGACTTCATAATCAGGTTGAGGTGGAACCGACCACAAGTAAGGGTCTCTCGTGGATGGCGTAGGATACATGGAAGAAGGAGAAGGCAAAGATGAACGGTATATGGTCGAGGAGGAATAACCAGAGGTCTCAGGGTATGGGGACCAATATCTCGACATCTTGAAGAGGAAAGGATGAATGTAAGCAGATCGAGGTAGAAAACGTGCAATCACACAGGATAACACACACGCACAGACACAAAGACAAACGTAAGATGAAACCCTGAGTTCACATTCAACACGGTGAAGGACCCGAAACCGAGTTCGATTAGTCTGATTGATTTTAAGTGTGATTTTTTAGACAAATAGTAAGAGTTACGCAGCCTATAGGGGAGTCAGCTCAAAGTCGGATGCGTCTCCCCTGTTTAACATGTCACCTATTTCTTCGCTCCTATCCCTAACTGAGAGTTCTAGGACCTGCCCCTATCTACCTATCGAAGTAGGCAGAGGCTGACAAGGCTTTAACTTCGCCCCTATCTACCTGTCGGAGTAGGCGGAGGCAACTAGCAACTTGTCGCGGTGCACCGCAGTTTCACCCCTATCTACCTACTGGAGCAGGCGGAGGCTACTTGGCGATAGTCGGTTGAACCCATAATTCAGCCTGTGATATTTGCTCGGATCGGGGTACGTGATATGGAAGGCGGGGATTTTGGCTCTGTCTTAGGGTGTGCACACACACTCTTTACCCTCACTCAGCCTGAAATCAAGGTCGGGGTTACTCTCCCGCAAACAAGGGTTAATTTTAGTCAATTTTGTTGATCCAATTCAATTAGCAGTACCGATTTTAGAGATTAGTTGTCATTGTAATTAATCCACACAAGCAATCATGTATATCGTCCAGTCTCAATTCCTTTATCATAGGTTAGAAAATTCGAGAGAGAGAATCGGAAAAAGTTGATGCGGTCGAGAAAATAATGATGAATGTTTGAGTAAGAAGACTTACAGTGCCTCCAGCTCGCTACAATGCGGGATGCAATACTAAATTGAAATTTCACATTAAATGAATGCAATCGATGAAAAGCCACTCCTAGACAGGCAGTTCTATTAGCGAGTGAAGAACAAGTTAAATTTGGCTAAGATCTGCGGTCTAAGTGCATCTTTTAATGGTGAAGTGTGATCCTAGATATTACGAGCACAACCAGTCCTAAGAAAGCTCTAAGAGTTGCGAGTGCAGGTCATATCCTACGTCAAGAAATCACACAACACACGGAGACTCTTTTTATTATTACTTACACGCGTGAGAACCCAAATGGGAACCGCTTCAAATATGCAATTACAAGTTAATGAAAATCTCTCTTCAAAGATCTTCTTGGCGTCTCAACAACCGACTCGATCCACGAATCGTCAGCCTCCAATATTCTCCGAGATGCGTCGACTTCAAGAAAGCCGCTCCAAGTCCATCGGGACCTCGCACACAAAGATGGAAATATGTCAGAGAGAGATACACAAAAAAATGAAAAAAAATGGAATAATTGCAAATGGGTTCGGGGGTCAGACTACCCGAATGAATGGAAAAAGTAAATCTAATTTTCTAAAGTGATCCTAAGTCGTTTGCCTCCACGACAACGACGCCAATTGATTGGACTGGATCTTACCCTTTTAATAGTATCGAATTAACGATTTCGTTGCAGTCAAATAAATCAGAAATAAAAAATAACTGCACGAATAGAATAATCAATTAATTAGCTAATGTGTTGTTTTATATTTTTTTAACCTAGACAAGCCCTAGGGTCGACTCAAGGAGGCAAAGGAACAACTTCGGTTCAGATTAGATGAATTAGATCACGGCTTTCCAAGCAGGATTTTTTTGTAATTTTTTTATGCAATAAAAAATGCAAATACACGACGTTGGATGAACTAGGTTACTAAGAAAACATGCAACTTAGCTGAATTAATTTTAATATTAAATTTCAGCCAAAATTTATTTTTCCTATAAACCTAATCCAATGATGAATGCAAAATGAATTTTTTTGGAAATTTTGGATTTAAGACGCAATAATAAAAAAATGCAAACTTTTTTGAGGTTTTTATGCAGTTTTTTGTGCAAATGAAATGTAAAATTATGAAAATTTTACTGGAAGTTAAACATGATAAAATGAAGATACAATACTTTTTTTGGAATTTTCTGGTTGTTTATGATTTTTTTATGATTTTTTACTTAAAACAAAGTGACTGTGAGTATTTAATTTCTAATAAATCCATGGAATCAAATTATCCAGAGAAAGAATTATCTCAAATAGATATTTTAATTAGGAATTCAGGAGAATTGAAATTTCTCAAAAATGGTATTCGTGAATTTAATTAAAAATCATTTACCTAATCACTAAGGAATTTTTTTATGCAAAAAGCAAGTCAAATTTAGATGAAATTTGGACAGTAATTAAATACAACTAGAGGCATCATCCACAATATTTTCACAATTTTTGGAGCAAGAAATGAACATGTGCGAATGTCAGAGCAAGAATGGGTAAAATATCGCTGAATTTCCAACTCCGATTTTTAATAAATAATCCGATGCTCACAAAAATATAAATAAATAGCCAAAAGATAAAGATTTAAATGCTCTACAAAATGCTATTTTTTAATAAAAATGATGCAAAAATACTGTCCAAATTAATATGACAATGCATGGGTGTCTTTGCAAAACTGAAAGTGAAATAAATGAACAAACTGTGCACGGGGACACTTTTGCAATTAACAGAACAAACCGGGCAGACTATGTAATTTTTACAACTAAAATAAAATAAATGGAAATGGACCTTCTTTTCTTTTCCACAAGCTAGGGCAAAAGGCACGAGCAGCAGTGGGCGGTGTGCTTGGTCGCGGAGCGCTGGGGCACGGACGCGTGGCGGGCGGAGCGGCCAAGGTGGTGCGGTGTTGGCAAGGGGCGGGCAGCGGCGGCGAGGGGCGGCTCGCCTATGGAGGTTCGGTGGTGGCTTGCGTGCTCTAGGGCGGAGGAATGGGACACACGTCGTGTGGGCAGGCGATGGAGGACGCGGCTAGGAGGTGATGTTGGGGGAAAACAGAGGAGCGCCATGTGGCCAGCCGTGAGGGGGAGGGGGCGACAGGCGGTGTGCGGACGCTGGGGGCGGCTATGGGGCGTCGGCTGAATAGGAGACATAGCAGCGAGCGGTTGGGAGGGACAGCTGCACTGGCGACCGCGCGGGGCCCAACACGGGGGCGCACCGGCATGCGGCGGTGAGATGGTGGGCGGTGCTGGAGGTCACAGAGGCCCTGGAGCCAGGCTAGTGGCGCGGGGCCATGCAAGTGGATCTGGATTGCGGCCAGGAGGCTGTCGCTTCGCTGGAGGAGGGCCGACCAGGGACTGGAGGCCGGCTGGGCGGTGGAGGGTGCAGCCAGGGGCAGGGAAGACCGGCGAGGCTGGCGTCACACAGCAGGAGGAGGGTGTGGTCGTGCGGCCACGGGCAGGATCTGCTTGCTGGAGTAATTTTTTTGTAATTTTCTTCTTGTAAACAGGAAATGAAATGTGAAAATAAAATGCAAAGGTGGTGATGATGATTGTGATGGTGGTGTTTTTTTATGAAAATATTTTGGGAATGAACAACAAGAAAAAAAATATGTTAGATAAAATAAAATGAAAAGATGAAGATATAATGCTTACTTGTGAGAATCGTCGGATTTTGGAGGAGCTATGGTGTGCGGCCTCCGGTCGTCGCCTCAAGAAGGATGGCGGAGTCCTTCAAAGCTGAAGCAGCTTCCTGCGAGGGATAGCTGCGACGTGGGTGAAGACCCACAGATCTCGCTAGCTGGTTGTCGTCCCTCAACATCTAAGGAGGAGCTGTCACCTCACGGCTTAAACGAGGCTCGAACCTCTCTCTCGTATAATGGCAGATGAAGATGAATGTAGAGGGTGAGTGGAATAAATAGGAGGAGGAAGTTGGGAATGAAGTGGGGTGGAAGTTGGAGGAGTGGTGGAAGATGAGGGGAAGATGGGAATTTGGTGACTTGGAGTAGAGGGCAAGTAGAGGGAGAAGAAGTAAAAGGTGAATAAGATAAATGAAATAATATAAGTAGGCTACTAAAAATAAAAGAGAAAATAAAGGTAAAAGAAAATATTAAAATAACTAAATAAATGTAAATAAATAATTAATTAAAATAAATAATAATAATAAAATAAATAAAACAAAATCCGAAAATAATAAAAAAATGGGATGACACGTGGCGGCTCTAGGAGCAGCCACGTGTCTCTCCTGGAAAGTTCACAAATTAAATGTAAAGGAAAATAAAAAAAGAAATAACAGAAGGGGTCAAATCAAAAAGTAGTCAATACAAAGTTGCTCATCTTGACGAGATCTACAATTTTCATGAAGGGTCAAATATCAAAAGAAGTCATCTGTAAAAAATGTATTTTTGGGTGGTTCCTTATAGATATAAAATACCGTATTTTTATCTTTTTTACAATTTTTTGTCATTTTTATTTAAGAGAAAAATCAAATTAAAATAGAGAAAATATGAAATGATTATTTACAACTTAATCTAATTTTTTTGTATTTTTAATAATTAAAAAAATAAAAAGATAATACAAGGGCATTTTGGTCAATATGTACAATATACAACAGGGGCCGAAAACCCAAGTTTCACATACGATCTCCGATTTTAATGAAATTTGTCTTGTTTTGAAGATCTTTGAATGTATATTACTTTAAAAGTGAGTAGACCTAAATCGGACACTTTTGAGAGAGATATGTGCATTTTAAGGCTCCTTGTTTCAAACTTGGACTCGGGTTTTATTGGCTAATTTTACAAGTTAGTATTTTTTTGATATTTTTCTTTAATTAGTGTTAGTAATATATGCACTATAGAGTTGGTTTTATTGGATTTGGATTTAGAATAAAATAAATACAAATAAGGTATTATGTTGAATATACAAGTGATTTTTACAAGTGAATTTGACTTCTTATTTAATGCAAATATGAATGCTAAAATGCAGATATTATTTATGCATGCAAGATTGCTAATTATGCAATATAAGTGGAAATATGCAACTAATTACTCGGGAACAACGCTCTATTTTCAGCTTTTAGAGTGATGAGTCTTAGATTCATCAATGCTCCACATACTCCTGCTCGTGGTCTGTAGCGTATGGTGCCCTCGGAAATGTCCATCCCTTGTGATAGGGGCCTCGAGCTCAAGGAAGAAGTGGGGCACCCGGAGGTCTTGTTCTCAGTCTACAACACCTCATATGGGGTCTTCTAGACATTGTACCTCCATGGAAAGAAGGACAAGGCAAGGGTGAAGCGATCCGAGTTTTTATTGAGTGGAGTCGGCGTGAAATGGAATGGAGTGAAGGATTCAGATCCGAGCTTTACCTGATCAAAGAGGGACTAGGATGAACATAGATGGTCTAGAGGCCGAGAAACACTTAGGAAAGAGATGGTATGGTTTACGTGGTCGGAGCCGGTCAATACAAGGGTGAATGATGGAGACGATGGCCGGAGCTCTCGAGCTTTGATGAACTTAAATTCTAAAATCTAAACTAAAAAATCCGTAAATGCATGAAATAAAGATTGGAAGTAAAGACTAGAATTCAAATCTACCTAGAAAGCGAGTAAAATGAACAACTCGTACCTTAAAACTAGGGAGCAGAACCACAAGGAGTGGAGCTCCGACGATGGGTGGAACCAACCTCGATCAAATGCCTCCTCGCTGTAGAACATGGAGCATCGCATATTGTCACTAATAGCAAGCTCCTCATGTGAAGCCAAGGAGTCATATGAATATCAAAAGGGGAACGAGCAAAAATGGAGGAGGAGGAGGAGGAGATTATTTACAGAATAAGGTGTGGGCAAAACTATGGTTTTTTATCGATATGTGGATCGTCTGAAAAAACCAGTGCTAAGGCATGATAGGTATGAGGCGAGGTGATCTTTCATGAATATATCATCCCAAATAATGCAATCCTCGAGCTCCAAAAAAGGCAAAGAAGGGCAACTCGTATGTTCTAATAAGTCAGAACTAGGGTAGCTACAATTTACCGGCGGGTCAACCAAGGGAGAGCTCCTATTGGTCCACGTAGGACAGGATGGGACAAAATAGAAATAAAACCTTTATTAATTCAATTAAAAATAATAAATGCGTTTATTAATTAAAATTCCAAATATGAAAAATGTTTGTTGTTTTATGTACTATTTTATGTATATTTGTATTTATTTTTACAAGCCAATTTGTTAGGTGCTAATTTTTACATGTATATGCATCGGTATATTTACCTATAATCGAGGTATTTTATTTTTATTTTGTATTTTAAGTTCTATTCTTATATATATTATATATTTGTGATATATTTAAACAAATATTTATATATTTTATTTTATGTGTATACTTAAATAAATATGTGTGTATAGGTTATAGGTATTGTTTACCTATATATTTATGGGGGCCCTTCCAATGAGGTGACCTTTCCTGAAATTTGAAAAGCAACTACCAGATTTGTAAATTGTGTAATAGTTTTGTAAATTATAAAATGCACATTGTAAAATAATGATGATAATACTATTTTGTAAATAATTGCATACATATTGTAATTAACATTTTTTGTCCAATATAATAATGTTTTCATAAATATTTTTTGATATACATATTATGCTAATATTTATTATTAAATTTATGAAGTTAGAAATTGTAAAATAAATAGAAAAATACCTAATTTGGTGTGACTTACCATGCATCTAGGAACGGCCCACATCATTGGAAGTTTCCCTCATATTATATACATTATTTGTTTAATTTATTTTTAATACTTTTATTCATTCTTCTTATTTTAATTTTGTTTTATATAATATATACAAGTGTTTAAAAAATGAAAGATTAAATGTAAGGAATAATTTATTTGAATCTTTATATACAGGTACAGAGTAAAATGGGGACCAAAAAGTCAACTTTTGTATCTTAACTCCATTTTTAATGGAACGACCTTCATTAGATATATAATTTAATTTTATGAATAATAAAAGTAAGTTTGAAGAATTTTGAGTTCATATGGAGAAGACATTAGTCTATGAAGATCTATTTGCAACATTTTCTTCTATGCGTCCCAATTGCATTGTGATTATTTTTTCTGTGCAAACATTTTTTATTTTTCTACGTATTTTTATGTACACCATTCATGTTGAGAGTTTTATTATTTGGGGCGTATAAAATGCAAATAAAATAGGATAAAATGGTTATTTATTGATGAATTGAATTAGGGTTTGTGTGTGTATTCTATACAATTATTGTCCCTATCTCCCCCTACTTTATTCCTAATCGATCGAGTCAATATTGACTTGGTCTCGGGGTTTAGGGTCATTCAGTTTTTTCAATATTTCATTTCCTTTTCTTTTCTTTCCGTTATTATTTTATTTTGGAATTAAATACATGTATTTATACAATATTTATAGGTTAAATAATGAATGCTATTTTGTACAAATTAATGCTATTTACATGCATTTAACTAGGGATTTAAGGCAAAAATGAATAAATAAAGGTGATGAAATGGAGATTCATCACCCCCTAAACTTGTCTTTTATAGTCCTTAGCAAACACTTATGATAATGAGTGTGTAAGAAGAAAATAAAGAAAAGAAAAAGAAAAAAATTTGGAATTATTTTGATTCTTAAACTTGTCTTCATAAAATCAAAGTTTGGAGCTCAATTAAGACCTTTGGATTTTAAGTTTGTTTGGAACCACATCAAGGTAAAGAATCGTGACTCAATAACCCTTAGGTTCTATGCTCCTCTATTCAGATCAATCCAATAGCCTAGTTAGAGACTTCCTTTCAGACGTGTACTCTTGTATCCTTGAAATGACATGTGCCATGTGTGTAAATTGTGTTAGCTCTTCCTACACGGATCCCTAAACTATCAAGTGGTTTCCTCCTCTATTAGCTCATCCTCAGGGAGATGGATATTTCTTCTGAGTTCAGGTACATGCTAGTTCATAACCGAACATGGGGAGAAGCAAAAAGAAAGGGGAAAGATGTTGAAATGGACTAGTGTAGTTGAATTTCCTTGTGATGCTCGATTAGTGTGACCAAGTCTCCACCAAGAAACATGCCTTTTCTTGAAGCTAAAAATTTTTGAATTTTTTGGTATAGGCTTCTTTTTGGATATTTATTTGTTTAGCATTGCTATGCATTCTTGTTTTGCCTCGATGGATATATAATCTTTTATTCTGCCCTTGTTTTGGGGTCTGGAAAATTTATACTAGTAGACCATTCCTCATCAGAAGCTTTATTTCAATCCAGTCTCCAGTCGTTCCATGCTACTAGAAAACAAGGGGTTGAAGTACCAGTTTCGGTAGTCCTCAAGAATGGTTCCTGAGTCACCCTTGACGAAGCAGCCTAGTTTTGTCTTGACTTAGACTCCAATATATTTCAACAATCCATCTGGGTTGAGCTAAGTGTTAAGTGTGAGGTATGAAGTCAAGTCATTATCTTAAGAGTCGTACAGATGACATGAAAGGTTCTAGTTAGACACACTGAATTGACTCATGAACACAGTCTCATAGAATCTAAAGAATTAAGTCATAGTAACCTGAAGCATCTCAATTCCAATCCTTTACAGGTTCCTCTGAAATTACGTGGAAAGGTCTAGAACATGCTTCAATTTTTGGACTTTATTTAGTCTTGTTCAATTATCATTATCATTCTAAAAATGCAAATGCAATATAATGAAGGAAAATGTTTTTATGAAATATATTTTCTGGTTTTAAACTTTTTTGGGTTTTCAAGAAGTTTTACAAATTTTTATGAGATTTTTTAAATAATTTTGCAAATTTTTATAAGTTTTGAGAAATTCTAGATTTTTAGGGGTTTTTTTATACGTGTCAGTGAAAGGTGTATAAGCTGTATGTAAAAATATTTACACGGGATTAAGTGTGTATTCACAAGAATTGGGTGTGGATTTTACACTAGGAATTTGTACATAAGTTAGTTGTTATACACAAGTTTTATATACAAGGGTTATATATATATATATAGAATTTTATTAAAGTTGTTATTTATCACAATTATATACAAGCTTCTCAAAATAATGTGAAAATATTTTTACAAACATGTTGAAAACTTTATTTTGTAAATAATTATTACAAATAATTTACAAACATTTACAAAGTTTGAAAATCATTTTGCAAAAAATTTTCATAGGTAGTGATAGATTTTTCAAAGTATATTACAACCATTTTCCATATCATTTTCAAAGCAATTTTCAAAATATTTTAATCAAACAAGTGAAATATTTTTTACAAACAGTTACAAAAAGTTTTTACAAAGCTTTGAAAACATTTTACAAAATATTTTCCGAATTGTTTCAAAAGATTTTTCAAGACATTTTACAACCATTTTCAAATCATTTTAAAAAACATTTCTAAATCGATTTATTAATCATATTCACAAAGATTTTTGAAAAAATTTATACATATTTATAGTTTATTCTTTATGGTTGACTTATTATATACCCTTACCCAATATAGTAATTATTAGCCATATTATTGAAATTACGAAAGTACGAGTTATGACTAAAGTATATACATCGTATATACGACACCCCTATACTTAGCGTGAACTATGTCCCCATAGTGATCAGAGAACAGAAAGGAAGACATAACTCATGCAGACTATAGAAAAGTATATACTATAATAAATGAAATAGGGAATAAGAAGTCGATCATCCTCCCTATACTTAGGATCAACTAATCCTAAGTATAGTAGACTATACACAAAATGGGGATGATCGAGGATTAGAATATACAAACTTAATCGGCTCGGCTTGTCCCCCTATACTTAAGGTGAAATATCCGTAAGTATAGATGGAATATCAACAAATGAGGAGACCAAGGGGATCAAAAATGAAAAGAAAAATGAAAATGAGAGAATGAACACATTACTCCTACTATACTTAGGGTAGGAGATCCCTAAGAATGAGCAACGATAGGAATGATAAAATAGAATGAAGAAAGAACATTTGACTCATCCACCTCCCTTATACTTGGGATAAAGTACATCCTAAGCAAGGCAAGCACACGAATCGAGCTGGATGAGAAAACAAGAGATGGAACGAAAGAAACTAAAGGAATATATACAACACGGATCGAGGCGATAAGAATATACAGCGCTCAAGAAGGTAGAAATCTCACCTTCTTGTGCGATTGCTGAGGAATGGATCAAACAAGGTGTAAGTCGATATCAGGGTCAAAAGTTGATGAAGCCCGATCAGGATCGACATGATAGAGATCCTCAATAGTCTCAAAATGAAAAGGCATGAACTTATTAGTGGAAGAAGTACGGTTAGGTCTGGCGTGGGAAGTCTCAACTTTTTCTACACTTTACGATAAGGTATCTATAGTGTAAATGTTGCATATCTCAATAACACATGTCCACACACAAGAAGAGGGAACACATAGGTCAATGCTTTCCGAGTCTTCCCCCTTGAAGAGGAATTCTCGAGTCTCAGTATTGTCCATGGTGTAGCAAACATCTCTGATCTCAGCAACAAGGTCATAGTCCTCTAAGTCGGTAGACACATGTACAATCTCATCAAGGGTAGGTTTCTGAATGGTAGTGGGTGTAGTGATTGTCTTAATTAGAATGTTGTCATTGTGGGAATGCAAGCGTATCCCTCTATATCCATAATCAATAAGGACATTCGCATTAGCGAGGAAAGGATGGCCCCGGATCACAGTCTCATACTCCATGTTAGCCATGTGAACCCAAGGTGAACAATTTCTACAATAAATGTTATTGTAATCTTTGATATATCAATAAAAGCTATTGATTTATTTCACTCCCTGTTTGAGATTAAATGAATGAATGCACTATAAGGTCCCTTAGTGGGTTATGTACCATGGGCATCTTAATGAGCATACATCTATTGATTTAATGGTTGATCATAAAGGTTGGCAATTGCATTAATATCTAAAGAGTTAGATCGAGGACTTATAAATCACTGTCACATTCAAAAATAATCTCCAACCTGATAAGGAGATGCCAATCCTTCTATAAAGATTGATATCTGACCGACCTCTTGATGCAGGTCCTCTTCATAGGAATAGAGATTCAGAGGTGTCATATAAGTTAGGTAAAAAAGTTGACTGGTCGAGATAGAGATAACCAAGACGTGTGCCATATACTGCCATGATATAAGCATGCATCCTCTGATCGAAGACAGATGTATTGTTTTTTGTTTGAGTATGTACATTTTGAGAGTGATAGGTTGAAGGCCTAATCAAGTTCTATACACCGGCAAGTTGGTGTGCATACGAGGGTGTATGAGTAATACAATCTCTCAACGGGATCATACAGGTTCACTAGTGAACCGGAAGACATGAGCTCACTCATGAGGTATCCGGACCAATCAAATTCCATGCATGGTCGTCTTGCTTTGGAAGCATGATAAGAATTTGTAGGTATGATATATGCTTTTGGAAAGCACATGATCGATACCAACTCCCAATGACCAAATGAGAAACTTAATGATAAAACTTTGAAGGAGACAATCTAAAAAAGATATAAAACTTCATGTTTATTCTAGATCTTCTAGTATGAAGGATGTACTGGTATTAGGAATACCCGAGGGTGATGTGATCATAAATGATTGTATAATCATGACGCTTCCATTCTGAGGGAGTGCTGAAACATGTTTGGATTTAGTGACTCCTCTCAGTAGAGAAGTAATCTAATCTTAGTCAAAATATTGTAGATTGATCTTAATGTTATTAAGATGCAAGGAGAAGATTAGATTTACGACTTTGATTTAATCAAGCATCTTTGAGAGGTCCCTGAGATTTAGATTTGAGATATGATTTCAATATCCAAGATACTATATGTAGAATGTACGATCACCCTATCCTTATCTCCAAGTATCCACGAAGAAAGCACATTGTTCTCGAAAGAGTTTAAGAATAATTCCATTGATAAATGTATATCTGAACATTGAGAAATGGATAAGTAAAAGTGATTTAATTATCACGAATAATGTGAATTTCATTCATATTATTTTGATGCATGAGAATGATGATCCAAGATAACTAAATGTGATTTAATTATCATGGATATGAATAAAGTGAATAGCACTATCCATATTGATCATATATATTATAATTGTAATTCACATTATATTAGAGAGAGCTATTTGTAAATAGTATTTACAAATTAAATGTTGATGTGAATTGGATTCACATTTGATAACTAATTTAAAATACAATTTACATTTTATTTTGAGAGTGTGAATACTATTTACAATTTCCAATGGCATGAGTGAAACTGTCACAAAATAATTTGGAATTATTTTTGTGAAATAATATGAAATAAAAGTTATTGCATATAATGAAGGATTATATGAGTATGAGATCTCATATAGTAGGAAAAAGTGAAGCATGTTCCTAATGAGGAGGGTGGACGACCACCCTTGGCTTAGGACTCAAGATGGTCACCCCCCCCCCAATTGGAAGGAGTCCAGCCTCCTTTCTAATCCTTCATGGTATATTGATTTTATTGAATTAATGTATATTAAATATTATTAAATATATTTTTAATTAAATTAATTAATTGTTGTTGTATTTTCTATAACAAATCATGTCCTTTGAAAGAAACACAAAACAATCCCAACCATTGATTTTGTGTTGTCCATGGATTGTGATCCATGGACTCCCAAAATATTACAAAAGAAGATGCAACCCTAGATCTTCTTTTACATAACATAATTCACAAGCTCTCTTTCTCTCATCATCCAAGCCCCCCCCCTCTCTCTCAAGAGTGGTTGTCCACCTCTTGACCTAGAGAATATTATCATCGATGATTCGTCGTCATGCTGCCACATCGACTATTCATGGATCTTTGTCTTCCTCGGTGCTCCTTGCACGCGAGGAAGAGCTCAGATTTTGTGTGACAAAATCTGGAGATCCGTCACTTGGATTTACATTTGGATTGCAAGAAGGACGCGTCTCATCAATGCGCTCACAAGCGTCTCCTTCGTCAGATCGGACTTGAGACAGATGGTCTCTTGCTTTAGAGGCTTCAATCGCAACCACGCTTCAAGAGCTATTCCTATATATTCTTTGTGGTTTAGATGAAATGATCAAAGAAGTATTCTCAGATCATGTGGTCTCATCGCTCTAAAAATTTTAGATTCTGCTGCCCCGAGAAACTACTACGACTAGTTGCTCCTGATCGCATATGATGCGATCTTCATGCTTCCATGGTCTGATTAAGGTTTTTCTCATAATCTTCAAGTGGTATCACATTCAGGTTTCGATCTCGGGACCTATGATCTTGGATATGATCCAAAACCCTAGGTGAACAAGGTTTTGCTGCCAGATGCATGAGGACTCGTTTTGCATTGGATGCAAGATTCGAATTGATTTTTTCACTAAAATAAAAACCTACTATTTGTCCACTATTTTAGTGTATTTTTTGTTATTAAAATGTATTTAGAGTGTCTAAATATGTATAAAAAATAGTAGCCTTTTATTTATACCAAAAGTGCGTAATTAAAATTTGAAGAGGTCCCGCCACGAAATTATTTTTGCATGTATTTACGTATCTGTAAGAAAATTACTTTTTCTTACTATTTTCCTATCATGAAACATGAAATAAACACTTGGATTAAGTAGATAACCAAACTAGCAAACATATTTTGCATGATTCCGACTCTGTTTGCCCTAGATATTCCATATTTAGTGGAGATGGTGGGATGATGATTGGATCATCAAATCTCTTTGCTTAATGTGTTTGTTATGCAATGAAAATCATGAAAATTATGAATTTATCTTGATTAGTTATGATGCCTAATAATTATGAAACTAGTTTATTAAACATCATTGGCCATTGAATGTATTTTTCATGAAAACCCTAGTTGTAGGATAATTTTTACATGCAAAACATAGTTGCTTGATATGCTTAGAGATTTTAGGATCTCAAAAATGTTTTAAAATTCCTAATATGTCTGAGTAATTATTATATAGTATAATGTGGTCATCAAAGTTGATCGATAGAACCATAAGTACATTGGCATTATTTTGTATTGTTCTCAGTTGGAATGGTGAAGGTATCTAGTCTGGGTATGCTAGCTCGGTTTACTAATTAGCACCTTGCATGTCAAGAAAATGCTCCCTCCTAGAATAACACGAGTGTACTGACCGGATCTGTTTTTTAGGAAAGAATAATACAAGTAAGTCAAGTTATACTCTAATTATTAAAATACAAAATAATATGTACTTGCAAGGGTGTATATTATATAGTAATATCAAGCAAACCCTAATTATTTTGTTAGTTGATTAAAATGGATTGATAATTGATTTAATTAGATCCAATTAAACACTCTCTTATGAATAAAGTTTTATTTCCCTTAGAAGAATTAATTATGTGAATATGATTCATAAAAATTAATTAAAATTTGAACGTGGTATGAAGGATCATATAAATGACATCCATGGTATCCCATCAAGGCTAAGGGTTCTGTCGTCATGGATTATATGTAGGAAACACATGTTCGAAGCGATAGCTCCCCCATACAAGCGTACATAGATCGGGCTCTTCGCTTCTCGAAAGAGTAAGGTCGTATGCGTAGTGACCCTAATATCGGCTCCTCATATTATTTGGGTGATATTGGATTGTACATTGCGAATTCTAATCCCGTTGACGATTGGTTCAACTAACAATGGGCCAACATAGCCTTAGGGTGGTGGGCCAAAGTGTAGACAGAATTGGGAAATACAAGTTGTACTTGCAAGGCGGAATGAGTTCTCGCTTCTTTTTATCTGGATTACGGTGTCTCATATTATTGGGATGTAACAAAAATAGAAAAGGAGATCCTAGTTATCGCTAAAGATATAGTGGTAAGTATATCTCTTGCTTTGAAAATAATTAAGGAAATGAACTTTCAAAGTTGAAAAGCAAGACTAATTTGATTAAAAATCCTTAATCAAAGAATTTGAATGGTGAATATATAATTACTTATATGTTCTAATATAGTGCATTCTTAATTTCAGCGAATGAAATCCTTGAACCCACTTAGTAGGCTCCTGGAGGTCAATCAATTGACCGGACCAAATTACTGAGATTTAATCTACAATTCGGATTTGTCCTTTCTGCAAACCATATTTCTTAATGTTTTCTAAGGACAAGTATGCAAACCCTGCTACTCCGGAAGAAATCAAGTTCAATGAAAAAATATGATGAAGATCATACATTAGTTGGTGTTATATCCTTTGATCCTTATCCAATGTGCTCCAAAAGCAACATGTGGAGATGTACTCCTACCAAGATATAATGCATAATCTGAAAGAGATGTTCGGTGATGTCAACCGCACATAGTGCTATAATGCCATGATAGAACTTATTCACTACAAAATGCAGGAAGGGACTTCAGTCTCAGAACATGTAATCAAAATATTTGGTTACCTCTCGGAGCTAGAGACTCTCAAGGCTGAGATGGATGCAAACATGTAGTCTGACTTCATTCTACCATCTCTACCCAAGTCTTTCCATAATTATGTGGTATCGTATCACATGAATAAAATGAGATTATCTAATGCTGAATTCATGGCTTCATTAAAGTCTACAGAAGATGTAATGAATAAAGAGAACCCCTCTAGCAATGCAATGGTTGCACAGGCCAAAGGGAAGCGTGGTCGGAAGCAAGGGTTTCAGAAGGGTCCAGCCTACAATAAGAAGAAGGGCCAAGGTGTTGGCTCAACTTCTAATGCTTCCACACTGATGGCATCAAAGAAAACCGATGTTTATCATCATTGCAAGAAGCTGGGGCACTGGAAGTGTAACTACCTAGAGTACCTTAGATCTGCAGATAAAGCTAAAGTCTCAACAGTTATAAAATATACTTTCATCATTAAAACCAATTTTCTCGAAGGACGAGAAGGTAATTGGATCACTGATTCTGGTGCTTCTGTTCGTGTATGCAATTTGGTGCATCTATTTCAGGAAACTAGGAATCTTTATGAAGAGGAGATAGTCATCCAGAAGGGATCTGATGCAACTGTTGCAGCAATCACCGTCAGGACCTGCAGACTATCATTATTTATTGGAAGAGTCCTAGTATTTAAAGAATGTCTTTATATTCTAGATGTTATAAGGAACCTAATATATTATCTTAGTCAGTAAGAAATGGATATTTGTTTCTATTCTATAATAAACTTGTCATAAGTAGTTATGATAAAATTATTATGGATGGTGTTCTAACTTCTGGTGGACTTTATGGATTGTGCATTTATGAATCTGTCATGAATCTTACAAATATTTTAAAAATCCTAAAGAACCAAGGAGGATGGAAATCATTCTAACATGATTTGTCATCGAAGACTTGACCATTTTTCTATTGATAGGATCAATAGATTGATAAAGAATGGACACGTAGATTTTCTACAGCTCCAAACTTTGCCTACCAGTAAACATTTTATTCAAGGTAAAATAACTAGGATGCCTTCTCATAACAAGGTTACATGATGTGAATGTATTCTTGACCTAATGCATACTGATATATGCGGTCCCTTCAATATTGTGATCGAAATGGATATCGATATTATTTGACATTTATTGAGGACCATTCACGTTACGGGTTTATCTTCCTACTACATCATAAATCTGAAACCTTTGAAAAATTCAAAGAGTTCATGGTTTGGTTGAGAATCAAACCGATAGGAAGATTAAACAGATTCAATCTAATCGAGGTGATGAATACCTCTCAAATGAATTTAAGGAATACCTCAAAGAGAGAGGAATTGTCTCCAATCTCATTCCTCCCGGAACTCCCTAGCTTAATGGTGTTGTTTAAAGATGTAACCTGACCATCATGGACATGGTCCATTCAATGATGAGTAAAACACATTCACCTCTTAGTTTCCAGGGATATGTAGTAAAGACTACAATATATATCCTGAATAAGATTCCTAGCAAATCTGTACCTTAAACTCCTCATGAGCTTTGGTATGGTACCAAACCTAGTGTTAGACACTTAAGAAGTTGGGGTTACTTAGTCCATACGAAAAACATGGATGCAAGTAAGCTATAATCTCGCACTCAAAAGTTCTATTTCATTGGATATGTTAAGGATGATATTTGATATAGACTTTATGACCCTAAGACTCGAAAGGTCTTTTTCTCCAGAGATGTACAATTTCTAGAGGATGACTTCCTTAAGAGTCAAGACAAAAATGAAGTAAAGGAACTCATTGGATCCCATGAGGATACTGAGCTTCCTGAATCAGAATATGAAGAAGTAAATGAAGATGTAACACACGTACCTCTTCGAAGGAGTTCAAGGGTGGTTGCACCACTTGAAAGGTATAGATTCCATGTGTTAGGTAAAACTGACAATGATCCAGCTTCATTTGATGAAGCACTCGCAGATCATGACATGGATAGATGAATGCTAACAATGAAGTTTAAAATAGACTCCATGCATAAGAATGGTATATGGACCCAAGAGGATCCACCTCCAGGGGTAAAACCCATTGGGTCTAAATGGATCTTCAAGAGAAAAAGGGACCTGATGGGAAGGTAGAGACCTTCAAAGCATAGCTCTTAGCCAAGGGCTATACACAGAGAGAAGGTATCGACTACGATGAGACATTCTCTCATGTAGCTATGCTTAAGTCCATCAAGACACTGCTAGCTATAGCTGCATATCTTGACTACGACATCTGGTAGATGGACGTCAAAACAACTTTCCTCAATGGGTACCTTGAGGAGGATATCTATATGGAGTATCTTTAGGGCTTCATAATCGAGGAAGGAAAAGTATGCAAGCTGAAGAAATCCATCTATGGGCTCAAACAAGTTTCTCGTAGCTGGAACATCATATATGAAGAAAGCATAAAGAGTTATGATTTTGTTCAGAATCCTAATGAACTATGTGTAC
Source organism: Ottelia alismoides (assembly GCA_037367405.1). Lineage (NCBI taxonomy): Eukaryota > Viridiplantae > Streptophyta > Magnoliopsida > Alismatales > Hydrocharitaceae > Ottelia > Ottelia alismoides. The sequence goes on along the minus strand of JAZKJV010006252.1, from coordinate 810,955 downwards.
AAGAAGCTTAGTGGGAGAGCCATTGTGTCCTTATCATTGAGAATTATATAGGGATGATGACTAGTGTTAAGATTTGAATGTCTCATACCTTTGAGATGAAAGATCTTAGAGAAGACTCTTATATCTTGGGTCTGAAGCTGTTTAGAAACAGAGAACAGATGATTTTGGGATTGTCACAACATGGGTACATTAAGAAGATCTTCGAATGTTTCCATGTGAAGAATTCCAAGAAAGGCTTCATTCTCTTAAGACATGGTATCCACCTATCTAAAGGGATGGATCCTCAAACTGCTAAAGGATAAGAAAGCCATGGCTAGATGCCCCTACACATCAGCTGTGAGAAGCCTAATGTATGCCATGATGTGCACAAGGATAGATATCTACCATGCATTGGGAGTGATAAGCTGTTACCAATCCTGCTATTGAGAGCAACACTGGAATGCAGTGAAGAACATCTTTAAGTAAGACAGATGCAAGATTACATCTCGGCCTATGGAGATGGTGATTTCCAAGTCTTAGGAAACACAGATTCTAACTTCCAATCGGATATTGATGATCGAAAGTAAACATCAGGGTTTGTGTTCCTGTTGAACGGTGGTGTTGTGAGTTGAGAAGCAAGAAGTAGGAACTATAGTTGATTCAACAACACAGAAGCCAAATACATTGCCGCATTGGATGATACAAATGAGGTAATGTGCTTGCGCAAGTTCATCCTAGAACTTGGCGTAGTTTTCTCTTATACTCCCATCCCTCTACTCTACGATAACACGGGAGTCGGCTCAGGCAAAGGAACCCAGATGGCATTAAAAGAGAAAGTACGTGGAAATGAAATACCACATCATTTGGGAGATTCAAATGAGTGGTGACATCATCACCAAGGTGGCCTCTGCCGACAATGTTGTTGATCCACTTACCAAACCTTTGACACAAAAGGTTTTCGACCAGCATGTATGAGTTTAAAGATTGTACCTGAATATTTTGAGGGATAGTTAGATATTATTAGCCATGTGAGCCTGAGGCAACCATTTCTACAACAAATATTATTGTAATATTTTATATTAATAAAAATTATTGATATTTTTCACTCCTTGTGAATTTAAATGAATGGATGTACTATAAGGTCCCTTCGTACAATAGGCTTATGTACCATGGCCATCTTAATGATCAGACAACTATTGATACAATGGTTGAACCATAGAGGCTGGTGTTTGGATGAATATCTAAAGAGTTATATTGAGGACTCCTCAAGAACCAATAAATAATTATTAAGAAATGATCTCCATTATGAGAAGGAGATAACAATCCTTTTCTAAAGGCTGACATCTGACCTACCTATTGATGCAAATCCTCTGCATAGGAATAGAGATTCAGAGGTGTCAGATAAATTAGGTCAAATAGTTGACTTAACGAGATTGAGATAACCAAGACATGTGTTGTATACTATTACAATATAAGCATGCATCCTCTGACCAGAGACAAATGTATTATTATATGTCTGAGTATGTACATTTGGTACATCGATAGGTTGATGGCTAGAACATTGGTACATTGATAGGTTGATGGCTTAATCAAGGTTTATACAATGGCGAGCTGGTGTGCATACGAGGGCATGTGAGTAATATGATCTCTCAAAGGGATCATACATGTTAACTAGTGAGCCGGAAGACATGAGCTCACTCATGAGGTATTGAGACCAATAAAATTCCATGCATGGTCATCTTGCTTTGAAAGCATGACAAGAATTTGTAGGTATGGTATACGCTTTTGGAAAGCATATTATTGATACCAACACCCAATGACCGAATGAGAAACTTACTGATAAAATCTTGAAGGAGACAATCTAAAAGAAATGTAAAACTTTGGGTTTATTTTAGTTCTTCCAATATGCAGGATGTATGGGTATTAGGAATGCTCGAGGGTGATGTGATCATAAACAATTGTATAACCATGATGCTTCCATTCCGAGGGAGTGTCGAAGTAGGTTTGGTTTTTAGTGACTCCTCTCTGTATAGAAGTAATCTAATCATAGTCCAGATGTTGGACATTAATCTGAATGTGATTCAAATACAATGAGAAGATTAGATTTACAGCTTTGATTTAATCAAGTATCTTTGAGAGATCCCCAAGATATGGATTTGAGATATGATCTCAATATTCAAGTCATTATACATGGAATGAGCAATCATCATGTCCTTATCTCCAAGTATCCTCGAAGAAAGCACATTATTCTTGAGAGAGTTCAAGAATAATTCCATTGACAAATGTATATCTGAGCATTGAGAAATAGATAAAAAAATTATTTTTATTATCATTAATAATGTGAATTTGATTCATATTATTTTGATGCACAAGAATGACGATCCAAGATAATTAAGTGTGATTTAAATATCATGAATATGAATAATGTGGATATCACTATCCATATTAATCATATATATTATAAATATAATTTATAATATATTAGAGATATCTATTTATAAATAGTATTAATAAATTAATTATTGATGTGAATTGGATTCATATTGGACAATTAATTGAAAATACAATTTACATTTTATTTCGGATGTTTATATGATTCACAATTTCCAATAGCATGATTGAAATTGTCACAAAATAATTTGGAATTATTTTTGTGAAATAATATGCAATAAAAGTTTGCATATAATGAAGGATTATATGAGATATGAGATCTAATATAATAAGTAAAAGGAAGCACCTTCCTAATGAAAAAGGTGGACGACCACCCATGAATTAGGACTCAAGGTGGCGGCCCCCCTAATCGGAAGGAGGTTTGACTCCTTCTTAATCCTTCATGGTATATTGATTTAATTGAATTAATGTATATTGATGATTACTTAATATATTTTAGTTAATTGAATTAATTATTGTTTTGTTATTTACAACAAAATCGTGGCCATTGAAAGAAACACAAAACAATCTCAACCATTGATTTTGTGTTATCCTTGGATTGTGATCCATGGACTCCCAAAATATTATAAAATAAGAGGCAACCCTGGCTCTTCTTTTACACAACATAATTTGCAAGCTCTCTTTCTCTCTCTCTCTCTCTCTCATCATACACCCCCTCCTCTCTCTCAAGAGTGGTCGTCCACCTCTTGACCTAGAGAAGATTGTCGTCATCGCTACACCATTATGCTGCCACTTCGACCGCTCGTGGATCTTTGTCTCCCTCAGTGCTCCTCGTACGCGAAGAAGACCTCGAATTTTGTGTGACAAAATCAAGATCTGTCGCTTTGATTTACATCTTCGATGCGAGAAGGACGCATCTCATCAACATACTCGCAAGCGTCTCCTCCGTCGAGTCGGAATATAGGTTGTCTCTTGCTTTAGAGGCTTCGTTCGCAATCACACTTCAAGAGGTATTCCTATATCTTCTTTGTGGCTTATATGAAACAATTTGAGAATAGTCGCTCTCGATCGCATATGATGCAATCTTCACACTTCTGTGATGTGCTTAAGGTTTTTACAAAACCTTCACTCATGCCTTCGATCTGAATGACAATATTTTCATGAATATCCTTCGACCTCTTTAATGATCGGTCAATAAATTTAAAAATCATCCTAGTTTTCTTGAGAGGATCGAGATTGAGTGCCTCAACAAGTAAGGAGGTATTATATTAATCATTGTGATGCTACCAAGAAGAGTGTGATCAAAATGGTGGTCAGAAATGGCACATCTAATGAAGGATATAACAGAGTCCCATTTCTTGTTGGGCAGACGATGAGTGATAGCATGGGCAGTTGCCATGGTCGTGAAGGATAGGATTTGGGACTTAGTGCATGACGGAAATGTGTAGGTCGCATCGCATACAACCTAGCAAAACTGGTCGTACTAGTTGCATCAGGCATCAGGATTTAGAAAATTGTAAATAGAAGAAACCACATAATACATAATATGAGAACACTTCTCAAATCGTTTCATAATGATCCCGTAAGGCACGTAAACTCCTCATTATCACAAGTACACTCCTGACCATGTGAGGAACATACATATAAGGAATAGAGCCCCCGTCCTTGGACTTGTGCCCTAAGCACTTGGGCTGACTCTAGGGTTATTGTTGTAAGCATTTGTCTCCGACCTTAGAGTAAGTGGTCCAATGTTTTAATAGGTGTGCTACACCGACTCGAACACAACCTATCTAGGAGACTGCACCTGTGAGCTTGTAAATAACCGCTTTGTCACTTAACTCTAAAATAGAAAAGATAAAAGACTGAAATTTCATGGTCTTCACGGTGTTGAATTAGTGAATTGAGGGGTTTTTTATTTGTGTTTGTTTAGTGTATATTGGATCACACCACGTATTTGCACCTTTTTCTGTTCATATTTTTACTTGACTATCGTGATCTCCCTGATCCCCACCTCTTGAAAACCAAGATGGATGACTAGAGTAACTTTGATCCAGACTTCGTGGATTTCTCTCATTCTGCTCCAGTCAGTGCACCCCATTTTATCATGAGGATTATCTGAATTTTTCTTTTTGTACATATCCGCCAAAATCCATCTCACGAGATGGACCATCCTCTCAAATGGCCGCACATGCAGCTTGTTGTTTAATCAGTTGATGAAGTACCTAGCATCCGATCTCGGAGGGCTTGTAGTGTCCGACAAATAGGACCCGATAGTCATTGTATCGATTCCTCTCTCGGCTCTCGATACTCAAACAACCAACTAGGACAACAATCAACCCACAATATATATAGAATAATAAGAGAATGCGGGGTGAAATTTAGTATACCCTACATAAGATGTATAGTGACAAAGTAGTAGGGGTAGAACCACTGGAAGCAAACTGGATAGGTATATATATATATATGAGGGTTGATCCTGTGAGAGACACAACCTGTGAGAGCATGAGAGCGGTGAATCTGGACCACTAGATTATGCTCTTCTCTCTCTTCCTGCAATAAATGAGGAGAGCGATGACAGAATCTAGTGGTCCAGAATCACTTATCTCATGCTCTCACAGATTTTGGCTCTCACATGATCAACCCTTATATAGGGTTGATCCTGTGAGAGCCAAAATCTGTGAGAGCATGAGAGAAGTGATTTTCGACCACTAGATCATATCATCTCTCTCCTCATTGATATAGAGTTGATCCTATGAGTGTCAATATCTGTGAGAGCATTAGAGCAGTGATTCTAGACCACTAGATTCGGTCATCTCTCTTCTCATTGATTGTAGGGGGAGAGAGAAGAGCAGAATCTAGTGGTATAGATTCATCGCTCTCATGCTCTCACAATTTTTGACTCTCACAGGATGAACCCTCATATATATATATATATATATATATATTTGTGTGTGTGTGTGTGTGCATGCGTGTTTGTGTGTGTGTGTGTATAGAGGAAACTTCCAATGAGTTGGGACTTTCCTGAATGCATGGAAAGCCACATCAATTTAGGTATTTTTTCTATTTATTTTACATTTTCTAACTTTATAAATTTATTAATAAGTATTAGCATAAAATGTATATCAACAAAAAATCATGAAAATATTATCATATTGGACAAAAATGTTAGTTACAATATTGGTTCTATATTTTACAAAACAATATGTTCATCATTGTTAAAATTTTTACAATGTATAGTTTATATTTTACAAAAGTGCTACACAATTTACAAATTTGATAGTGACTTTTTAAATTTCAGGAAAGGATCCCCTATATATAGGGTTTTTATCAGTTGTGCCCCTCCGAGATATTGCAATATCAGTTATGCACGTCCCTTTTTTGGAATATCAGTTGTGCCCCCAACTTCTTCAATAATTATCGTTTGTGCCCTTCCGTTAGGATGACCGTCAATCAGTTGAAATAAACCATGATTTTTTCAAAACATGGTAAGGTTAAGAGGGGCATATGTGTCCAAACACCTCCAACACCCTCCCCCTTCCTCAAACTCCTCCGCCTTTAGAACCTCCTTCCTCTAAAAATGCCCTTTCTGTGATGACATCCTTCACCCCTTCGAAGAGCACCTTCGGGGCCGCTGTATTGATGTTAACCACCACCCTATTGCACACTTTCCCAATGGCTTCCTTCTTGATAGCCCCCACTCTCTCCCACAAAACAGTGGCCTGAGCGCACATCTCCTCTCGGAAGAGGTTCTTGAGCTTCTCGAAGATACCATACTCATCGTCGCAACAACCATAGTGGATGGCATCGATGTGGTTTTAGACCTCATAACAGGTGCAGAGCTTCAGGGGCTTGTCGAAGAGCTCGCGGACGTCGGGGAGGCGCTTGGTGGCGCTGAAGTAGTGGTAATTGGTGTTGTCACTGGTGATAATCTAGTCAGATTTGGAAGCATGTAGGTGGAGGTGATGGGTTCAGATCTAGAAGGGTATTAAGGATTTCGATTCGAGGATTGACGTACGAAAGAAATGGAATATGGTTGGTCGGCTCGATTCGGGTGTTGGGCAATGGAGGAAGGGAGGTAGGAGGGCATCAACCAGGGTGGGAGGAGGGGAGGGAGGAGGGCCTAGACCGGGGAAGGTGGAGGAGAGAAGGGAGGAGGGTGTCGGTCGGGGAGGAGGTGGATGGGAGGGAGGAGGGCGTCAGCAAGGGGAGGAGGATGGAGGAGGAGGTTGGCCTGGGGAGGAGGAGCTAGGAGGGGTGGGAGGATGAGTTCGGCCCAGGAGGAGGTCGGTCTAGGGAGGAGGTCGAGGAGGAGGACGAGGAGGGAAGGGAGTAGGGAGAGGTTGGCCTAGAGAGGAGGACGAGGAGGAGAAGGAAATGGAGGAGGGAGGGGATGAAGAGGGTTACAAAGGCCATTCAATCTTTTTTTTTCTAATTTATATCCTCTTGTATCCCTAAAATTAACATCTGTTTACGTCGAGGATGGACGTCAACTAACCTGAGGGGCACAAGTGATAAAACGGCAAGAAGTTGGGGGCACAACCGATATTCCCAAAAAGGGAGGGGCATAGTTGATTAGTCGATACTGCAATATCTCGGACGGGCACAACTGATATATATATATATATATATATATATATATATATATATATATATGGGAAAAGGGAGCCTACACCCTTCCGATGGAGCTGTTAGGAATGTCTGTTTTACATGAAATTTGAAACACATATTCCATTTAATATTCTAAGTAAATCCCCTAAAGATCCATTTCAAAAAAATCAATAAAATTAAGAAACAAGAGTTGGGTGTAGGTAAGTTACCTACACATGGGTGTAGGCTCCCCAATCCCTATATGGGAAAAGGGAGCCTACACCCATGTGTAGGTAACTTACCTACACCCAACTCTTTTTCCCTCAAAATTTTTTATTTTTTTGAATTAATTCCTTGGGAAATTTAGATCACAATATATCACCATATCGTCATTCAAATTTCAACTTATTTTGAGACTTCTAACTTATCCATCATGACAGTCAAATTTTAATGGTCTGAGATTTGCTGAAATCGGCCCCTTCCGATGGAGCTGTTAGGAATGTCTGTTTTACATGAAATTTGAAACACATATTCCATTTAATATTCTAAGTAAATCCCCTAAAGATCCATTTCAAAAAAAATCAATAAAATTAAGAAACAAGAGTTGGGTGTAGGTAAGTTACCTACACATGGGTGTAGGCTCCCCAATCCCTATATATATATATATATATATATATATATATATATATATATATATATATATATATGAGATGAGACCCTACACTCGGGGGTGTAGGTAACTACCTACATCTGCATTTTCTTCATTATTTTTGAGGTTTTTGAAGGGAACCTCAGGGGGATTTTCTGAATATATTTAGGGGAATATGTGTTTCAAGTTTCATGCAAAATAAACATTCTTGACATGTTCATCTAGAAGGGGGCAATTTCAGATATCCTAAGACCGTTAAAATTTGATAGTCTTGATGGAGATGATAGAAGTCATGAATTAAGTTGAATTTGGAATGACACCGTAGTCATATATGGTGTGATCTATTTCTCTAAAGTTTCTTTTCAAAAAATCAAAAAATATTTAAAAAAAAGAGTTTGGTGTAGGTAGTTACATACACTCCCAGGTGTAGGATCCCTTTTTCATATATATATATATATATATATATATATATATATTTGTGTATGTGTGTATGTATGTATGTATGTATATGAAATTTATCCAATGGATCCTGTGCCCATCAGAGTAGTAATGAGCACACTCATTTTTACCCATATTTTCTATCATTTTGAGTTCAATGCTTACTTATTTGCAAGTATTATATCATATTCTTACTACTAGTAACTATTTTCATATAAAGAAACCTTAAATTCATACAAAATGATTGTATTATTATTCGTATTACTAATGTCATTTTTATTCTTAGTAATGATCATTTCCTTTGAATCTAAGGTTTTCTTTATATGAAAATAGTTACTAATAGTAAGAATATGCTATAACAATTGTAAATAAAAAAGAATTGAACTCAAAATGATAGAAAATATTGGTAAAAAAATGAATGTGTTCATTACAACTCTAAAGGGCACAAGATCCATGGGATAATTTCCTTGTGTATGTGTGTGTGTTGTGTGTCTGTGTATGTATATATCTATATGTATATGTATATGTATGTATGTATGTCTCTCTCTCTCTCTCTCTTTATATATATATATATATATATGAGGAAAGGGATCCTACTCCATGGAGTAGGTAACTTACCTACTCCACTTTCATTTTTTACACTTTTTCTTATTTTTTTTGAAAAATACTTCCATGGATTTTCATATCTATATCCCTCTAATATGCCATTTAAATTTCCTCAAAAACAGGGACTCTCATGCCCTCCATCCAGAACAAGTAAATTACAGCAAATCTAAGACTGTTAAAATTACATGTTCTAGATGGAGGGCATAGTGATGAATCCGTAATTTATTGCTTTTATTCTTTCATTTTGGCTAAAATCCTTGGTAAAATACATGTAAATATCTACTAATTCTCACTAATTATCATTCTAACCATAATTATTAATATTATATAATTAACACTTATTTTTACCAAAAATAAAAGAATAAAAAAAGAAAAATAAAAAGAAAAGAAGGATGTCTATGTAATATACAGACTGATTCTAACTCCGAGATCAGATCAATATTGATTGGGTCGACAAAAGAAATAAGTAGGGGGAGATAAGGATCCTAACTTATAAAAATATCAAGAAAACAAAGATCAAAAATATAATTTATCCATTTTGCACAATGTAAATACTTCACCTATTTTATTTATCATCAAGAAAATCTCAAACTAATACACTCCTTTTGTAAAACTTGTTCATAAAAATATATATTATTTTATAAAAATATGAGAAAAATATTTCGATATAAAAATAGTTAACCGTAATGGACCGAAAAACCCGTTAAAGTCGACTTCCAAGGTTCATAATTATTTATAGAAAACTCCAAACAGACCAAACTCACTTTTAAAATCCGTTTTATACTTAGTACTATTTATTAAAAATATTAAAAAAATATTCGAATAAAATCGGTGAGTTTTGGCGTTTTGGACTCGTTATCTATATGTACTATATGTAGAATCTTCCCATATTTTTAATTAATAATCGAAACTTAATTTCTTCTCCTAAAATCTTATAAAAATATATATAAAAATATAAAAATATTAATAAGTTAAAATACCAATAAAATCCAAAACTTTGAAGCCGCTACTTTTTTCTGAACCTCATAACTCGGTTGTATGAAATCTGAATTGAGCAAACTTGATTTCAAAAATTATATTATTCAATTATCTACAAAATGACATTTATTTCACAAAAATCGGAGTTAATGCGAAAAATACGGTTTTCGAGTCAGTATCGGTATATTGTAAAATGTACCATAATTTATATTATTAATATAATTAACTAATTTATTTATTTAATTCCATTCATTTAATTAATTTATTTATCTTATTATTACTACTTATTTATTAATTTAATTTACTTAATTAATTTCATTTAATTTTTAATTTTGTTATCTCTCTTATTTTTCTCTCCTTTTTTCTCTCTCCACCTTTACCTTTCCCTTTTCCTCCTTCGATCTTCTTCCTTTCCTTCTTCCTCCGTCGACTTCTTCCTCCTCTTCCCCATCGCACGCCGCTACCAACTGCCAATGCCCAACCTCCCTAACGGTCGCCCGTTGGACGACCGATCTCCCAACCGCTCCTGCTCTCGTCACCTTGACCGGTGACGTGATTCACTCTCCATCTATAAATAGAACCACAACCTCCCTCCTGCTCCACATCTGCCATTATTTCTTCCTCTGCCCAGAGCTCCGTGAGGGAGAGGTTGGTGACATAGACTATTCTCCGTGCGTCGAGCGAGAGGGAGAGGAGGAGCAATGGATCATCGTCGCCGTGGAAGCTTAGCTCCCCCGTGACGAGCCCCCTCGCATTGCCGGCGAGTTGGGGCAAATCAACCAGGAGGTTCGGACCTCCCTTCCCAGGCGCATTCTCCGTCCTTGGTCACTTCCAGGTACATCTACTTTCAATTCCTTTCGTCCTCCGTTCTCTCCTCAACCCTTCCATTCTCCTTAAATTTTGTCGAAACCGTCACACATTCCTCACAGCTTTCGTCACTTCCAGAAAACTTTCCATTACCATTCATTTTCGTCCCCACATACATTGACCACTCCAGCCACACGCGGTGGCTGGAGCTTTATTTCCGTCATTTGATCCACCGGAACCCCGCTCACCATCTGGACTGAGGTGTCGTGCCTCGAGTCATCAGCACTTGCAGGAAATAGGTGCTTCATGCCGCTAGATCAATCATTCATCGATACTTGTTCCATCCGGCTACTCCTGGATTTTGATTCCGATGTAGAGCATTAGTGTTGGATTGATTTGATGACGAGCATCACATTATCATTGTAAGGTCTATCAAGTATCGAGAAGCCAATCCTTATCGGGAGTCTGTTCGTTCTCTGAATCACTTGCAATGTTCCTCATCTGGAGGCTTAGATCGAGAAGCACCGGGAGATCTGTATCTGATGAGCAGCAACTTGAATTGAGAACCTTCACCGTCTGCCAACCGTTGTTGCTCAGAGAAGCAAAACCATCACCGCGATTGAAAGCCATCGCAAATCGTGGGTGCTTGACCGCACTGAGCATTAACGTCAGGTGTTCCCATTGAATAGATCCGATTAGCACCACCGCCGCCTAGAATCGAGCATCATCACCTGATCAGAGATCCACCGCTAAAGTTGTTAAGGTAATCGTGCGGAGAGCAACGCCTCCGGTCCTGCCATCCGCCACCTGCTTAAGAAAGAGTGGAGGATGACATCTGCTTCAGGAATAAGAGATGATACATCGACATCAAACCACCGCCCCCACCGCTCAAGACTTGAGCGGCGCACGTGCCTCGCGCATGTGCAAGCTGGATAGTGGGCAAATTTCACAATGATGCCATGTGATTCCATTGAACTACAAGCAGGGGCCCGTTTAAGAAACTTACACGTTATCTGAACGTGTATGCTGAATAGAATTGCATCGGACACCCCCAAGCTTTCTGATATTCTAAACTGATCCAAGAGGCAGAACATTTCAAGTGGACAGTCCGTGATCATCTGGATAATTTCACCAACACCCTCCATATTCTTCAATTTTACACGCACCCCTATAATCCCTTATAATTACGCTTAACCCCTGTAACTACATATAATTACCTATACATATTCCTATACATAATGAATAAAAATACCAATAATAAAAATACATAAAGAATACTGTAATTTACTCTATATATAGTATAAATTCAGTTTTGAAAAAAATTTAAAAAAATACATATAAATAACGTTTTGAAAAATTAAAATATTTTCCTTCATTAATAAATCACTTAAAATACCCAAAAAATAAAAATATTTTCTACTTTTAAATAATTCATAAAACACCATAAAAGGCATAACAAACTTTAATATCAAAAAAAATATAAAAACACCACTAAAAATCCTATAAGAATTTACTAAAGTATATTTTACCATAGTTTGCATAATAAATCAAAAACAAAATAAAAAATAAAAAATAAAACCAATAAAAAAATACAAAATTAATAAAAACTTGTAAAAATCATAACTAAATAAATAAAAATCTCCTAAAACGTACATGTCGTTTCAAAGATAATTTCATCTACTTTCCAATAAAAATAAAATAAAAATATTTAGTTATTGTTTGCTACCTTAAAAATTCAAAATATAAATCTGTTTTCAATAAAGACTTCATTTTCCCATTAAAAATAGTCCAAATTCCCTAAAAATACTAAAAACCCTTTAAAAATCCATAAAAATAGAAAACAAAAATTGAAACATTAAAATAAAAAAATTAAATAAAAAATTAAAACATTTTCTAAATAATAAAAATACAAAATACTTAAAAATTCATAAAAAATAATATAACAATTCATTAAAAATCAAATAAACAATAGAAAATTTCCTTAAAATAAAATAAAAATTAGTAACTCCTTTTACCTTAGGATTTCTATAGTTTTCCCCTAGTTTTAATAGTTTGCTTCCCTGAGTTCGATACTCATGTGCTTAACAGCTATACACTTAAGTTTAGGAGTATAATAAAATTCAGAAGATTAACCAAAAATTAATCTTTCTGGTAAAACTCACCTGGTCAATATAACGACCGTAAAATCTCTTTTCTGTCTCTTTTGCAGGAATAAAGAAGCTGATCATGTGACGTTTTTTCACATAGGAGTCTCTATTTCTGATGAAATTTGAATGACATATTAGAGGGATATAGTTATGAAAATCCATGGAAGTATTTTTCAAAAAATAAAGAAAAGTGAAAAAAATGAAAGTCGAGTAGGTAAGTTACCTACTCCATGGAGTAGGATCCCTTTCCTCATATACATACAATATATATATATAGAGAGAGAGAGGAGCTATCCTATGAGATGGGATTTTTATGAGATGGTGAGATAGTAAATTCTGGACAACTAGATTCTCTCTTCTCTCTCCTAATTTTCTCTCTCCTGGTTGAAACTAGTAGTCCATAATTTCCCTTCTCACCACCTCACAAAACCCCATCTCACAGGATCACTCCTATATATATGTATAAATACATGCATACATACATATAAAGGGTTGATCCTGTGAGAGTCAAAATATGTGAGAGCAGTAAATCTGGACCACTAGATTTTGCTCTTCTCTCTCCTCCAGCAATCAATGAGGAGAGAGATGACAGAATTTAGTAGTCCAAAATCATTCCTCTCATGTTTTCACAGATTTGGCTCTCATATGATTAACCATATATATATATATATATAGACAGAGAGAGAGAGAAATGATCCTATGAGAGCCAAAACCTGTGAGAGCATGAGAGCATTGATTCTGGAGCACATGATTTTGTCTTCTCTCTCTAGTTTGAATCATGTGGTCCAGAATCAATGCTCTCACACTCTCACAGGTTTTGACTCTATAGGATCACTCCTCTCTCTCTCTCTATATATATATATGGTTTATATGGGGTTGCCCCCACCTCATTTTTCGTCAAATTTTTTATTTTTTTATTTTGAAAAATATCGCCATGCATATTCATCCATATATCCCTCATATATGTCATTTAAATTTCTTCAAAAACAGAGACTCCTATTCCCTCTATCTAGAACATGTAATTTTAACGATCTAAACAATGTTGTAATTCACCTATTCTAGATAGAGGGCGTAGCAGTTTCTGTTTCGGACGAAATTTGACTGACATACATGAGGGATAAATAGATGAATATACATTGTGATATTTTTCAAAAAAAACCCGAAAATGGGGCGATGGCATCCCAATTAACCCTATATATAGAGGGAAAAGGAAAGTTGCACTGGAGGGGCAACCAACTAGCTACATCTAATCATTTTTCTTATTAGTTTTTGAATTTTTTAGAAGGAAACCTATGGGTATTTACTTAGTTTATTGAGTGGAATATTTGTTTTAAATTTCATGCAAAATAAACACTCCTAACATCTCCATCTAAATATGGGTCAATTTCAGCAATTTTGAGTTCGTTAGAATGTGATAGTCTTGATGGAGATGATGAAAGTGTTGAGTTTGGTTAAAGTTGGCATGAGAATATGGTGATATATGGTGATTTAAATCCCCATAGATTCCATTTCAAAAATACAAAAAAATCAATGAAAAATGGTTGGTTGCAACTAGTTGGCTACACCCCAGGTGCAAGTTCCTGAGCCCATGTTGTTCTCTCTCCTCCTGCGATCAATGAGGAGAGAGGTGACATGAGAGAGGTAATAGAATCTAGTAGTCCAAAATCACTGCTCTCATGTACTCACAATTTTTGGCTCTCACATGACCAACCCTCTCTCTCTATATATATATATAGGCTCGATCCTGTGAGATGGGTTTTTTGTGAGATGGTGAGATGGATAATCTCAACCACTCATTTTACCATCATTCACGATATGAAGAATGGGGATATTTAGATAAAATAATGAGTGGAAAATGTGTTCGAAATTTCGTGAAAAGAAAAAACCCCTAACATGTCCATCTGGAGGGGATCAATTTCAGCAATTGTGAGACCGTTAAAATTTGACAGTCTTGATGGAGGGGACAGAAGTCTCGAATTGAGTTGAATTCTGAATGACACCATGGTGATATATGGTGATCTAACTCCCCCCAGGTTTCATGCCGTAAATGATGGTAAAATAACTGGTCGAGATTACCCATCTCACAAAAGCTCATCTCACAGTATCGACTCTCTCTCTCTCTATATATATATATATATCAATTGAGGTGGTACTTTTCCTTGATTTTGGAATGGTGCCAATTTCGACCATTGGATGGAAAATATGCGTTTGAGATTAAAATCACCATGATATAATTGGTGGTTTTCTAGTAACAAACCTTCCTAAAATGTGAGATTGATTAAATTAATACGTAATTAGTACAATCGACCTCATTGAACATTCTATATTTAAACAAACTCGAGGAGTGTGCATTGTATTTTTCACAAAATATGATGGAATAAATGCTTGCATTTTGAAATAACTGTTATCAATTTACAAAAGGTTGATATGTTACAATGATGTGCTGTAGATAACAAAAATCATAACCATTGATGTATGGGAGAAAAGCTCAAATTCGACAAAAATTAGTGTATTTTGTATAGCTATGTTTCCTAAAATATAAGGTACTTTGATAATGGCCTAATTAATTGATATACATGTCGAAAATATTCCTAGATTGATGGGATTTTTGTTTACAACTATATTTCCTAATATATCGGATGTGGTAAATTGCGAACACATTATATATTCTACAGTTATATGCATATTATTTTTAGGGTGTTTAAATATGAGGTGTATTTTTTAATTCTCAAATTAGAAAATGCACATCATAGCACATGATAACTCTTATTTCATCCAACATTTTGTGGAAGCAATATTTGTAAACTGCAATATTTTTATAAATTTCATAGTCTCTTTTGTAAACCGTATTCTATTTATTTTGAAAAATTTTGTAGTCTCTTTTGAGAATGTTATGTGGGAGTAACATTTGTAAAATGTGATATTATTTTATAAACTTTACGGTCTCTTTTGTAAAATACATGTGATTTTTGTAAATATATGCTTATTATTAATGTAAATGTAAATTATACAATCAATTATGTAAATTAGTAGACCAAAAGGTAAAATATAACCATCATATTTTGGTATTTAATCCGTCCAATTGAATCTATAAACTTCATCCCTTTGGTATTTAATCCACAGTCGATGAGATTTCATCTAGTTTGATTTTTGTAAAATACATCACTATTTGGACGAAAATATAGAAGATGTACATCTTTTATAATAAAAAATCATTTATTGATGCTGACAACCTGAGACATATTCAATCTGTAAACAAATATTTACATTCTTAATAAAAAAATTTCTTTCATTTAGGTGATGTTTTCGTTCTCATTATACAGAATTCAATCTTTAAAGAAAACTCAAAAGGAAAAAATGAAAAGTATGTTGAACTCAAAAGAACAGGAACACAAACATACAAATGATTGAATATTCTAAAAAATATGATTGAATTCAAAAGAACAAAAAGTGCATTGAATATTCCAGAAAATATGATTGAATACAGACACGTGTTTTTAAATAATTGTTATCAATTTACAAAAGATTGATATACTTTACAATCCTGTGTTATAAATTGCAAAATCATAATCACGGGTGTTCAAAAAAACACTCAATCATAACCACTAGTGAATTGAGAACGTTGATTCAAAAACAAAACAAAGGACAAACTTTGAAGATTGCATTGAGATGGAATCAAAGGAGAAAGAAAAATTAAAATAAAAAAAAGCAATCTAAAATAACATCAAACTTGATTAACAGATGAATAAAAAATAAGAAAAAATTACTAAGAACACGCATTATCCTCCGTGTGCAACCACCTCATACTGCTCCACGCATCATCGTCGTCGCCATGCACTTCCCCTGCCATCATCACACCTCCCTCATCTCCACGCACATCAGCCGCCTCTATGTTTAGGGAGGACGAAGAACTGGAGGGGGGCAAACCCCCGTCGAGTTTTGTTTTGGAAATTTCGAGTAATTGAGAACCTCTATTATGGTGGATGTTATATTTAGAAAATAAATTCAAGTAATTAAAGAGCAACGAGATAATGGCGCAACTAAATAGAATATTCAATTTCGTTTCTAAAAATAGCGAGTTGGAGGTTATTTGGATGATGATTTTGAGTTTAATTTGGTAGTTTTGTTTATTACTGTAGATCAAGATCTAACGGATTTTATGAAATGTCGTATCATGATTGTGGTGAGGTATCACCTTAATTCAAGTTTTTCCTATACACACACACACAGAGAGAGAGAGAAATAATGTGGTTGCCCTAAGGGGGTAGCCAACATGGCTACCCCGCCCTATTTTCTGACTTTTTTTATATTTTTTTCAAATAAAATAATGTATTTTCATCATTATATCCCTCTAATATGTCATTCCAATTTCTTCAGAAACAGAGACTTTGATTCCTTCCATCTAGAACATGTAATTTTAATGGTCTTAGAATTATTGTAATCGACGTGTTCTAGATGAAGGGCATATGAGTCTCTATTTCTGATAAAATTGAAATGTTATATTAGAGGGACATATTGATAAAAAAAACATGACTTTATTTTTGAGAAAAAAATAAAAAATGTCAGAAAATGACGTGGGTTCATCCATGCTTGGGGACAACCCCATTGAGAGCTATATATATAGGGATGATCTTGTGAGAGCTCCAGATTGTGAGAGCATGAGAGCACTGCCTCTAACCCACTAGATTTTGAGTGGCAATACCATCACGTTAATATCCCATCTCAACTACTCAAAACCTAATGGTCCAGAGGCAATGCTCTCATGCTCTCACAAGATCAACCTCCCCACCCCCTTCTCTCTCTCTCTCTCTCTCTACATATATATATATATATGGGGGCGGGCTTCCAATAGGATGCAGTCCTTCCTGAGTTTAGGAAAGCTTCCCTCCTTTTATATAAAACACGAGCACTTTAGTAGAATACGTATACCGTTTGTATAATAGTTGCACATTATAAAATAAAATTGCATACAAAATTGTACATTGTAATACAAACTATATAAGTATTTTACTAAAGTCATCGTGTTTTATACAAAAAGTGGGCCGACCTTCCTGAACTCAGGAAGGATTGAGTCTTATTGGAAGGAAATCCTATATATACATACACACATGCATATATGGGTAAAATGGGGTAGCCCATTGGGGGAGCTAACTTGGCTCCCCCGTCCCATTTTTCTCATTTTTTATTTTTTTTTTGAAAAATGAATTTGTGGAAATTCATCACTATATCTCAATATTACGTCATTCAAGTTTCTTGCAAAACAGAGACTCCTACGGCCTCAATCTAGACAACCATTTTTCAGCGGTGGCATAATTGTTGAAATCAACCCCCGTCTTGATGGAGGGCCATAGGAGTATTTGTTTTGTGCGATCTTTATGACATAATATAAGGATACATTAATGAAAATCCACGGAAGTATTTTTCAGAAAAAAAATAAAAAATGGGGAAAATAGGACGGAGGGAGCCAAGTTAGCTCCCTTAGAGGGCAGTCTCATTTTACCTTACATACATATGCATACATACATACAATGTTTAACGGTTGTGTTATACCATCAGACTACGCAACAATGAGGATCTTTGTACTTGCGACCTTTTTATATTATTCCTTTCCGCTATATCTTTGAATGCGGTTTGCTTGAACCTACATAGCACTTTCAAAAATGCAGAATCTTGTCTTAACCATCATTTGTCAGGACTTTTCAGAGTAAGATTTTTTTAGCTTAGATGTGACATTTTGTTCATGTCGCTATTCTTGGATCCATGGACGAATAAGTTAGATGGAATAATTTCTTAGATTCATTATATATAGGGATTTAGTAGCTTGCACAAAGGTATATGTAACTTTACAACACCAATGCCACAAACGTCTATTTGTTTGAATTGACCTAAAAAGATTTACTTAAAATTATTAGTGGAACATGTGTTTCAAATTTCGTGTAAAACAAACATTCCTGACATATCCATCTAAAAGGGTTAAATGTCAACAGTTCCGAGATCGTTAAAATCTTGCAGTCTTATGGGATGTGTTAGAAATTTCGAATAAAGTTAAATTTTGAATGACATCAAGATGATATATGATGATTTAAATCACCCCATTTTCCGTAAATTGTTTTTTTTTTAAATATCACCATATGTATTCATCTATATATCCCTCATATATGTCATTCAAATTTCGTCAGAAACAGAGACTCACATGCCTTCCATCTAGAACATGTAATTTTAACGGTCTTAGAATTGTTGTAATCGTACATATTATACATTGACAGAATTTGAATGACATATAGGAGGGATATATAGATGAATATAGATAGTGATATTTTTCAAAATAAATAAAATAATACCGCAAAATGAGGGTGGGGACAGTCCCATATAACCCATACAACCCATATATATAGGGTTAAAGGGGAGCTAACTTGGCTCCCCGCGTCCTATTTTCCCATTTTTTTTTACTTTTTTTGAAAATTTCTTTTGTGGAATTTCATCACTATATCCCTATATTATGTCATTAAAATTTTGTGTGAAACAGAGGCTCCTACGGCCTCCATCCAGACAGTCATTTTTTAACGGTAATAGAATTGCTAAAATCGACCCCGTCTGGATGGAGGACGTAGGAGTATCTGTTTTGCATGAAATTTTAATGACATAATACAGGGATATATTGTTGAAAATCGGAAGAAATTTTCAAAAAAAATAAAGAAATGGCCGAAATGACGTGGGGGAGCTAAGTTAGATCCCCCTAGGGGGTATACACATTTTCCCCATATATATATATATATATGTATATATATATATATATATATATGATGCACCTAATTTGAGGTGACACCTTTCCTTGTTTATGGAAAGGTGTCATCTTAGACCGTTGGATGATCACTGTACGAGTGAGATTGAAACCACTAGTGATTTTCGTGCCAACTAACATTCCTAATATGTAGGTGGATTAAATTCTTTCTTTCCTGTCCGTCCCGACCGGCAGGGTCTCCTCAACTTCCCCCGCCCGAGCTGTATGAGATAGAAACTCGCCCCACGTACAGTTCGGAGGTTAGTACTATTTTTTTAAATTACACGTCATTGATCTTTCTATATTTAGATATATACCGCATGATTTCAGAATTATCTGAATGAATCAAGGTTCGTGTTTTGAAATAACTGTTAACAATTTACAAATGATTGAGATATTTTACAATTCCGTGTTATAAATTACAAAATCATAACCATTGATACTCGCAAAAATAACCCAAATCCGATGAAAAAATGAATTTTTTGTGTAGATGTGTTTCCTAAAATATAGGGTGCTTTGATCATGTGTTAACTAATTGATGTACACGTGTAAAAGATTTCTAAAATGATGAGATTTTTGTTACAACTATATTTCCTAAATTATTAGATGGGGTAAATTGCGAACACGTTAAATATTACATGTCATAGCTATATTAGTTTTAGGGGATATTAAACATGTGGTGTAATAAATGAATCAATATTAAATAAATAGTCCATATTTCACATTCATCGAGCTTATTTTACATTCCATGCACGAAGTTTACGTCCATCCAATGCTATGTCAGACATTCTAACAAAATGAAGACTTACAGTAAATAAATCCATCATTTCATTAACATATGTTACAATTGTAATTCATATTTTACATTTCTCTCGTTCCTTTTACATTCGTCTCCTATTTTTCTGAAGTCAATTCCAAATTGATGACATCCGTAAGATCTAGTTGTCTCGATCTTTATCGTTCTTCCTCTCATTGAAAGTTATCTAAGTTACCTACGTAATGTATAAATATAATAAGATATTATAAATAAAATATGGAAGCGTAAAATAACTGTAGGTAATATAAAAATAACTGGAATGTATTTATATAGGTAGTGCAGCAATCGTTTGGGTGTAAAATACATTATGACATTGTGAAAACGAGACAGAAAAATATAAAATGAGTGTATGTATTGTAATTAGGTGTAATGCATGGTAAAACAATGTAATCAACACCACTTAACTTAAAACATGATGCGTATATATGGATCATGCAATCAAAAGCACTGAACTTGAAATTAAACAATGAAGACCGGAGACATGGATTGAAAAATGAAAAAGATAATGAAGACTGGAGGCATGGATTGAAATACGAAATAGATAAGAAACAATGATCTCTGATCGAAGATAATCGAGGATTGGATCGAGATGGAATTAAAATTTATCGTGGGAACATAGATCAAATCAAATCAAACTAACCTGGAACTTTTTTTAATGGATGAATACAGAGAAAATAAAAAAAATGATTACGCAGCCTCCATGCTCAACCATCTCATGTCACTCCATGCATCATCTTCTTCGTCGTCACGCACCACCAACGCTATTATCACACAACTCCATCGTCGTTGTCGTCCATTCCTCCACTGAAGACATTTTCTCGTCTTTTTCCCTCTCATTCGAATGAGATACTAAATTTAGATAGTAATTGCTCACAACCAATATTTAGCAATATAATCGGGATTGAAACAAGAGAAAGAGATTTGTTTCTAAAAATAGTGAATCGGAACCAGCTTTAATAGTGGTTTTCATGTAGAATGGTGGTTTTGTCGAGAACCGTTGATCAATATCGGACGGTTGATCGGAGGTGTCACACCATATGTATGGTAAGGTGCCACCTCAATTCAAGTTTTCCTTGCGTGTGCGCGCGCGCGAGCGTGTGTGCGTGCGTGTGTGCATGTGTGTAACCTTAGGGGAGCTAACAATTAGCTCCCCCCGCCCCATTTTCCCGAGTTTTTTATATATTTTTTTGAAAAATTCCTCCGTGAATATTCATTACTATATCCCTATATTATGCCATTCAAATTTCGTGTGAAACAGAGAGTCCTACGACCTCCATCTAAATGGTCATTTTTTAACGGTCGTTGTATTTTTTAAATTGACCATGTCTGGATGGAGGCCATAGGAGTCAATGTTTCTCACGAAACATGAATGACATAATATAAGAATATAATAATGAATTTACATAATTTTATTTTTCAAAAAAAATAAAAGTATAGGGAAAATGGGGCGGTGGGAGAAAAGTTAGCTGCCCCCATGGGGAGCTAACTTGGCTCCCCCGCCCCATTTCGTCCGATTTTTTTTATTTTTCGAAAATTTCTTCCGTGGATTTTCATTAATATATCCCTATATTATGTCATCAAAATTTCGTGCGAAATAGAGACTCCTACAGCATCCATCCATAAGGGTCGTTTTTAACAATTTTGTTACTGTTAAAAAATGACTGTCTGGATGGAGGCTGTAGGAGTCTCTGTTTTACATGAAATTTTAATGACAAAATATAGAGATATAGTGATGAACTATGGAAGAAATTTTTGAAAAAAAATAAAAAAATGGGGCGAAATGGGATGGGGAGAGCCAAGTTAGCTCCCCCCAAGGGGTAGCCCCGTTTAACCCATATATATATATATATATATAGGATTTCTTTCAAATAGGACTTGGTCCTTCCATCCCTAAGGAAGGCCAGCCTCTTTTTTGTATAAAACAGGATGACTTTAGTAGAATACACATACAGTTTTGTATTATAATGTGAAGTTTTAATGTTTGTATTATAATGCGCAGTTTTATATGCGGCTTTGTATTTATAACATGCACCTATAATACAAACTGTATACGTATTCTACTAAAGTGTTCGTGATTTATACAAAAAAGGGCTGGCCTTCCTGAACTCAGGAAGGACTGCGTCCTATTTGAAAGGGTCCATATATATATATATATATATATATATATATATATATATGGGAAAAGGGAAGCTACACCGGGGGGTGCAGCCAACTAGCTACACCTGGGTATTTTTCTCTTTGATTTTTGATTTTTTTGAAGGAAACTTATGGGAGATTTACTTAGTTTATTGTGTGGAATATGTGTTTCAAATTTCATGCAAAACATACACTCCTAGCATGCCCATCTAGATATGGTCAATTTCAATAATTCTGAAACCGTTAAAATGTCATAGCCTTGATGGAGATGATAGAAATGTCGAATTTAGTTGAAATTGGTATGATATCATGGTGATATATAGTGATTTAAATTCCTCTAGGTTTCATTTCAGAAACACAAAAAATCGATGAAAAAAATGGCCGGGTGCAGCTAGTTAGCTACACCCCCGGGTGCAGCTTCCCCAGCCCCTATATATATATATAGGATTTTTATCCAATGCGCACAGGGCTCATTAGCGTTTCAATGAGCACCCATTCTCGGCCATACACGTGTATTACTAATTAAGTTGTTCCCTATTTCGAAGGATGTTGTTTTTGGAAGGAGATTAATATGCAAAACGATTTAACAATAAGTGATATTCCAATTATATCACGTCCTAAAAAATAGGAAGATCATTTTGGAAAGAAAATATTTGAATCAATGATTTCTTGCAGAAATTCGAGATCCAAATGCTCAGGTCAGTAATATATACACAATGAACAAGTAAGTGCTTGTTGTGAAGTCAGTAATATCCAAACAACGGTCAGTAATCTACATTCATTTTATTACATGGTGCAGATTTCAGTAATATATGCACAATGGACAAGTAAGTTCTTGTTGTGAAGTCAGTAAAATCATAAGAAATGATCAGTAATTTCCATATATTTTATTACTTTGAACAGAATTTAGTAATTTAGATTTGATACTCAAGTAATATATATACAGTTATCAATTAAATTATTGTTTGTGTTCAGTAATGTATATATATATGTCTTATACCACATGTTCAGTAATATGTGTACGATTCTCAAGTAATAGCTACTATAAGATCAGTAATAACAAAGTAGTGGTCAGTAAGTCATGGACATTGCTCAAGTAATAACAAAGTAATGATCAGTAAGTCATGGGCATTGCTCAAGTAAGAAAGTAACCATTTGTTAATGCAATGCACATTACATAAACATTGGTATTACTAACCACATGTTCAGTAATATGTGTGTGATTCTCAAGTAATAGCTACTATGAGATCAGTAATAACAAAGTAGTGGTCAGTAAGTCATGGGCATTGCTCAAGTAATAACAAAGTAATGGTCAGTAAGTCACGGGCATTGCTCAAGTAAGAAAGTAACCATTTGTTAATGCAATGCACATTACATAGACAATGGTATTACTAACCATTTTTTATGTTATTACTGATCTCACTACACACATTTACTTGACCATTTTATACATATTACTGAATTCTGTATAATGTAACTATTTGGATGTAAATTACTGACCACTGTTCTTGATATTACTAATCTCACAATAAGCATTTACTTGACCCAATTATATTTATTACTATCATAGCATTCGGATCCTTAATCATCCGCGTGGAATCATTTATTTGAATCGTTTATTTCCAAAACCGTCTTCCAATTTTTAAGGATGTTATATAATAGGAAATATAGGATTTTTTTAAATACGTGGTAGCCTATAATTAGAAATATAGGTATTACTAATACACGTGTATGGCCGAGAATGGGTGCTCATTGAAACGCTAATGAGCCCTGTGCGCAGTGGATAAGCCCTCTATATATATATATATATATATATATATATATATATATATATATATAGGGATTGGGGAGCCTACACCCATGTGTAGGTAACTTACCTACACCCACCTCTTGTTTCTTAATTTTTTTGATTTTTTTTGAAATGGATCTTTAGGGGATTTACTTAGAATATTAAATGGAATATGTGTTTCAAATTTCATGTAAAACAGGCATTACTAACAGCTCCATCGGAAGGGGCCGATTTCAGCAAATCTCGGGCCGTTAAAATTTGACTGTCATGATGGATAAGTTAGAAGTCTCAAAATAAGTTGAAATTTGAATGACGATATGGTGATATATTGTGATCTAAATTTCCCAAGGAATTAATTCAAAAAAATAAAAAATTTTGAGGGAAAAAGAGTTGGGTGTAGGTAAGTTACCTACACATGGGTGTAGGCTCCCTTTTCCCATATATATATATATATATATATATATATATATATATATATATATATATATATATATGGGGTTGATGGGCTGCCCCCTGGGGGCAGCCAACATGGCTGCCCCGCCTTATTTTTCGTCAAATTTTTTTATTGTTTTTTTTGAAAAATATCGCCATGTATATTCATCCCTATATCCCTCCTATATGACATTCGAATTTCGTCAGAAACAGAGACTCCTACGGCCTCCATCCAGACATGGTCGATTTAAAAAATCATGCGACCGTTAAAAAAACGACGCCAGGATGGAGGCCGTAGGAGTCTTTGTTTCTGATGAAATTCGAATGACATATAGGAGGGATATAGGGATGAATATACATGGTGATATTTTCCAAAAAAAAAACAAAAAAATTTTGCGAAAAATGAGGTGGGGGCAGCCATGTTGGCTGCCCCTAGGGGGCAGCCCCATTTTTCCCTATATATATATGAGGAAAGGGATCCCACTCCATGGAGTAGGTAACTTACCTACTCCACTTTTTTCTTTTTCATTTTTTTTTAAATTTTTTTGAAAAATCCTTCCATGGATTTTCATAACTATATCTCTCTAATATGTCATTCAAAACAGCCTCCATCTAGAACATGAAAAATACAGCAAATCTGTGATCGTTAAAAAATCTCTGTCTGTATGGAGGCCTTAGGAGTCTCTGTTTTTGACGAAATTTGAATGACATACCATATGGGTATAGTTATGGAAGCATTTTCAAAAAAAATAAAAAAAATTTGAAAAAAAATGAAAACGAAGTAGGTAAGTTACCTAAACTTACTCCAATTTCATTTTTATTTCAATTTTTTTTATTTTTTTTTGAAAATTGCTTCCATGGATTTTCATAACTATATCCATCTACAATATGTCATTCAAATTTCATCAGAAACAGAGACTCATACGGCCTACATCCATATAGTTATTTTTTAACGGTCACAGATTTGTTGTATTTTACCTGTTATGGATGGAGGCCGTAGGAATCTCTGTTTCTGACGAAATTTGAATGACATATTAGAGGATATAGTTACGAAAATCCATGGAAGCATTTTTCAAAAAATAAAAAAAAGTGGAGAAAATGAAAATGGAGTAGGTAAGTTACCTACTCGATGGAGTAGGATATCTTTCCTCATACACACACATATAGAGGAAAGGGAGCCTACTTTGAGAAGTAGGTAACCTTACGTACTTCACATCTATTTTTCGCAAATTTTTTTATTTTTTTTGAAAAATGCCACCGTGGATTTCATAATTATATCCCTTTAATATGTCATTCAAATTTCGTCAGAAACAGAGACTCCTACGGCCTCCATTCAGAACATGTAAAATATAGCAAATCTGTGACCGTTAAAAAATGACTGTCTGGATGGAGACCGTAGGAGTCTCTGTTTCTGACGAAATTTGAATGACATATTAGAGGGATATAGTTATAAAAATCCACGGTGGTATTTTAAAAAAAATAAAAAAATTGCTAAAAACGGATGTGAAGTATGTAAGGTTACATACTTCACAAAGTAGCCTCTTATATATATATATATAGAGAGAGAGAGAGAGAAGGGAAGTTGTTTTGAGTAACAGCCAAGATGGATGTTACACAAGGCAGTTTCCCCAATATTTTTTATTTTTTTTTCAAAAATTCCACCATGTGTATTCATCTATATATCCCTCCTACATGTCATTCAAATTTCGTGAGAAACAAAGACTCCTAAGCCCTCCATCAAGAACAAGTAATTTTTAACGGTCTGAAATTTGCTGTAATCTACTTGTTCTGGATGGAGGGCATAGGAATCTCCGTTTCTCATGAAATTTGAATGACATGTAGGAGGGATATATAGATGAATATACATGGTCGAATTTTTGAAAAAAAAATATTGGGGGAACTACCTTGTGTAACAGCCATCTTGGCTATTACTCAAAACAGCTTCCCCGGCCTCATATATATATATATATATATATATATGAGAAAAATGGAATTGCTCCTTGGGAGGAGCCAAGGGGTTGCTCTCACCCCCATTTTCCCCGATTTTTTTAATTTTTTTGGAAAATAAAAATTTGTATATTCATCACTATATCCCTCTAACATTCTATTAAAATTTCGACAGAAACAGAGACTCCTATGACCTCAATCCATACAGTGTCGATTTAAAAAATCATGTGACCGTTAAAAAAATGACGTCTAAATGGAGGTCGTAGGAGTCTCTGTTTCTGACAAAATTTTAATAGAATGTTAGAGGGATATAGTGACGAATATACAAATTTTTATTTTCCAAAAAAATGGGGGGAAATGGGGGTGGGAGCAACCCGTTGGCCTCTCCAAGGGAAGAGCCCCATTTCTCTCTCTCTCTCTCTCTCTCTCTCTCTATATATATATATATATATATGAGAAAAATGGGGCTGCTCCCACCCCTATTCCCCCCCCCCCTTTTTTTGAAAATAAAATTTGTATATTCATCACTATATCACTCTAACATTATATTAAAATATCGTCAGAAACAGAGACTCCTATGCCCTCCATCCAGACGTCATTTTTTTAATAGTCGCATGATTTTTTAAATCGATCCTATTTGGATGGAGGTCGTAGGAGTCTCTTTTTCTGAAAAATTTTAATAGAATGTTAGAGGGATATAGTGATGAATATACAAATTTTTATTTTTCAAAAAAATAAAAAATTGGGGGAAAATGGGGGTAGGAGCAGCCGGTTGGCTCCTCCCAGGGAGCATCCCCATTTCTCTCTCTCTCTCTCTCTCTCTATATATATATATATATATATATATATGAGAAAAGGGATCCTACTCCATGGAGTAGGTAACTTACCTACTCCATTTTCTTTTTTTTTAATTTTTTTATTTTTTTGAAAAATGCTTTTATGGATTTTCATAACTATATCCCTCTAATGTCATTCAAATTTCGTCAGAAACAGACTCCTCAACCTCCATCTAGACAGTCATTTTTTAACGGTCACAAATTTGATGTATTT
Organism: Ottelia alismoides; assembly: GCA_037367405.1. NCBI lineage: Eukaryota > Viridiplantae > Streptophyta > Magnoliopsida > Alismatales > Hydrocharitaceae > Ottelia > Ottelia alismoides. The sequence continues at coordinate 783,421 of JAZKJV010006252.1, read as the reverse complement.
TTCATGTTTTGGATGGAGACCGTAGGAGTCTCTGTTTCTGACGAAAATTGAATGACATATTAGATGGATATAATTATGAAAATCCACGGTGGCATTTTTCAAAAAAATAAAAAAATTTAAAAAAAAAAAGAAAGTGGAGTAGGTAAATTACCTACTCCACGGAGTAGGATCCCTTATATATATATATATATAGAGAGAGAGAGAGAGAGAGAGAGAGAAAGAGCTGATCTTATGAGAGTCAAAACTATGAGAGCATGAGAGCAATGATTCTGGACCAATAGATTATGTCATCTCCCTCCTGGTTGATTCGAGGAGAGACGAGCAATCTAGTTGTCCATATTCACTGCTCTCATTCTCTCACAATTTTTGACTCTCACAGGATCAACCCTATGGTATAATGAGGATATCATTTGGGGAAGCTAACTTGATTACCCCCAATCTTATTTGCCTTATTTCTTACGGTATTTTCTGAAGGAATTTAGTGATTAGATGACAATATGTTATCAATCAAATTTTGTGAAAAATACACTCCTAATGCATACATCTATAATGAGTCATTTTCAACAATTCTGAAACCGTTAAAATTTGACAGATTTGATGAATGAGATGGGAGTCTTGACTTGAGTCGAAATTTTAAGGAGAGCAAATTGTCATATAGTGATCTAAATGCAAGTGTTTTCAGAAAGTACCTTAAGAAAAAAGAAAAAAAAGGTGGAGATATTCAAGTAAACTCCCCCAGGGTAGCCCCATTAAACACACATTCATACGTGCACGTGCGCGCAAACACAGATATATACGAGTTTCAAATGGGACATAGTCCAACCGAAGTTCCAAGTTGGCCACCTCCGCTTTTGTAAAAACAGTAAAATAAGTAAACAATTGTATTATAATATGCACTTTTGATATTTGTGTTTAGTAAAAAAAATATAACATGCATGTTTGTATTTTACATACTTTGTACTTTACAATGTGCATTTATAATACCAACGATTTACTTATTTTACTAAAGTGCTGGTATTTTTTAAGAAATGAAGATGACCTTCTTCCTAACATCAGGAAGGACCAATTACAAAACCGATTAGTTTACTACACAATCTAGCCAAACAAAATTAATTGAATAAACAGTCCATCCCTCTGTTTGTGCCAAACACATAAAACAACTAAACCCTCGCTACACCCAATTTTCCATTAAAATCAAGGGCAAATTTCAAAGCCATACACCAATTCCCAATTAAGGATTTTATCATTTAAATATAATAATTGGTATGAAATTTCAATTTTAAGGTTTAACCTATACATACAACAGTCGAGGAAGCTCACAGAGGCACTTATTTGAGACAAGAAATTAAGATTAAACCGTTCTTGATCACACTTAAAGTTGAGACCCTTAATTGGAAATCGACATATAGTTAGAGGCCTTTTTCACAGTTTTCCCTGAAATCAATACCTCAGACGGAAGGGAAAAGATCATTTTATTTTACATCCTTTTTAACAGAGCTCAGCTACAGTTACATTTCGGTCATCAGATTGTACACCTCTATTCCGTGAACATAGCCAAAAATAATACTAAATACATTGCATGCTCCCAACAACTTAAAAACCTTAATTCCCATTCCGATCCTTGCTTTTCCATCCCTTCCGTCACCCTTACCTTTTCCAGTCCTTCCAACTAAATTACAAACAACATAGCGGGCTACTTCAAACCAGATTTAATTGATACGTGATGCATAAATTTTAAGGGATATTTACACCCATAACCCTGAGTAATATGGTAATTATCCCAGAAACCCTCGATAAACACGAATTACACATATGACCTTGAATAAGTACTCCGTCTTACACACATAACCCTCCGTTAGTTTTGATCATTAACTCAACCCGAGTAGTGAGTTTATCTAACCAATCCAGCATCTAACGGCTGCAGTTAATCAAAAAATAAAAAAAAAAAAACAAAAAAACCCACCCTCGTTCTTCCTCCTCCAACCCGCCCCCACCCCGGCCGACCACGTCACCCTCTCCATCTTCCTCCTCCACCCCCCCCCCCCACCCCCCCCCCACCGACGCCGAACCACCTGCTTGCAAGAACATCTCCCCCCCTGCACCGAGCCCCGCGCACCCGACTGCGAGAGCCCCCGTCATGATCCAAACCCCCTCCCCCGGCCGACCTGCAGGAGCACCCCCCCGGCACCCCCGCCCTCGACTGCCTGCAAGAGGCCTCCTGATACCCTCGCCCCCACAAGAGTCCCCCGCACCCGACCTGCAGGAGCACCCACCCAACACCACCCCCTCCCCTTCCTCCTCCTCCAGCCCCCTCCCCTTCGACCTCCTCCGCCACCCAGCATCACCCCCTTCCTCCTCCTCCAGCCCCCTCCCCTTAAACCTCCGCCACCACCTCTCTTTCCTCCTCCTCCAACCCCCTCCCCTTCGACCTCCGCCACCCAGCACCACCCCCTCCCCTTACTCCTCCTCCAGCCCCCTCCCCTTAAACCTCCGCCACCACCTCTCTTTCCTCCTCCTCCAGCCCCCTCCCCTTCGACCTCCGCCACCCAGCACCACCCCCTCCTCTTCCTCCTCCTCCAGCCCCCTCCCCTTCAACCTCTGCCACCACCTCTCTTTCCTCCTCCTCCAGCCCCCGCCTCATCCCACCACCTGCAAGCCTCAGCCCCACCGGGCGGGTAGGAGAGGGAGATCGGGGCCGACCTGTGCAGAAGGGTGGGCGGGGGAGCTCGGGTTTGGGGGGGGGGGTCCCGACCAGGGCTAGAGGGTGGCCGGAGGGTCGGGGGAGCTCGGGTCGCCTGGGCTAGAGGGTGGGCGGGAGCTCGAGTCGGTGGGCAGGCGTCGGAGGCGTGGGTGGGCGGCTCCACCATGCCCGGGTCGATTGGCGGGAAGCTCAGGTCGATGAGCAGGGGTCGACGGCACGAGCGGGTGGCTCCTCCTCCACGACCGGGTCGATGGGCGGAGGGTCAGAGGCGCGGGTGGGAAGCTCGTCCTCCACTCTCAGGTTGGTGTGCGGGGGCATTGGGTGGGGGTTGCCAGGCCATGTGCTGGAGGTGGCATGATTTGTAAATAAGGAGTATTATGGACAATATTGTCTTTTTTTTCACGGAAACCGTCAAGTCTAACGGCCATACCAAACGGAACATAACACAGGGTTATGTCATGTAAGGGTTAAGGATTATTCGGGGTTACTCATGTAATTATGATTTATCGAGGGTTCCTGGGGTAATTACGGAACTACTCAGGGTTATGGGTGTAAATATCCCAAATTTTAATAGCAGTTGGGCATTGCTAATGATAGATTGTGATTACTAGATACAAATAATACTCCAAAATTTCTCCACAAAAACTGTGTAAACTACAAAATTTCTCCAAACAAACCACCTAATAACCATTAACTTAATTCCAACCTTTGCACATATGGTCCTACCGTTACTAAATCTCACTAAAGATAAAGAAGATCAAGTAATGATTCCTACGTCCTCTATGACTCATATCAAAATCATTGATGTCTTGGAGGTTATGGAGGGTTTCTATCTCCCTGCTTATCCATTGCGTAGTCACTGGAATAAAGATCTAAATAATTCAAACATCTGCTTATTGACGGATAGTACTAGTTTCTCCAACTTAACAACTTAATTGTAATTGCCAAAGTGCTATTGCAATGGCCAAAGGTGCTGAAGGAGGTTTATAAACTCCGAGTATACAAACAAGCAGAAGTATGTTTCCAGGCCAGTTTGATTTATAATACAATAATTGCTACCCCGAAAACTAATTTACCTAGATATAGCACTAAGATCCAGTGAGGCAAAGTCTGAGAAGGAGAAGAAAAACTAAATTATCAACGGTCATCTTGTTTCAGGCAAGTGAAATAATGATATTTGCCAATAAGCTAAAAGGACCTGTGATTCACAATGGTTCTTTCCCGTTCATGGCCCTAACAACTCCAGGTTTACTATCGAGACCATCATCGCATGCGCTCGAACGTTGGGGTACTGCAGATGATTTCAAGATATTCATCTGTTAATTCCATAAACCTTTCTGCAAACATTTTATTCCTGCGAATCCAAATGCATTCTGGAAAAAATAAAATATTTATGCAAAGATTATGTTTACAAGAGAAATTACCCGAAAAAGGTTGATGAGGTGGCTTGTGGAAAAGCAAATGAGCAACTGTCCGATCAATGGGATTAGTATCAGCCTCCACATCCACAAATCCTATTAACCTGCACAGAAAGCTAAAAGGCGACATGAAAAAGTAGTAACATATCAAAGCAATAGCAGATGAAAATCCATAAATCCGGTACAGAATATGCTGAATCCCAATGCACCAAGATTTCTCTTATGCCATAAACCAAAAAGAGAGAAGTCCATCTTCCTTTTCAAAAAAACTAAAATGAACGTACCATATTTTAATAAGAAACATTGATGAAACTATCAAAGAGGAAAATTCGAAGAGGTCGTATTCGTGCAATCATATTTGCCTCATACGGCTAACTTATTTTTTTGTTAAGTACTGATGAATCCGCGATTCATCATCTCAATATACTGATCTTAGCAAAATGTCCGAGTAAATTATCAAATAAATGTCCATAAAATTAATAAATTAACAAAATGACTCTTGTAAATGAAGTATACTAATTACTATATATTATATTGTACAAAGAAATTAACAACAAAAGTCGCAAAATAAAGGAGTTTTTCATCTGTAAATAGCCCAAAACTTCATTTATTTTTAATAAATTCATTCAACTCTTTTTTGGCTAGTTTTTTCTCTGATATGTTCATAAAAATGTATATAAAAATACAAAAATACAAAATAAATTTCATCTCAAATAAATACTCTTAGATCCCAAAGATAAAAAGTCGTAAAGTCCAACTTCCCGGCTAAATTCTCATTCAGTATGAATTCCAAATTCACCAAACTTTTTTTAAAGTTTAAGTTAGAAACATATCTATCTAATGAAAGTGGTTTCATTAAAATCGGACCTCATTTGTAAAATTTGGATTTTGGGACCTAGATGTACATTGTATATATTGTACATAATTTTTGTTTTCTCATTTTTTATTTTACTTTTCTTAATTACTAAAAATCCAAAAAAAATATTTTTGTGTTCTATTTTATTTCTACTATTTTATTTTAGTTTGTAAATATCTTTTATTAAAAATACAAAAAAAAACAGACAAGTAAAAAAATGTAAATAGTTTTTTATGGACCTACTTTTGTAAATCTTCCATTGTAATTTTCTTCTTTATTTTAATCTCTTATTTAAAGTAGACTACTATTTATTTTTTTTATTTTTTTATTTAATTTACATTCTCTACAATAACCACCCATTCAACTCCAACACTCCACCATTTGTTCTAACTTCTAATGCAACTCCACCATTTTATTAACCTCCCCTCCACCACTTTCATAACTTCTCATTTTTTCCTCTTTATATACATATCATTCTCCTCATTTTTGCCTTTGATCCATCTTTATGTGAGGAAAGCCTAATTCCCAGAGTTGAATCGGTGATAGACGCAACCAATGTCGAGCGACGACAGCCCTCTCTCTGGTGAGATCCGTTGGCTTCTTGGCCAACATCACAGTCGCCTCCATGTGCTGCTCGAACTCATCGCTCGTCGGCGATTCGAGCGACGAATGTGCTTCTCGTGAGCACACCTCATAGGTGACCGCTTCCATCTTGGGTAATTTCTTTTTATTTTATCATCGTTTTTATTTTTTTGCATGTTTCTATACCACACCATCACAGAATCACCCAGACACCTTCATTTCTTTATTCCATATCATCATCATCACCACACACCTCCATTTGGTTTACTCCACCAACTCATCTCGTCATCTTTTTATTATTCTCTGTTTAAGAAACAAAAAATTAAAAAAATAAATTAAAAAAATAAAATCACAACAACAGAAAAAAAATTCAAAAAAAATTACCGTAGCCCGCCGGCCCCCCCTTCCTCCACTGCCGGCGGCGCCGCCACCCTCCGCCCTCCATCGCATCGCGGCCGCCAACACACGGCCGTCGCTGTAGCCCACGCCTCTCCCCCAACCGCGCAAGGCAGTGCCATGCGCCAGTGCCTCCAGCCGCGACTTCCCTCCGCTGCCCCCACCATCGAACCGTCGCCAACAGCGGCCACCTTCCACCCGCGACCCTCCAACCGGCCGCCGCCTGCCACCTTCGCCGCTAACGATGGCCGCGCGTCACCACCGCCCGCAGATCCTCCTTTTCCTTTGCAGCGGCAGACCACCTCTGCCGCCAACGACTTTGGATAATTAATTAAAATTATTCAAGTGAAATTTTACATATTTTACCCAACTTGAGCTCTTGAATTCATATCTAACTCACGGTTGCTTTAAAAATTCCATAAAAATCAGAGATGATCCTGTGAATTGTGATTTAATTATTATCCAAATTTCATTTAAATTGGAGTTATCATGTTCCTTAAATAAATTGTAGAATTATTTTCGTAATTGATTTTTAATTAAATCCGCAGACATCATTTTTGCGAAATCTTAACTCTCCTGGATTGTTTGTTTCAACACCTTTTTGAGATAATTTGCTCTCTGGATAATTTGATAATGTGGAATATTAGAAATTAATTACTCACTATCACTCTATTTTCATTAAAAAAATCAATAAAAAATTCATACTTTGTAGAAAATTCCAAAAAAAATATAATAGTCTCCTTACATCATGTTTATATTCAAGTAAAAATTTCATGATTTTTGCTTTCTGTATGTGTGAAAAATGCGAAAAAACCCCATAAAAAAGTGTACATTTTTCATTGGTGCATTTTAACCCCTAAAATTCCAAAAAAAAATGTGTTGCATTCCTCATTGGATTAAGTTTCTAGAAAAAAAATATAATTTGGTTAAATTGGACTTATTTTCTATTAAAATTAATTTGGCAAAGTTATATGCTTTCTTATTAACTTGATTCACCCACGTATTGCATTTCATTTATTTTTACATTAAAAAAATACAAAAAAATCGCATTTGGAAACCTAAACCTAATTATTCTGAATTGAACTCGAAGTTGTTCCTTTGTCTCCTTGTGTTCAACCTTGGACTTACCCGGGATATAAATTAAAGCCGAGTCCTCTTCACGGAGATCTTCGATTCGATTCTGAACAATTCGCTAAGTACCTGTATTACAACGAGTGCAAATTAAACCACGTGCTCAGCGATCGATCAAGTATCGTAAGAGAGCTGCTTCTTCAAAAGGCGGTTTTCTCCAAATCAGAAGCTGCCTTTTGAAGAGACGGCTTCAAACTGAAGCCCCCTCTTCAAAATGCGGCTTTCTAGGCAGACAACCAAAAAAACAGCAAGACAGTTCTCTGTCTAGTGGTCGTATGTAACCTCACAAACGCCACTTACAACCTCTCTTTCTCGTTGCAATAGACAACCCAAACACACGTATCTGACTCATGCACATGAAAATTGTAATGTCGCTTGATGTGAAACATCTTCACAGAGTAGACCAAGTCAGCCTTTGACTTAAATATCATCCCGTTCCTCAGCTCCTCTGCAATACTAAATCCCTCTCCGGCAACGAAGGCATCCTCCTCATTTCTTATATAGCCAATGATGGCATCACCGCGGACATTGTAAAATGCTATATCAGACACAATGTGTGTCTTAGATTCCTCATCATTCTCTATTTCATCTTCCGTGTCATTCAACTCCAACTCTTCATCAGTGCTCACCCAATCAACTTCCCGAGTAATTGCGTCGCTCATATCAAAGGTAGAAACAAGATGAGCTCGAGTTATAGGTGAAGAGGCTCGAGTGACATTCGGTGATGACCCCTCTTGATGGGTTATATATAAAATTGGAAGATATGATGAACCAATCATTCCTGCATATTCAACATCGTGTATGTCATTATCGTACTCTACATTCGCCAGACAACTATTTCCGTTCCCCTCCTGTTTGTGAAACAATTTTAATTCACCACATTGTGTAGGTTCGAGCCAGAATAACGACATGATCTTCTCAACCAAGACGTCAAACTTCATGTTCGGAACTAACTTCAATGGTTTCATACGACTACCTTGATAAGTTGCGTCCTTCCCGAAATTTTGAATCCTCCCTCCAAAGTGAAAAAAGCGTAATATTTCCCTGCATCCTATATGTATCGAAAGACAATCACATCATGTACAACCACAAAGTAGGGTGACAGACAATCACATCATGTACAACCACAAAGTAGGGTGACTGCTATGGGTGAAGTGTTGCAAAATCATAAAAGTACAATCACAAACTAAGCAAATGCCATGGATTAAGAGATGCAAAACCTCACCTTAGGTCACTGATGAAGGACACATCGATGGAGGAGAATGACCTAGGTAGAGGATGCGTGGACGGAGGAGGATATATCATGTGGAGGAGGTGTCGACAACGACGTTCGTAGGCGGCAAAGAGGACAAGGGAGATGGGAGGCGAGCAGGGTGCGGTGGGAAGCAGGGGTTGCAGAAGGAGGAAAGTGCGGGCGGGGGAGGGGGGAGGGCTTCGCGTTCCGTTTCTTATTGAACAAAAGCCGCCTTCTGAAAGAGTGTCTTTCGCTAGAGCCGCCTCTTAAAAAGGCAGCTTTGTCTAATACAAAAGTGGTCTTTTGAAAATGCGGCTCCCTCACGGTACTTAATAAAAAATAAACTTCACCGTATGAGACGAGTATGATTGCAAGAAGACATCTTGGGCGAATTTTTCTCAACCATCAAATATAATATCAAGACTATGGAGTCCTAAAATTAAAACTGGATGGATAAATTGAGCATCTAAACCGAGTGGAAATAAGAAAATAAAACAACCACTTTGCAAGGATTACATGTGGCACTTGCCCCCACCAATGCATGGAAAATTCACGTGTATATATGGCAAAAGAAAGGGAAAGGTCTAATTTACGTCCATACTAAGTCAAAATCCATTATATTATTAATGTTATACTATTAAAAGTCATGGCTCATGGTCCTATCTTCATCCAACAAAATATTTCTAAAAATATCTGATAAATTGTTGGAGGAAAACATCTAAATTTTTCAAGGAAATATAGGATTAGAAAGATGATGAAATTGTTCGAGTAAATATATTGACAATAAATTACATGTTCTCTTGAGTGCAAGGTTTCTTGACTAGCAAGAACTGTCAACATACTGATTATATTAATGGAGCTAATTAACTGATATAAAAAATGGTGAAGCCTTCTCCCACTTTAAGTAGGGTCGGCTTCAAGGATTCTTTCTCAAGTGCATGTTGAAAGATCCGACTATTTTTTTGTTGGTTGTCGATCACCTAATGCAATGCCCACAAGGAGGGATTTGAACCCTGATCTTTTGGGTGGTAGACAAGTTGCATTACCACCAGACCATTGGAGTGGGTGCAAACCAATTAACTGATATAATTGGTGAATATCATTGTGAACATGTAATACGAGAATTTGCTCATGTTCCCCCCTCGTTGTGGGTGTCATTCTCACTTAATAACTAATTTGAGTATGGTGCACTATTACTTCATTTCGTTGAATTGAAGAAGAACCTCTTGCCCTTGCCCTAGGCTTGGTGCAAAGCACTAAATATATAATATATAGTTACGATGACATAGCCTCTTTTCGACTTACTTTGTACATTTTTTATTAATTAAGGGGTGGGGGAGAGGGGGTTAAACCCTGATCTTTAAAGTGGGAGCGAGCCCATTGCTTCTACAACGACCTTGTAACTAGATAGAAAGGGATATCTTTACTTAATTCACTACTATACTAGAACCATCTGAAATATCCCACCTTGCTTGCCTTGTGATTAGGGATGCAAATGGATAGAGATACATCCATATCTGATCCGCCACCATATCCATTTTATACAGGTTTTCACATCCATACATATATATGTTTTAAAAAGATACAGATACGGCCATATTCGCAAACATCCATATTTGTATCCATATATATCTATTTTCATATATAAACATAGTTGTTTTATTGTTTATATATTTTTATCCATATTTAACACAACTCTGTATCTTATTTCACAATATTTAGTAAAATTATTACGATATAAACACATTTAGTATATTTATATCATGTGTATTTCATCCGCTACATGTACATTTAAGTGAATCTATAGGGTATTTCTAGTATTACTCGTATACTATCTGTTTTATATCGGTATTTGTTGTTTAAGGATATGGTAATGTAGTTTAAATCATGTAAGGTCGTATCGATTTCGATATCGTATCTATACGATATTTCGACGTTATATCGAAGATATATCAACGATATATCGCCGAAATATCGCACATATCGACGAGCCTTTGTGAAGAAAATGCCTGGAAATCGGGATATATCACCATATCGATGCCCATATCAGTCCCATGTCGATATCGATATATCGACGATATATCGTCGATATATCATGATTTTTCCTTCCATGGTTTAAATATCCATCAATATACATATATGCATAGTATTCATATTTAAAAATAGATAAGAATATGATAACACCTATATCTGTATTTGTATCCATCCAGGTGCATCCCTACGCATGATGCTAAAAGGTCTCATATGTCGATGTAGTTTTCTACTTTCTCAAATTCCCACGAACTCCTTCCCCTAATATCCAACCACCTAGTATAGATGGTGAAAAAATCGGAGCTGGTCGATCGAATAGGGAGAATCGTTCCTATCATGTGATAAGGATCATCACACTTCCTTGCTTCTAGCCCCTGTCACTTCTTGCAGGGAGGGTTTCCTACTAGGCTTGTACTCACTATCACTAGCCTCACTATCTGTCAAAGCTAGAGTTATGAATAATCTAAGCAAGCATATATGAATAAAATGCACGTTCAAGCAGGAAAATTGGACTCGGACGTACACAAGAAACATTATTCCCCGTATATGGTGCTCAAAAGTTTTTATTGTTAAGTGTAGTGATCAAGCCACCTCTAATATAGGTGGCTCGTGTCTAAAGGCAAGCAACCTCTCGTGGAGGCGGCTATAGTGGTTTTCAGCAAAGCCGCAACTGTTGTAGACGTCTTGTGCTGCTAGACGTAAGCGGTTGGTGGTGCTACCCAAAAGCCACCTCCACTAGGGCTAGCTTGAGACTGATAGATATAACCTAAAAAGATTGTGATAATATGCTTTCAAAACCTATGAAGGCTTGCATCCCCTAAATATTTTGAAAGATGACATCAAGTACATCTAACAACAACCTTTGTAGGTTCTCAAACTAAAGCTGCCTCCGTAGAGGCGGCTTTTAGCCTAGCATCAAAAACAGCCTACACCAATTGTAGCTTTTGTCTAGTAGCATAAGCCACGTAAGCCACCTACACCAATCATGGCTTTATTGACAATCACCGTAGCTGCCTCCATGAGAGGCAGCTCACTTTAAGACAAGAGTCACCTCTCCACGAGAGGCAGCTTGCTTTTAAAACTAGAGCAACCTCCACTAGAGGCGGCTTCATCACCATACTTAACAAAAAAGACCTTTTGCCATCGTATAAGGGGAATAATGTTTATTTTATACCACCTACCCAAATTTTCCTCCAAGTTCAAGATAGGCAACCCAATCCTAATAGGGGAAAATAGATAATTGGTCTGAGATATAGAGACCACCACAACATGGGAATATTCATTCCTCCTTGCACTTAGTCACCATGGATGGTATTGAAAGAAAAGCATCCTCTTCATCAACCTTTACACCTTATAAACATGCCTGCAATCAATGGCACCCAAACATACCTCAGGATACTTCCTATCCAATAAATGGTACCCAAACATACCACACTTTTAAGGGATAATTCATATCAAATGTGCCTTGAATTGGTCTGTCAACAAACTAATTAAATCAATTAAACCAATTGACTAAAATAATTGGTGTATATCAGTGATTTGGAGAAAAAAGTAGAGAATGAATGACTTGTCTTATTAAAGGGGTCTATGATTTCTTATATTGCGCGAAACCCTAGAGAGGTAACATAGAGAAAATTACATAGACTACAAAGGGATTAAATTACTCAATAACTAAATAAATTAGCCATGGAACTAGGATAACATGCATCTATATAAGTGGTGACATTAGTGTGGTCATTGACTCAGTAGAAGAGGCCTCGCCCTGGACACTCCTTCAGATATCGAAGAATCAGAAGAACATCCTGCCAATGACTATAGAGAGACCTCTCCATGTCTTGATTGTACCTGCTCACATCATACAATATATATGGATTAATGACAGTAAGATAGAGTCGTTTACCTATTAGGATTCTATATCGTATAGTATCCTCAAACTCAAGACCAACAGATGTAGAATGAATTCGTAAATATGCTGGGATGCCATATGGTTTTCACCCAAGTAGGTCACCCTCTGTGAGAATATCTAACCAATACTTCCATTGTGGTAGGTGTAATCCCTATGTAGTGCGTATCACCTCAATGCCAAGAAAGTATTAGGGTTTGACCAAGGTCCACCATCATAAACATCTTCTGGAGGAAGGACTTGGTCTCTAGAATGCCTACTTTATCATCACCATAACTACCATATCATCAACATAGACAATCAGTATAACAATGCCAATAGACCATCATCTAACATAAAGAAAGTCATGTTGAGTGAACTCAAGAGCATTATCAACCCTGAAGGTCTTAATACAAGTAGAGAAAGATGTTTTAATCAACTGAAATACTTGACAATTTTATTAATATCCGATCGTTCCCTTATTAAATAAATCGAGAAAACATGCTATAATCATCCAAAATGCATTAAATTACATACGGTTACCTATAGTGTACTATATAAGGTTCCAAATGTAACAATGGACTAAAAAGAGAGGAGACGATCGGCGAGAATCAACCCTAGGAGGGAAGGAGGCTCTATGATGCTTGTCAAACCGATACGCTTCGTACTCAAATGGCTTTTGAGATGATAGCTCGGAAAACATTTGGGAAAGGGCTTTAGTAGTCGAATGACTGAGCCGCAGATGCCCAGTAGAAACATAAACACCACCAAAAAAAGTAGAATCGGTAGGCATATCAAGATAGTAGAGGCCGAAAATAGCAATAAAATTTGTCAAAATTTACTTGACAGTTCAACTCAACAAATAGTTTATGAACAAATAATAAGCTCAAAGGAAAGTCAAGAATGCAGTAAACACCGAAGAGCCTGAGTTTGGAGGAAAAATCCATAGTTCCAACTGTTGTAATGAATGGGCACCGTTGACTAGTCGAACCGACTTCACAATGGAAGAAGGTTGAGAGGAGGTCAGCAGACTACCTTCTTCCACCAAGTGAGTAGACACATTAGAATCAATAATCCATGTCGGTGTTATGGTAGAAGCAAAGTTGTCTACCGTACATGAGGTAGTAGCCAGATGCGTAAAAGGAGTAGTCCCACTTGAGGTAAAATTCTGAAGCAGCAGCATCATGTGTGAGTAATATATGGCAGATAGTTGGATTGTTTGTGCATTGGGTTCCTAATCAAAAGCTGCCTCTGTCATAGTTGCATCATAGTCAGCTAATATTGGCATGTGGGGGCATGCCAAACTTTGTCCAACGCCTCTTAGATGGGTGATTATTCTTCTAGCAGTGAATACACAACATATGGCCACGACCTCAGCCATGACCAGAGTCGTGACCTTGACCTTCTCGCAAGCTAAAGCGGCCTCCTCATCCGGATGAAGCTAGTAAAGCATAGTTCTTCACAGGTTGTAAAGGACTACAACAAGTAGAAATCTAAATCTACTATAGGCAATGAAAGATGACCTTGATCGATGACACGTGTCAAATGTGAGCAACTGGTCCTTCATAGTCTGATAGCGAGGACGGAGACCTGCTAGGAACATGTAGACTTGCCACACAGATCTCTCAATCACATGTTTAGGACAACATGCTAGCTAGGAGATGGCAAGTTCCTTATATTCCATGAGGGTGAACTCTCCCTGAGAGGCAGACCAAATCCGCATATAGATGTCGCCAAGGCGAAACATGATAGTCTACTGAGATGAGTCTATGTCAGTTCATCCCACGTCTTTCGTTGTGTCCTTGTACAAGAGATTCATCGTAATGTGGGATCCCATGCTACTGGTCATCTATATAATGACCCAATAGTTGTCACCTAGCCAGGACTCATAGTCCTTGTCAGTCACTTGTAGGGGCTCCTTTATCAATATCGATATATTCCTCTAACCACCGATGAACACCTTAAAAGTCAAAACCTAGCACACTTGATTCTCTGCGCCATTGAGTTTGATAGAAGTACCCTAAATCATCACAAAGGATGTAAAGAACAAGGATTTTGTTTCGGTAGGAGTCGTGGTCATCGCGGTCAAAGATAATAATCACAAAGTTGTGTGAGGAGTTATGCAAACATGAGCCTTAGGTCATGCAGACCCAACCTACGCACTAGGGCTGACACACAAAGGGAACTTCACACACAAGGTGATTGTGCAAAAGGTTGTTGCACACAAGAGATGTGCCATGTATGAGGCCATCGAGGAAAAGGTTCATGTGCACAAGGTGCATGCACGAAAAAGGTCTTCGCGCAATGCACGATGGTCAGGACAAGAGATGATGATGGTCTCAACTGTTGTTCTTTCGGAATAATTAGGCCACTACTACACGCTCGAACCATGCGAGGAAGGTGGCCCAACTCTGATGGCGATGGGTTCAATTTCCCCAACTCTCGATGACAATGGGTTCAAGTCCTTGTAGGGATTGATTCTTCTAGAAAGTGTAGGCGATGGCCCGAACTCTCGAAACAAGACAGGTGATGGGTCATGTGGTCCCGTTAGTCATATATCACATGATACTAGATGGTGTCAGGCGATGCCCAAGGTTTAAGTGATGCCCTAGGAAGTGGTTTCGAACCATTCCTAAACGATGACAACCCTACACAGGAGGCCTTCGAGGCAACTACATGTTCGGCTAGAGAGTTTTCATACAACCGAGAGAGGTTGGAGTTGGCAACGGGTTTGTTTGGTACGAACCCTGGTCTATAAATGTGAATGACTTGCATTATTCAAGGAGTATGGGGTTTCTTATGTAACGTGAAGCCCTAGATCCCAAAATCAGATAATTACACAAGAAACCCCAAAGGAGTTACAAGCCTCAACGAAAAAACAAAAAGAAATAAAAGAAGATAATTGAATAACTTCAACAATTCTAAATACTTGTAATGCATGTATGTTAATATTGACAAATATATAGGCAACACGCAACTACAATGCACACATAAACATATTAGTCCAATATTCTACATATACATAAATTTACACATGTATAATAGTTCTAACTATTAATATTATAAAGATAACACATATATACACATGCACACATATAATTCACATAAATTTACATACACACATGTATGTGTACATATATTAGTCCTAAATTCTACATACACATAAATTTACATATGTATAAAAGTTCTAATTATTAATATTATAAAGATATCACACACACGTACACACTTCCACACAAACATATATCTATGCACACACATACGCATACACACATGCATATGCATACACACATATACATCTACATAGGCGCATTCACACATATACATACATAGATGCATGTATGGGTCCCAAGTTTTACTTACACACTTGCATTTACATGTATACATTAGTACTAACTACTAAGTTCTACATACAAAAATATTTACACATTCAAATATGTGATATAATTACAGATATAGTATTTACACACACATAAATGTATATATAGACTTATGCATGACGAATCTTTTTCTTCTAAAAGACATGCACGTAGATATATTGCATATGTATACATACCCATTCATTAGCACTACAAGTAAACATATACACATGTAGATAAATATACATGGACATGTATATACACATACATATACACAAACTTGAATATATACACTTACGTTTGAAATATCAATGATATCGATATTGACAAGACATGAATTTCAATATACCCATGTATATCCTCTTCCAGGATATCGATAGATATCTCGCAATATATGTGAGATTTCGGTCTATCATAAGATATCGCCGAATGGTTTTTGACTAGAAGTTCCTAGATTTTTGTATATATTGACCTCATTCTAATTCTTGAGTATTTGCTAGATAATACCTACAAATAATAGGATGTTAGGGAGATTTATTTTGACATTTTCGCTTTTATGGATTTTTTATATTAACATTGATTTATCATAAAAAATTGTAGCATACAAGACCTTAGAGTTGAACTGTTAATTTCAGATTTAGATTTTCTTAATTTTAATAACCATTAAATTTCATAGATGCAAAATTCGAATTTTTAAAATTAGTATTAGTATACTGCTGTAAATAATATCATCATATACATTGATTACTAAATAGGTTTTCATGTGCCCAGTGAGGGGGACAAGTCCATTGCAATAGATGATGTGGTCTATATACTAGTCGGAGGGTTGTGTTTGCTTGCCTCATAGCTTGAAGGAAAAGTGGAAGGTCAGAGTAGGAAGCCACGTCAGGATAGGGATGAGACGCTTCTTTCTTTGTTCAAAAGATTCGATTAATGTCCAGTCCAAGATCAAATATCAGGGAGTTGGAGACAATGTAGGTCGTCCAAGCCTACCTCTGACTCTTTCTTCTTGACCTCGTTTGACTCAACTTTCTGGCCTGGCTCCCTCTAGTGATATCCTGAGGGTTGGTGTGGTGGGAGGTAGAGGTGGGCTCGTTGGATTGGAGTACTGGGAACAGGCGAAACTCAGATATGAACTGGGTAAATGGAAACGGAAACATGATTATTAAATAGGTTTTCATGTGTCTAGGTTTTCATGTATCTTCGGTGTGTGTATGTGTGTTCATCTTCACTTAATATGTAATATAATAACCTAGGTGATCCGGTGTGTGCTACATGTGTCTTCAAAGATCTCATTCGAGAATCAAAATCATGGATTCACACTTTGCCCCCTCTGAATCTGAGGCACCTAATGCTCATAGAGACAATGACATATAGGATGGAGGTATACCACTGCACCATATAACAACAAATTCAAGCAAGAATGCAAGTTTTGCAGGAAGAGACTCGAAGGAGGGGGGTCACTAGGGCATATAGGAGGGAGACATAACATAAGAATCATTCAGTAAGTCTGAGAGGGAACTCATTGTTACTCGAGGGAGTAGTTTCCATGCTATTGGCAGTGAGGGTGGTATTGATGGTGCACCAGTATCATCACCCGTGAAAAACTCAAAGGGAAAGGGAGTTCTTGAAGAGGAGTAATCCATGCGCTACAATCCAAGTAAGGACCCTAGATTTAAGATGGCCAAAGGAATGTTTTCAAATGCCAACGGAAGGGTCATTAGCAAGTAGTTTTTTGGAGAGCATTCCTGCAAAAATTGCTAATGGACCTTTTTTCGCAACATACAATCAATGAGATTGTGCAAACGAGTACATGGTTGCCATAGTACATGTTGACCTTGATGTGCGATGGTTGAATAAGCTACACGAGGAAGCATATCATCAATTACCTCCAGTACTATGATGGGAGATGAATTTTTTGAAATTTGTCGATGCATCTTCCCATGTGAAAGACCATATGTACCTACTGAAGTTGACAAAGATAGTCGTCAAAGGTATTGTGAAAAATAATACCGTGCAAATAGTTGCAGACAGTAGCATGAAATTCAATAAAAATCTATGACAAGGAGATTCAGTTCTACTCAAACTCCAGTCTGTTTGTTCCTCCTTACCTACACGTCATGAGAAGCAACGTCATTGACAACAAGCGTTAGTTGTGTGCATTGAGTTGATATTGTCTATAGTGTCTTGTATCCTGAGTTTGAGTGATTTCTTTTTGTTTGTCCAAGCTGAGCATTGCATGCTCCAGCTTGAGGGGGAGTGTTGGAGAATGCATCATTTATATGTAGCAAGGCCTTAAATGTTGGTTTCGGGCACCATTTCAGTGACTGGCTAAAACAGAATTTCGGTCGAATTTCGACAGAAATTTCAATCATTTAAGTCATTTTTTGTACTAGGGCCCCATATTTCGGTCATCTTGGCCATTTCGGTCGAATTTTGATTTCGACGGAATATCGAAATTCGACAGAATTTCGCCGAAATTTGACGCCATGATATGTAGATGGATAAACGGATCTCTCCATGATCCATGTATCACATCATGAGTTTCGTCCCACATCTACTAGTGCTGGGACTTGGAGGGTTTGTGGAGTCTATATAAGAAGCCCCGGACCTCTTGTATTTAGTGAGAAAGTGCAATGTATAAATCAGCCCTTTGAGGCGTTCTCCCATTGTTTCATTTCGCTCCTTAGGGAGTAGGGTTTCACGTTAAATCGTGTGTTCTTCTCTATTCTTTATCTTTTATTTGTGATACACGTCTGCAATGTATTTTCTAACAAATCTTGTAAAGGACGAAAAGGTACAAACATTTTATACAGATAAGTTAGGAAGTGAAACACATAAAGCTTTATTCAACGAAAATTTTATGGCATACTCTTGATATGCCTTAAATCATAACAATCTGTTCTGTTGTACCAAGTTGAAGAACCGTTTCTATGCACCATCCACAAGAAGGGCAGTGGGCAGGCGAAACCCGTCCTTGTGCCACACCTACCAACACGAAGGTCTCGCCCCCATCTCAAAACGAATTTTTATTTGGGTATTTGTATCTATTTGTATGGAACTCTGGGAGTTCTATATAAAGTTCCTAAAATTGGGGTTCGCTACATCCTATGTATTTTCCCTTATCCACATATAGTGAAAATGATCGCCGGCATTTTCAGGTGAACATTGTAAATCCATGTGTATGTAGTTTGTTTATTTGTGGTTTTTTCTTATTTGCTTCCTCTACTCATAATACATACTATAACTTAACGTGTGTGAAGTTCTTTACAGATTCATTACCCATATTCAAAAGAATTACCACAACCAATGGATGGGGCAATAGTATTCCTATAATACTCCATACATATGCTACTTTCCAAGTTGTAAGAGTGTTATTTATTAAATTCATTTTCTCTTTTGATTTTTCCATAAATGAATGGTGGTTATTGTGCTAGTTAGAAGCTCCTAATTTGAGGAAATTGGTAGTAAAAGTGTTGTTACAAACTGCATATGTTGTAGGATGCCAGAAGAACTGGAACAAATTCAACTTGTTTGTACCATCACATCCATTCCAAAAGAAGAAACATGTCGGGAGAAGGGGAGTTGCAATTGAAGATTAAACATGCAAGAGGGACATAATAAAGGAGACTACACAGACTACATCGACCTTGCATATTAGTCCAAAATGCATGATAACGATGTAAAGGAATATGTCCATCAGAAGTGGATGGATTCTAATGGTGTGTCAATACTTGATGAAGTAAGAGGAAGGCCGGATCAAAATATAAGTCAACAAATAGGTGTAGATGTCGACAATTACATGGCAAGATTCAGTCGGATGACAGATCTTCTTGGAGGGTAGAAAATGATGATCATGTTAAGGACATGATTTCCACCACTCAAATCAGAATAGAAATCAAATGATGACTGTAGAGATTATGACAATGAATGCAGTTAGTGGTGGTTGTGATGTACAAATATATTTAAGTGGCACTGGTGGTGGACCGCATGATACACTATTCAATAAAGGGCTAAAAGCATGTCTAACTTGATGTAATGTTGTACTGATGCACCAAAACAATTTGTCCCAAGTCCAAGTTTTGGTTCTGCATGAAGGATTTGATGTCTTCAGTTGGTTCATTATGCAAGGACGTAGACAAGTCACATCTTATGATGGAACAACATCAAACCCTTTAGGTAGATGTGGATCACATAATTGAAAGATCATTTTGACATGTTGCATGATATTTTGATGCTCCTCCTCAATCTCCTCCATCTTATGGGTATGGACGCAGGGCTATGATTACAATGGTTATGATTACAATGGTTAAACTATCAAGGTACCCAAAAAATGCTATGATCCTTAGTCACAATTTTAGAGCGAGACAAGTTTTTTATGATGATAATTATAGTATCTTTCTTGACTAAGACATAATGCCTCCTCCTCCTCCCGAAGATTATCCACACCAATGAGACCGTCTCCGACTCCATTATCATCACGAGGTTACCAAACACCTTTGATATCGACTCCAGATCCAGTGACGCTTATCCCCACATTGGGATCCTAAAATGTGAATGAACATAAATATATGTAGCATGTGATGGATTACATATAACATGGGAGAATTATCGTAAGTGTATAGAGATGATAATACAAAATCAACAACAAGGAAGGGAGGTCATTGTATACTCCTTGCAACTCTTGTGTTTTATCGTCTTTAAGAAAGATTTTATTTTATTAGTGTGGAGAAAAGAACGAGTCGTAGTATTTATTTTAATAGGTCTAATGTCTCTTATATAGAGAGTAACCCTAGAGAACAAAAAAGGGGGAAAATACATAAGACCCCGAAGGGTTACATGACACAAATAAAGTAGAAAATGTAATAACTCTAACGCTCCCCCTTAAGTTGGAGCATATATGTCCATCAGGACCATCTTGAAAATTAAATACAAAAGGTGCTTCTTCGGTAGTGCCTTCGTGAACATGTTTGCAAGTTGAAGTTCAGTGGAGATGTGTGGAGTGCTGATCTTTCTTCCTCATACTGCAACACGAATGAAATGACAATCAACTTCAATGTGTTTTGTCCTCTCATGGAAAATAGGACCGGTGGCAATGTATGTAACAGACTTCTTATTACAGTATAAAGGTACCAGAGTAGCAACTGAAAGTCCAAGTTCTTTAGAAAAGAGACAAGCCATGTGATCTCACAATTGGCTTGAGCCATTACCCTGTATTATAACTCTGCACTTGATTTGGAGACCATTGTCTGCTTCTTGCTTCGCCAAGTAACCAAGTTGGAACAAACATGGCGCAACCTATAGTAGATCGGCGATCCTCAGGCGAACATGCATAGCCAACATCTGTATAGGCAGAGACATTAGTGTGCTCATTCACTCCATAAAAGATCCCAAGTCTGGAAAATCCCTTCAAGTATCGAACCACCAGAAGTACATCCAGCCAATGACTGTAAAGATGCATCTTTATTTGTTGGCTACCTCTACTCACAACATATGATATATCTGACGTAGTAACAGTGAGATAGAGCAATTTACCCACTAGGCTTCTATACCATGTAGTATTCTCAAACATTTGATCAGTAGATGTGGAATGTTTTCTCACTTCTGTAGGGATGCTAGACGGTTTGCATCCAAGTGGCCATGCGTCAGTTAGAATGTCAAGGCAATACTTCCTCTATGAGAGATGGAGCCCCTCTATAGTGTGTATCACTTGAATGCCAAGAAAGTAACAGAGTTAGCCAAGATCTTTCGTGACAAAGACCTTTTGGAGGAAGGTCTTGGTTTCTAAAATGTCACGTCGTCGTCTCCTGTGATAACCCACCGCCAAGGCAATGTGGGATATTCTAGCATCTACTTATGCCCAAGCGAAGAATGAGGCAAAGATTCTCCCGCTTCAATTTGACATTTACATGGTCAAGCAGAATGACCGTCCATGGCACATATTCTATTCCTCGCTTCATGACATGTTTGAGAAGCTTCACAGCGTCATGCCTGTTATGACATCCACTGAGCAATAGATGGCATACAAGATCTCCATGATGGTTGGAGTCTTTTTGGATGCGCTCAACCAAGAGTATGATACAGCATGAGCACAACTCTTTACTGGGGCGACCATACCTCCCATGGAGGAGAACTAAAGTCGTCTTAGCATGCTTCTTATTCCTCCTACTGCCACTCCACAACCCTCTTCAGTGATCGCTACTTCTCGCGACAAAGGAGGGTCTACCCAGTTCAGAGGGCGTAGTCCTCGTGGCAGAGACGGTGGACACTCAAAGGACACATGCCATTTGAAGCATGGATGCCCTGTATTTGCTTGTATGGCAAAACAAATCGAGCCTTCAGAGACTCCAGCTTCATGCTTGGATGACATTGTTTCTCGTATATGATAGATCATCACTCCGGTAACCGGCACCACCACTACAGGATCTACAGATACTATAGCTGCAGCCAGAGCCTCGCCGAGCTCCTCGAATATCGCTTACGCTTTTACTGGCAGTAGCAGTGCAGATATGATAGAGTGGATCATGGAATCTGACACATACCACCATCTGTGCAGAGACAGAGCCCAATTCAAGTCCTACAAGACTATATATCCTGGCAGATGGGTTGCTATTGCTAATGGGGTCCACTTACCCATCACACGACAGGGGGAGGTGTATTTGACACCATCCAGGCACCTTCAGAATGTTTTATATGCCCTTAAATTTCTTATCAACTCACTTTCTATAAGTCAGATTACTAAGGATCCGCATTACCGTGAAATTTTGTACCCTTCGTCTCTTGTGTTTCAGGACATACTCACGGCAGGGTGATTGGATGTGGTCATGAGCATCAGGGGCTCTATAGACTGGTCCATCCTCCTCATGTCGGTGCCTCAACTATTCCTATTGTATCAGTCTCATTGTACACATGGCACCTTCGTTTTGGCCATGTTCTTCTACAAAAGACGTGTCATGTCCTCTCATAGATCTCAGCGTGATCTTCCTTTCAGTGCGAGGCTTGCCACTTGGGAAGCACTACAGTTCCTCCTTTCCATCTTGTCAAAGTCGGAGCAGTTCTCAGTTGCTTGAGATCCTTCATTTAGATATCTAGGGTCCGAGTTATGTTCCTGATTACCAGTGACATCATTTTTATGCGGTCGTTGTACATGATTTTTCTAGACTCTCTTGGATTTTCCTTTTGAAAAATAAGTCTGAGGTTGAGTCTGTTATTAAGTCATTCATTAATGAGATATAGAATATTTTTTCTACCAACGTCAAATATCTATGTTCTAATAATGCCTTAGAGTTTTGCACTCTATAGTGTTCTGAGTTTCTCAGGTCTCTTAGCATTGTACACTAGACCTCGGGTGCACATACATCTCATCAGAATGATGTTGCCGAGCACAAACACCGTCACTTACTCGATCTAACCAGAACCCTCTTGATTCAGAGTTGTACTCTGTTATCAAGTCAATAATTAATGAGATACAGAATATTTTTCTGCAAATGTCAAATATCTATGTTCTGATAATGCCTTCAAGTTTTGCACACTATAGCTTTCTGAGTACTCTGTTATCAAGTCAATAATTAATGAGATACAGAATATTTTTCTGCCAATGTCAAATATCTATGTTCTGATAATGCCTTCAAGTTTTGCACACTATAGCTTTCTGAGTTTCTCATGTCTCTTGGCATTATACACCAGACCTGAGGTGCACATACATCTCAGCAGAATGGTATTGCCGAGTGCAAACACCGTCACTTACTCGATCTTACCAGAACCATGTTGATTCAGAGTTGTGCTCCTCATGATTACTGGGGTGATGTGGTTCTCACTACTTGCTACTTAATGAACCGCATGCCTTCCTCTGTTTTGAGAGAAAATATCCCTTTCTCGATTATGTTTCCCAAGAAGTATCTATTCTCCCTCACACCTCGTGTGTTTGATATGTAGCCTTTGTTCATGATTTTTCTCTTGGTCATGACAAGCTCTTTCCCAGAGCTGTCAAGTGTGTTTTTGTTGGCCACTCTCAATACCCAAAAGGGATACCGTTGCTTTGATCCACTTCGATGGAATTACTTTGCCAATTCTAATGTTACATTTTCGAGGCTCACGTACTTCTCTCCTACAGGTGAAAGACTGGCCCCATCAGACTCTAATGACAAGATCTATATGCCTCCACCTCCTACAATCCTACCACCACCTACACCGACTCATGATCATCCACTGCCCAATCCACTACCACCACCATCTCTTGTACCTACTCCTGCTCCTTTACCTGCTCATATGGCTGCCTATGGACCACCACACCCACATTGTTTAAATTTTTGCCACGTGTGTTTACACGCAGGTCTCTCTCTGTTCCCCTACTCGCAGGTCTTCTCCATCATACAGCATGCCTCAGGTATGTAATGAGCACATTATTTATAATGATGGCACTACCGAGTTGTTTGTGCAGCAGGAGTCACTACAGGATAAGCAAATACCCTCTCAAGAAGAAAACTTACAGGTTCAGGACATAGCAGATCATCTTAATGCGTCAATTGCTCTGCAAAAGCAGAGACGTACGTGTGCTACAAATTCTCTTGCAGCTCATGTTTCCTTGAGCAAACTTTCAGCGGATTTTAGAAGATTTACCCTGACACTATCAGCCATGGAGATACCACGGACACATCAGGAGGCTATTTAGGACAGTTAGTGGCTAGAGGAGATGGTCGTGACACAGTCGTGTGGCACTTGGAGTCTTGTTTCAGCTCCAGTTAGTGCATCCGTTTGTTGGATGCAAGTGGGTGTTCACTATGAAGCACCATGCATATGGCAGTGTGGATCGCTACAAGACAGGACTTGTGGCACGTGGGTTCACCCAGACATATGGGGTGGACTATCAGGACACTTTTTCTCCGGTTGTCAGATATTCTACAATGTGCATCCTTCTGTATGGTGCTAAAGTGCTAAGCCTTCTCCCACTATAAGTAGGGTCAGCTACATGGATTCTTGCTCAAATCTATGTTGAAAGATTCGACTATTTTACGCTGGCCGTCGACTACCTAACGCAACCCCTGCAAGAGTGGGATTCGAACCCTGGTCTTTTGTGTGGTAGACACACTGTACTACCACTAGACCATTAAGTGGGTTTTTCTGTATGGTGCTACGACACGAAATTTTACCCTCTATCAGCTTGATGTGAAGAATATTTTTCCATATGGTGATCTACAGGAGGAGGTCTACATGCAACAAACACCTAGATTCGCTGCTAAGGGAGGTGTCAGAAGGTTTGCATGCTATACAGGGCTATTTATTGCCTTAAGTAGAGTACAAGAGCATGGTTCCAAAGGCTTCTCTTTTCATTGTGAACAACCATGCCTTCCATGAGAGGACCAAGCACATAGAGGTGGATTGTCATTACACTCGTGACATGATATAGAAGGGTCTCATCGCCTCTACTCATGTCAGCTCTGGAGACCAGACAACAGATATACCTACTAAGACCTTAGCTAGAGGGACATACCAGATATGCTACTCCAAGCTGAGTCTGATTGATATCTACACACTCCAGCTTGAGAGGGAGCGTTGAGATATTAGTTATCTTTTATAGTGTCTATGTAATTTCTATTTCTTTGCCATCTTCATGTAATTTGCCCAAAAGGTTTCTCTCCTATATAAAAGAACCCTAGGGCCTCATCAATAAAGCAATTTATTCTTTCATTTCTAGAATAGAAAAATGCTCTTTATTTTAATAATGAAAATTTGAATAATAAAACTAGTCTTAGACTTGTTTGTTAGTAGAAAAAATCAAGAAACGCTAAAAAAACATCGACATCAATAAATAAAGCACGTACCTTGGTGATTACGAACACAACTGGGATCCCAAATATTAAAATTCACCAACTCAAATATAGAACTACTGCTACAACTCTGACGAATAAAAAACTAGTACGGTGAAGCTTCCTAAGCTCGCATGACTTGTACTGCAACATGGAATGAGAAGGAATCTACGGGAGGACTCTACACAACTTCTGCACAGGAAGATGTCTAAACCAAAGATGCCACATGTACAAAGAAATTGATCCAATGGGAATAGAAGATATGATTGTATAAAAAGACTAGACCCGTACATTGAGTCCCCAGTGCCCACAACCACATCCAATCACCTTGCTCGTGAGTATATCATTAAACACAAGAGGAAAGCAATCAAATATGATACAACAATTCAGATCCTTGGTAATATGACTTAATAGATAATAAGTTCAGAGAAAAATCGGGTGAATGCAGCATATTCTGCAAACGCATGGGCGGTGCCAACGGAATCCCTTCCAGTCATATAATAGGCGAATGTATCATGTTGAAATCTAGAATGCGTAAGCAAAATCAAGATCAAAATAATAAGATATTGAAGGACATCATGATTTTACGTAGAACCCTACAGACATTAACATGTGATATTCAACAATGAATACCATGCAATTGGGAGGGCACAACTAACATTAACATGTGATATTCAATAATGATCTCCAATCTGAGAAAGAGATGGGAATCTTTCTCTAAAGATTGATTTTTGACCGACTTCTTGATGTAGGTCATCTGCATAAGAATAGATATTCGTAAGTGTCGAAATAGTCAAGTCAAAGAGTTGACTTGATGAGGTCGAGATAAACTGAGACATGAATCGTAACTATCACGATCATACACACATCCTTTAACCGGAGACAGATATACTTCTATATGCATGAGTGTGTACATTAGACAGACCAATAGGTTGAAGGCCTAACCGAGATCCATATACCCGTAAGTTGGTGTGCATATAAAGACATAGAAATATGATCTCTCAAAGGAATTATACAGGTTCATACTTGATGAACCGGAAGATAGAGCTCACTCATACGATGTTTTGGGTTCATAAAGAATTCCATGCATAGTCGTTTTGTTTATGAAATGAGAAACGAAATTGCGATATTAATATATGCTTTTGGAAAGTATATGATTAATAATAATATTATCGTCCAATTATCGAATAAGAAATCTATTAATATATTCCGAAGAAGAAAAGTCAAACTAAGGTTTGGACTTCGGATATATCAAAGTCATCCATTGTGAATGATGAATAAGTATTGGAAATACTCATGGTTAAATCTATCTTAATAAATCATCTACCATGACACTTCCATTCCGAGGAAAAGATGAAACCAGATGCAATTTAATGGCTTCATTTCTTAGCTTAATGATTTGAGAATTAATCAGAATAAATCTCATTTTATTTGAATCCAATATCCAATTTCAATTTCAATGTTTAAATGTTGGAAAGTAAAATAGTAATGAAAATGGATATGGACACACTCCTTGAGCCCATTTCTAAGCTCCAAATGGTTTAAACTATGATTAGAAATGGTCAAGGAAGCTGGTTTAGCTCACTGATGCATTCTCCAGCTCATATAGAGTGTGGTGTGTTGCATTGAACTCACTTAGAGAGTAAATTGTTCAGCTTGAGCTCAAAGATTACACTCGCTACACTAAAATTGGTATAAATCCTGAAATTGGATAGTTATCCAAATTTCAAGTCACTATACGTGGATAGTATGATCTCCCTGATATTATCTTCAAGTATATGTATTTGTAACTCACGAGTCCTTATTGGATTGGGAATCGTACTATGTGATGTCACTATCAGACAATAATTGTTATTATCATAATCAAATTTGTACAAGTGTATTTTTATGAATATAATTCACAAATATAATTCATTAATTAATATGAATAATGATTCATAATAATTAATATGTATATGAATTAGATTAATATAACTATTTCAAAGCACTTATGTGAATATGATTTACATTAGAAATTAAATGTAAATTGGATTTACAATTTTGTTTGGATTTATGAATAAGATTCATAAGGTATGAGGGTTCAATTACCAATTATGATAAGTAGATTATCATGATGATAATTGAGCAACAAACTCCAACAACCTTTAGGACAAGGTGGATGTCCATGCTTAGAGAAGTATGGGATGTCCAACACGAGAGTCCTAATAAGATTAGGCTATCCTAATTTGTTGCTAATTTTTTTGCGTTAATTAATTGATAATTAAAAGAGATAATACAAGTTCTATTTGTTGTTGAATAAGGACTTGATCATAGCCATTAATCCATCATCCAAGGGACCAAACTGTGGATGTCTACTATGAGGAGAAAACTCCTCATAGATGTCCATCATGCATATAAAAGAGAGCAATACCTCTCTTCCAAGAGCATGCTTGTTCCTCCTATTATTCTCTTGCCTTGAGAATTAAAGAAGAGACAATCTTGAGAATTTGATGCCCATACATATCTACTCTTCTTACCCTACACATCCACCTTGTCAAACCCTTCCTCTTCTTTCCATTGAAGTGGCCTTGTGGAAAAGATCATCTCCTTCTCTGTGCTCCTCGTGTGTGAAGAAGGATCGATTTCGTACGACGAAATCAGGAGCTTGATCATCCTTGAGTAGACAAGTTCAAGTCGACATCAAAGTCCGTGGGAAGCTATGCAACTCATCATCGTGCCCATGAGAGAAGCAAGCACATGTCCGACCTGGTTTCGAGAGGTTTCTTGCATTAGAAACTCACGCCTAAAGAGATAACCCTGATCTCATCTCAATATTCATTAAAATACAAGAAACCACATTTGGAAAATTATTTCCCTAAAAATGGTCTCGCAAAGCAAAATTTTGGTATGCTGAAATTGCAAGTGAACTATCAATATTTTTTCAAATAGTTTACTATTTTCTGCGTTTCTATGATGCGAAGTATACAACTTCCTTCAAGTACTCCCTTCACAATGCTTGGACGATGCATATCTTTGGTGAGGACCATAGAAGAAAGACCTATACTATTTAAATATTCTTGCTTCTTGCTTTACCAATGATGTCTCCACCTCTGCTAACCCATTCATGTAGCACCTTAAGTCTTGGTTAGCCCTCCACCAGATCTCTCTCACAGATGTCTCCTGAACTGACTTCGTTGAAGACCTATAAGTGTAAAGTCTATCAATTTGATAAACATCATAGAGCATCTTTTCCGCAGAAGACTGAGCATCTTCATTCATCGCCTTTTTGCCTTTGCCCACTATGGCATTTTGGGTTTCGCCTGATCTGAAAAGCAGACGGTTATAATTATGGGTTTTTATCACGTGAACCCTTCTTAGCTTCTACAAAATCAATTATATCCCTCCAATTTTGGTAATATCACTTATGTCCCTATATTATTACAAAATTCAGAATTCTACCCTTTTGAAATATCAGTTATGCCCCTACTTTACCTTAGCAAAAGGGTAGAACTTTGAACCTTTTAAGAAAGTAGGGGCAGAATTGATATTGTAAAAAAGGGAGGGGCATAACTGATATTGCAGAAGTTAAGGACACAAGTGATAAAAACTCTGCATTTATTTTGTGATTTTTTATTATGATTAAAGTAGATATTCTTATGTGTATGTAATAAAGGAATGATCAAAGATAAGTAAAGTTGTCAAGTCCTTTTCCAAGTTTATCAAAATATTTTTCCCCATGAGCATTAAAATTTTCAGATCCAGTAATGCTCTTGAATGTATTTAGCATGATTTGACCACTTTCACTGCTTCTCAGGGCACTCTTCACCAGACCTCATGTCTGTATACCTCTAACGGAACGAGGTTGCGAAAAAGAACTTCATCACCTAACACCTTCTAAACATTGCCTATACTCAGCTTGCTCACATGAAGGTTCCCAAAAATTTCTAAGGAGATGTCATTCAACGATGTACAGTATCAATCGGGTACCCTCCTCCGTGCTCGATGGGGCAACTCTATTTTTCCTTTTTTACAAGGATAATGAACCATTTTTACTTCTTTTATGGATTTTTGGTTGCCTTTATTCATAATTTTCATAATAAATATAAAGTAATTTCTCGTACAATCAAATGTGTCTTGTGTATTCTAGAATCCAAAAGGAGTATAAATAGTGTGACCATGTTGGTTGTTGCTACTACGTTATTGTGGACATTATTTTTGAACAGACTAGTTACTTCTATAAGTCTGTCAATGGTATTCCCTCCATGTTCCTCCTTCATGCACCAAATACAGACTGAGTTTCCCTGAGCTGACGTGGGAAGTAGAGATGAAGCCCTCATGAATCATGCCATGAGTATAGCGACAATATATCACAATGTGTTTACTCCTCTCATGGAAGGTGGTGTTGTTAGAAATGAAAAGAGCAGCATGGTTAGCGCATCGCAACTACATGGGAAGAGACGTGTCAACAGCTAAGTCTATCAGACTTACATCATCTCAATGATCCCGTGCATCATAGCTCTATACTCTCACTTAGCTCTAGAATTAGCAACCACGGTCTGCTTCTTGCTCTTCCATGAGACCAAAGAGCACCCTATGAGTACTGCAAAGCTAGAGGTAGATTTCCTATCCTTGGGACATCCTACATAGTCTGAATCTGTGCATGACAGGATGGTAAGGGATGTCTCGCTGTTAAAAGACAATCATGTACCTGGAGATGACTTCGGATAGCTCAGGATCATGTGAACAGCATTGCTTCACAAACTGATTAACTTTGCTCATTAGCAAAGAAGAAATCTGACCTCGTAATATGCATGTAGAGAAGCTTCCCAACAAGCTCCATGTATCTCCTCTTGCCACCTCCTTTAGCATCATGATGGCATCCTAGTACGATGGGTGTTCCTAGTACGATAGATGGGGTGCTGCTTGGAAGATAGTTCATGTATCGAAGAACATGAATTGGAGAAGCTTCACCCTGATCTCTTGCATAACTACTACAATGCAATCTTGTCGGAGCAAGATTCTCTCCAAACAGAGGGAAATGATGCAGTTTAGACCATATTCAAGGGGTCAAATAGCATTTTGTCATGATACAAAGAACATGGCCCTCATTGCAATTGTTTTTTATTTATGTATCTTTTGTTTTTTTTAAGTTCAAAGTCTAGGGTTTGGAAGGTGCTCTCACAATGGTATAAAAGAGAGCCTTGAAGGAAAAAGGCAACAGCTTTTGGAAAAATAAGAAAACCCTAACAGGCCTACCAACCCTTCTCTCTTGTTCCCCCTCTCTCCCCGAAGCCCCTCTTCCTTCCTCACCTTCGTTCCCTCCCATCCCAACATCCAGTCTTCCCTGCCCCTCCACCTCAACCCTCACCTTTCTCTCTACCTTACCTCTTCTACCCCCGTCAGTCACACCATCACCACATCCACGGATTACCACAGCTTGCAGCCCCACACCGTCGTCGCCACCAACAACCTTGCTGCCCAACTCCTCCACCGTCAACTCCTTCACCACCAACTCCATCGCCGTCAACTTCCTGCTCCAACCCAACCGTCGGTAGTCCTAACAGGTTGCCCTTAGCCCCGCACATGTCCTGCACCGATGCTGCAACAGTCCAGCCATCAAGTAGCACTACTGCTATCCTCCCCAGTCCTGGTTAGAAGTATTTGGTGGTCTTTATAAATTTTTGATGTTTGTTTGAGTCCCGGGTACTTGAAAATCAGAGTCGAGTCTGCTACCGTTCTTTCATGAATGAAATAACCTTGATATTTTCACATCTTCCTTTGATTCTTTATTTTTCTTGGAGATTAGAAATTTAATGATGTCTAGTCATTCCATTTATTATATTGGTTCTGTCAGCGATTGAATACTGTGATAATTTAGTTCTTATTATCTGAGCCTTCAGTAATTTTGGTCCAACTAAATCTCTGTTTTCCTGGAAAATCAGAGCATTTAAACTCAATCTAAGTCTGATTAGTAAATCTATTTGGCCTTTTTAAGGGTTGCCATCTGCATCACATTTTACCATGCGTGCGTAATCCTTTATTGTTTTTTTATCAAATAGCAAATCTTTTGAGCATGCCCAGACATCTAATCAGTAGTTTAGGTGTTTTGAGGATTGCATCAAGTGGTATCAGAACACACGATCAATTTGTTTTTATTGTCTTACAATCCACCAAAAAAATCATAGTGCATATGTTGTGTCTCTAGGCCCTTGAGAATCCAATTTCTATGGCTCGCCAATCTAATCCACATTCCATGGCGCGCTTCGAAGCCTTGATAGCAAACCTAGGCGATGAAATCCAATGCACTAACACCCGTCTAGAAAACATATAAAGGGCAGTGACCAACAACACCCAACAATTGGAGGTCCTAAATTTGATAGAATTGATAGGGAATATAGACAAGACCACAAAAGAAGGGGTACTAGCCGATCTTTAACTTCAAGTATGCATGATCATAACCTCCGTAATCACCGACATCGCAGACATGACCCAATTGTCTTTGATCCTAGTTCTGAACATGATGCTAGTGATGAGCCATCCCTACATCTGTAATTACTGCCACCCTCGGACAACAAGGATGGCGAGAATCGACTAACCCATGGATGTCGACTTGAAGAGCAAGATAAAAGGAGAGAACACGAGGCACACATACGACAACATAACCAACTTCAAGATTTCAATTGGGATCGTGGGATAAGGATTGGCATTGCTAACTTTGATGGACGGAGTGATCCAGACATCTTCCTTGATTGGATGGATCGATTGGAACACTTCTTTGTTTGGAAGGATCTATCGAGTGAGTGGATAGTTCAGTTTACCACGTTGAAACTGAAAGGATATGCTTTACTTTGGTGGAAACGCCTTCAAGAAGAATGTCACTGCCACGGGAAAGTGCGCACTTGTTCCTGGACAAGAATGCAACATAAACTTCGGGACAAGTTCTTACCGGAGGAGTAACAATAGAACTTATACAACTGCCTTCAAAATTTTCCTTAAGAGACACACACTGTTAAGGAATACACTGAAGATTTCTAAGTTTTGATAGCTCGAAATAACTTAAAG
Source organism: Ottelia alismoides (assembly GCA_037367405.1). Classification (NCBI taxonomy): domain Eukaryota; kingdom Viridiplantae; phylum Streptophyta; class Magnoliopsida; order Alismatales; family Hydrocharitaceae; genus Ottelia; species Ottelia alismoides. The sequence continues at coordinate 750,984 of JAZKJV010006252.1, read as the reverse complement.
GAAAGCAACTCTCAATAGGTCGCTCGATACGTATATGAATTACGAACCAACATTCAAGATGAATTGTACATGTGTGACTATCGAACAGCGGATGCTCCCCAAAATAGAGTTGAGAGGGCTAAAGCCAAGTTATCAAGGAACATCACACAATGCACGACGATCACGACTACCTCTGCTGCTACCCCCATCGTACCGAACATCTCTACCGGACAAACTGGGGTAAGCAAACAATCACCCGTCAAATCCATTGGCGTTGGATCTTGCACTATTCTTGGAAGTAGGAGTGCTCAGTCTGACTCGCTTATACTTGGTCAGGAATTCTCGGGGCTCGACCTACTGTAAGACCTGCTTCAGGTGCTTTCAGAAGGGACACCGGGCAGCAGAATGTCCCAACCCATGTGTGGCAAGTGCACACTTAGTACATGAAGAATCTGACAATGAGACCACCCCTGCTGAGGAGAATAAACTAGAAATGTCGGGTGGATAAACCAACGCCAACGAGGATTACAAAGATGTTGATGCTGAGACCCATGGACCCTTCCTTTTGATTGAACATAATGACTTTGAACGAGAAGATGGCGTTGGAACATCTTATGCTAACACCTAAAGTTGAGAGTGATGATGCTTGCTTGAGGAGCATTTTTCGCACCACATGTGCATCCAACGATCACCGTTGTTCTGTACTCATTGACGGAGGAAGTGTGGAAAATTGTGTAGCCCAAGTGATGGTGGATAAGTTAGGATTGCAAACACAAGTGTCGGATCGACTGTATAATGTGCCTTGGTTTAAGGGAGGGACTTAAATGACAATCTAGCATCGGTGCCTTATCAGATTTTTTATTGCGTCGACCTATAGAGACGAGGTCCGGTGTCATGTTGCACCTATGGATGTGTGTCGCATCTTGTTGGGATGACCTTGGCAGCATGACCAAGATACATACCATAAGGGCAGGAAGAATAACTACATATTTTTTATTGACAAAATGTGAATTACCCTCCGACCACAACGGGATGCCCCTAGTCCTAGGAAAACAACATTTCTCACAAAAGTACATCGGTTGATCATCAAAACTCGGTGAATGCCCAGACACCATCACACTCATGTGAATCGCTTGCGGTTCTCCAAGCATCTCCCTTCCAGTGCCAAATTCAAGAATCGCAGGTTGTCTTTGCCCTTAATGGAAAGGAAATTGGGAGTAACATTGTGAACTTTAATAAAGTAGACCCAAAAGTTGCTTTGATCTTAGAAGAGTATGCAAATATTATACCAGACGACCTCCCTGAAGAATGCCCACAATACGTGGCATACAACACCATATTGACCTTATCCCTGGAGCTAGCATGCCGAACCTGCCCCACTACCGAATGAGCCCAAAGGAACATGAAGAGATGCAACGACAGGTAGTGGAGCTCCTAAGGAAAGAATATGTACGTGAAAGTATAAGTCATGTTGTTGTTCCCGCCCTCTTAACACCAAAAAAAGACAGCACCTGGAGAATGTGTGTGGATAGTCGAGCAATCAACAAAATCACGATAAAGTACTGCTTTCTGATTCCTCGATTATATGACATGCTGGATATGCTAACTGGGAACACATATTCTCTAAGATGGACTTGCGATGTGGTTACCGTCAGATTAGAATAGACATGGCAACGAGTGGAAAACAACATCTAAAACTCGTGAGGGCATGTATGAATGGCTAGTGATGTCCTTTGGCCTGACCAATGCTCCTAGTACCTTTGTGCGTATAATGAACCATGTTTCAAGACCTCTTATTGGGAAGTATGTCGTTTATTTTGATGACATCCTAATCTACAGTGGTAGCCAGAGTGAATACTTGAGCCAGTTGTGACGGGTGCTCACCATATTGAGAGAACATAAGATCCTTGTTAACCTCAAGAAGTGTGCCTTACCAACTTAGTCAACTTCTTTGGTTACATTTATCTTTGTTAACCTCAAGAAGTGTGTCCTCCTTACCAACTTAGTCAACTTCTTTGGTTACATTGTCTCCGTTGACAGTATCAAGGTTGACCCAAATAAGATTGAAGCCATTAGAAGTTGGCCAACCCAGAAGACCCTTACAGAAATTCACAGTTTTTAGGCTTGGCTTCCTTTTTTGAAGAAAGATGGGTGGGACCCCAAGCTGGAATCCACCGTTATGATAAATTATATATATAAATATAAATGGTCTTTACATCTCATTACAACGCCTGACCCCAAGCGATACACAGCTTTACAATGTTCAACACAAAGCTTGGCTTCCTTCTATTGACGCTTTGTCACTTTGTGAAGAACTTCAGTAGCCAAGCGTGTGCAATTTCTGACTGCTTATTTGGAGGTAAATTTTTATGGACATCGGAAGTTGAAAAGGGTTTCCAAAAACTCAAAGAACATCTGACTCGTGCCCCTACGCTGGTTCTACCAGATTTCAACAAAGTGTTTGAAGCTGATTGTGATGCCTCCCACATTGGAATCGGCATCGTCCTTAGCCAAAAAGGACAACGAGTTGCTTATTTTAGCGAGAAATTGAATGATTCGCATGCACGCTACTCCACGTATGACATGGAATTTATGCTAATGTTCAATCTCTTAGGCATTGGCGTCCTATCTTATCCAATGTGAATTCATCCTCAATTCTAACCATGAGAACATGCGTTATTTGCTAACCTAGAAAACTCTCAACAAAAGGCACGCAAAGTGGGCGAGTTTCTTGCAAGAATACACATTCCAGCTGAAACACAAGGCTGACATTAAGAATCAAATAACCGATGCTTTGAGTCGTTAAGCCCACCAGCTTGCAGCAGTCACAGTGGAGACCACAGAGTTTGAGCATATTAAGGAGTTATATCTGATTGAACAGGACTTTAGCAAATTGTACCTTGGTTGTAGTGTTCATAAAGTCAGCCCAAGCGGTCGCATATGCGGCCACGGACCCTGTAGCTTACTGCATAAGACATATGTGTTGGTTATTTGATCTACGCACATACTCAGTCCGAGTAAACCACAGATGCGGCCGCATATGTAATAGGACTTGCTAAGGTGTTGTAGCTTCGAACACAACCATACCCAACCCGATAACCCTAATTTACACACCCGATAACCACAACCATATCCACCCTCCCCCACTCGACGCTTCGAAGCCCCATCAGAAGCCCTAGCCCACTCTCTACACTACGAAGCCAAGCCCTAACATGAGCTTCTCCGCCTCCTCCTCCGGTGTGTGCCACCAACAGGTGCTCCTCAGCCTCGGTGTGCTCCGCCAACTGGTACTCCTTTGCCTCCAGTGTACTCCTCCGCTAACAAGGGCTTCTCCACTTCTGCCTTAGGTGTGCTCCTCCGCTAACAAGTATGTTTTTTTAAAGAAAGACAATTCTACATAGAAAAATCTATGGATATTATCTAATGATTTGATACGCTTCAAGTACTCTCTGAACCCAGGATGGACTATGGTTTAATATACGATTCAAGTACTTTCTGGTACGAGTATTGATCTGATTTCAACTAAGCTTATTACATTTACTGCTACTGTTATTTATTTTATGGGATTATCACCTCAGCTTCTACATGTCCTCCACTTTAGTGCTTATGTTTGGCCTCTTTAGGAGATTCAGACACATGATAATGATGCGTTATAGCGTAAGAGCATCCGGGACAGTTAGTTCCTTCTCCATTTAGGGTTGCATCAAGTGGTTATTGTCCTCTGTTTTCAATTTTATTGGCTCTGAACAAATCACAAAAAAACGCAACAATTTATTCACCGTCTCTTTTAACTTGCCATTTTTCCTTTACTTGGTTGGTTGAAATCACATTGTACAAAAAAGTCTTCACTTCATATTTCTTCCATGTTATATTTTTTCGAAGCATAAATATATAATGTTTGAATTTCTTATTATATTTTTTATTATTTATATATTAAAATAATAGAATCCGCATAATCTGCGTACACTTCCGCCTGCCCGGTTACTCGCTTCAGACCGCCTGACCGAACGAGTACCGCATACCGACTATCTGAACATGGCTCGGTTGCATGAATCATTTGACATATCTGTATCTCCTCCAAGATGGTTATCTCTGATGTGGGTCACAATTGTGCATTCCAACCACATTCTTACGGGAGAGATTCTATTGGCCATGAATGAAGAAGGATGTGACCCAAGCAATTCAACATTATCAAGCTTGTCAATGCCTCAAGGGTCAAAAATAGAATACCGACTTGTACACCCCTCTTCTCATTCCTGCACGTCCATCGGAAGACGTCACTATGGATTTTGTTATCAAACTTCCTCGGACTGTTAGAAAAGTGGATTATGTGTTTGTCACAGTGGATCGGTTCTATAAGATGACACATTTTATCCCATGTAGGAAATCCTCTGATGTACCTCATGTAGTCGATCTTTTCTTTAAAGAAGTTGTTTGTCGGCATGGCATACCGCAATCATTTACATCTGATAGGGATACTAGGTTTCTATGTCATTTTTTGGAGAACCTTATGGCCTAAGTTGGGCACTCGTCTACAATATAGCATTGCATATCACCCACAAACTGATGGCCAAATAGAAGTAGTAAACATATCTTTAGGGAACTTACTTTGATGTCTTGCAGGAGAACGACCCACTCAGTGGGACCTGGTCCTTCCTCATGTCGAGTTTGCATATAACACAGTTCATCTCGTCGGTCTACTGAAAAATCTCCTTTTGAATGTGTCTACAGTTTTTCCATTCCTCTCGTCCTTGATAGAGTTCCTCAAGTTCGATCCGAGCGGGCAAGTTCTACCGTTGGACGAGTTGGTTGATCAAATCCACCGACTCCACCAAGAAATCCATGCCAAACTTCAAGATACTTCCACCAAATATCAAACCCGAGCCAATAACCACATGAGGAAAGTTAAGTTCAAAGAAGGGCATTTGGTATTGGCCCACTTCCAGAGAGAGTGTTTCCTTAAGAGAACCAACCACAAATTAAGCCCAAAAAAATGGTCCTTTCAAAATCATTAGAAAAATTTGTCAAAATGCTTATGTATTGGATTTGCCGCCAGAATTCAGCACTTTGCATGTGTTTAGCATATCTAATTTATAGCCATATTACAAGAAAGATGCAGCAACTGCAGAAATCCTGCTAATGAGTTCATCATCGACAATCACTGCAACCACCCCATCTTTAGATGCTGTGGATGATATACTAGATGTTCGTAACTTGGCAACACACCACGAAATTACTCGGCATTTCCTAGTACGATGGATGAGGCGTCGCTTGGGGGATAGTTCATGGACCGAATAATTTATTTGTTAAGTATTTATGTTATTTTGTCCTTTTTCCATATTGTTTATTTCTATTATCGTGTCTATGTATTTTACCCTTAGAGCTTTTCTCCTATATAAGAGAGCTCTAGGGTTAGATGGAATACAACTTTTTTCCCTCAACATGGTATCAGAGTGACGGTCCTAGACTAGAGAATGTGCCCTAGAATCCTAACCCCCACCAAAACCCTAGTCGCCCGTGCTCACCACCGCCTCCACCTCGGGTTACACGCCCAGCACCGCCCGTGCTCCCCACTCGCACGAAACGGCTAGACCAACGCCGCCCGTGTTTCCTAGCCATTTCGGCCCTAGCTGATCACCGTTCATCCACGCGGCGCACTTGTCCAGCCCTTGTCTCATCGATCACTCCTCTCTTCGCGAGCCATCACGCGCTCCTTCGTGCAGGTGCTTGGTGCGCGTGATTTGGTGCTTTGGTGTGTTCACGCGTCCTTGCCTCCTTGTCGTTTCAAGAATTTGTGGGTACATATGGTGTGACGTGAACATCTAGAAACACCCTAGTTATCCAAAGAACTCTCCAGAAGAATGGAAGAGATTGTGGTATGAGTCTACATCCACAACCATCTTACTGTATGTCAGTGCAAGGCCTTAAATATCGGTTGCGGTCACCATTTTGGTGACTGACCGGAACGGAATTTCGGTCGAAATTCAACCGAAATTTCGATCATTTCGGTCATTTTTTGTACTAGGACCCCCATATTTCGGTCATTTCGGTCATTTCGGACGAATTTCGATTTCGAGAGGATATCGATATTCGATAGAAATTCTATCGAATTTCGCTGAAATTTGAGGCCATGTGTCAGTGTAGATGCTGGTGATTCTTGTTGCTGTCCCAGTCTTGAAGATAGTTGCCATCATGTCTGACAACAATATGGAAGTCACATCCCAAGGTGCCTTCAAAGGTCCAGCACCCATTGTCAAAATGGATGGAACCAACTATGAACAGTGGGCTATGCAGTTCACGAAGTTGATGCAACGTAATGGCAAGAAGCACATCCTCACGACAGAGGAGCCACGTGACAAGACTGGGACAAATGCTTCATGGGAGGCGGATGATGCGTATGCTCGCGTATGGCTATCTGGGACTATATCCACAGAGATAGCTAATGATATTTTGAGCCAGCCTACTGCGAAGGCTATGTGGGACATTCCTGCCGCGACATATTCTCCGGCAAAGAATGAGTCGAAGATACTACAGCTCCAGCACAATATCTTCACATCGAAGCATAATGATCGCCCCCTTGAGGGGTATGTTTGAGAAGTTACATGGCTACATACCCTTCACTGCTACACCAGAGCAGCTCAAGGCATACAGAGACCCTATGATGACTGGAGTGTTTCTAGCAGTCCTGGATCCAGAGTATAATGCAGCTCGTGCCCAGATCCTCACTGATGCTACCATACCTCCAATGGAGGGGGTGTATCGTAGACTGAGTAGACTATATATATCTTCTGGTAGTCTTCTATAGTCCCAAACTTCTTCAGTTATGGCGGCATCACGTGGTAGAGGCAGTCATACACCATATCGTGGTAGGGGAAGTTCCAATCGCGGTAGAGGAGGGGGTGTTCGACCTCGTCAGCCTTGCACCTACTGCCACAGGATAGGCCATTCTGAGAAACCTACTATTCTAAGCATGGGTTTCCTGCGTCAGCCAGAGTTGCAGAGCAGACACAATAGGCTGGAAGTCCATCACCTGCATCTAATCAGAGATTTGATGAGCTTGTAGCACGACTGAGGGAGATTATGCCTGGTACTTCTGGATCCACAAGCTCTCCTTCAGGATCCTCAGAGGTTGTTGCTTCAGCATCCACGTCTACATCAGGTATAGAATATGCTTTTACTAGTTGCTAGGTAGACTTATCGGAATGGATCGTGGATTCCAACGCATCCCATCATCTCTGTGGTGACAGAGGCTAGTTTAGTATTTTTCGTCCTATTCAGCCTAGACGATCAGTTGTGATAGCAGATGGAACATTCCCCCATTACTGGTCAGGGGGAGGTGCAGCTGACTTCTACATTGAAGCTTCAGAATGTTCTTTATGCTCCTAAATTTTCTATGAATCTATTATCAATTAGTCAAATCATCAGAGATTTACATTGTCGTGCCATATTTGATCCATCTGCTCTTGTGTTTCAAGACATACTCACGGGCAGAGTGATCGGAACTGGCCGTGAGCAAGGGGGCCTTTATAGACTAGTGCAGTCTCCGTATGTTGGCGCCTCTTCTTCTCACCAAATTGGATCTATTTCTCCATATATGTGGCATCTGTGATTTGGTCATCTTCCTCTACAAAAGCTTATTCACGTTCTTCCACATATTTCTCCTCGCTCCACTTTTCAGTGCGAGGCTTGCCAGCTTGGAAAGCATCATCGGTCCACTTTCCAGAGTCGTCAGCGTCCAAGTAGTCATAGTCTGTTTGAGTTGCTCCATTTTGATATTCGGGGTCCTAGTCGTGTCCCAGATCATCAGGGACACGGATTTTACCTTGTTGCAGTTGATGAGTTTTCTCGATTGTCTTGGACTTTTCTTCTTAAGAACAAGTCTGATGCCAGTCCTGTTATTCAATCGTTTATTAATGAAATAAGGGATATTTTTCTGCAAAAGTCACGTTCATACGTTCTGATAATTGCACTCGAATTTTGCAGTACTCAGCTTTCTCAATTCCTTAGGTCTCATGGTATTGTGCACCAAACATCATCTGCATATACTTCCCAACAGAATGGGGTGGCTGAGAGGAAACATCACCATCTTTTGGATGTTACCAGAACCCTTTTGATTCAGAGTCGTGCTCCTCATTCCTATAGGGGATATGCGTTCTTACTGCTTGTTATCTGGTAAATCGTATGCCTTCTTCGATGTCAGGGGAGAAGATCATGTTCTTGATTGCGTTTTCCGAGACGGAACTTTTCCCTCTTACGCCTCGTGTTTTTGGTTCTGTAGTGTTTGTTCATCAACGCTCTCCTGGTCTTGACAAGCTCTCTCCCGGAGCTGTCAAATGTGTGTTTGTTGGGTATTCCAAAACCCAAAAGGGATATCGTTGTTTTGACCCTGTTCGACGAAGGTACTATGTCAGTGTTGATGTCACCTTCTTTGAGTCCAATATGTATTTTTCTCCCACAGGTGACAAGTATACTCCTTCAGATGATGGAGAAGAGATCTATATGCCCCCTCCGTCATTACCATGTTCTACTCCATTACCTCCACCGATTCCACCACCTCCACCAACGCCTCTACCACCGCCTCCACCACCATCTCCTATTTTCATTCCACAGGTCTACCAGCGAAGGCCCCATGCTCATGCGCCTCCATCATCCAGCACGCCCAAGGAATGTACTGAGCATTTGAGTTCTTCTAATGACACAGGTGATTTGCATGTACAAACTGAGATAGAAGGTGCAGATACTATCTCTTCTACTCCTGTTGAGGATCTGGATATGCCTATAGCACTTCGGCGGCAGAAACGTGCATGCACTATGCACCCTATTGGTTCTCATGTTTCCTTGGAGCCTCTTTCCAAGGACTTTCGGCACTTTGTTGTGAGGTTGTCTGCTGTAGAGATACCACGGTCATATTAGGAGGCACTGCAAAGCAGTCAGTGGCGTATGGCTATGGAGGAGGACATGGCAGCTTTACAGTCACGATGTACGTGGAGTGTGGTCCATGCTCCACCAGGTACGTCTGTTGTTGGGAGCAAGTGGGTTTTTACTGTGAAGCATCGGGCTGATGGTACCGTAGAAAGATACAAGGCCAAGTTAGATGCTCTTAGGTTCACCCAGTCCTATGGAGTGGATTACCAGGACACCTTTTCTCCTGTAGCGCGTCACTCTACCTTACGGATACTTATTGTCGTTGCCGTGGTACGTGATTGATCATTTTTCCAATTAGATGTCAAGAATGCATTTTTGTATAATGATCTACAGGAAGAGGTTTACATGCAGCAGACACCTGGGTTTGCTGCTGAGGGGGAGTCAAGTATGGTGTGCCGTCTTCATAAGGCTATATATGGCCTTAAGCAGAATCCGAGCGCTTGGTTTCAGAAGCTCTCAGAATTGATTGAACAGAAGAGGTTTGTCAGATCTACTGCAGATCATACTCTCTTTGTAAAGAGAAACCAGAGAGGTATTGTAGTCATTATAGTTTATGTTGATGATATTGTTATCACTGGCACTGATGAACATGGCATTCAAGCAGCTAGGTTTTCCTTGGACAGCAATTTGTTACCAAGGACCTTGGCATGCTTCGTTACTTCCTTGGCATGGAGTTTGCACGTAATCAGCAGGGTATGGTTATGACACAAAGGAAGTATGTTACTTATCTTCTATCTAAGACAGGTATGACAGGATGTAGATCAGCTACTACTATGATGGATCCGAATGCGAAGCTCCATGATAATGAATCTGAGGAGGTGGAGAAGAGACGGTACAGAGAGCTGGTAGAGAAATTATTATATGTCACTATTACCAAAACTGATATATCTTTCGTTGTGAGTAGAGTAAGTGAATTCATAGAGCAACCCAGGCAGGCGCACATGGATGCAGTATTCATGATCTTGAGATATCTGAAGTCATCTACAGGTGCAGGTCTTCTGTATAGAAGAGATGCATATCTCTCAGTCACAAGGTGTGCAGATGTAGATTATGATAGGTGTCCTATGGACAGGAGTCTACTTCAGGCTTCATTGTGTTTGTTGGCAGCTCTTTGGTCTCATGGGAGAGTAAGAAATAAACTGTTGTTGCTCGATCTAGTGCAGAATCAGAATACAGGGCAATGGCTCAAGGAAGTACGGAGATGATGTGGGTCAAGTCTATCTTGATCGATTTAACAATTGAAGTGTCTCTTCCTATGCATCTCAAATGCGACAATCAGGCAGCCTTGTTCATAGCTAATAATCCAGCATTTCATGAAAGGACAAAGCATATTGAGGTGGATTGTCACTACACTCGTGATTTGATCCAACATAGACCTTCCAACGTCACTATAAGCTCGCTTCCTCATGCAGGATAGGCAAAGAAGTAAAACGAGCTTATCTCAACGTCTTATGAAGCGTCAAGAGACCATATTACAGACATGTTTACTAAAGCTCTTGCTAGAGGTCCTTTTCATCACTGTTGTTCCAAGCTGAGCATGATAGATATATATGCTCCAGCTTGAGGGGGAGTGTTAAGATATTTATGTTATTTTGTCATTTTTCCATATTTTTTATTTCTATTGTCCTCTCTATGTAATTTACCCTTAGAGCTTTTCTCCTATATAAGAGAGCTCTAGGGTTAGATGGAATACAACTTTTTTTCCCCTCAACAAAATTGGAGAAGTTTCACCCTGAGCTCTTGCAAAACTACTACAATGCAATATGTCGGAGCAAGATTCTCTCTAAACAAGGGGAATTGATACAGTTTAGACCCTATTCAAGGGGTCAAATAGCATTTTTTCATGATACAAAGAATAACAAGGACCTCATTGCAATTGTTTTTTTATGTATTTTTTTGAGTCCAAAGTCTAGAGTTTGGAAGGTGCTCTCACAATGGTACAAAAGAGGGCCCTAGAGGAAAAGGGTGGCAACTTTTGGAAAACTAAGAAAAAAAACCCAACGGGCCTACCAACCCTTCTCTCTTCTTCCCCCTCTCTCCCCGATGCCCCTCTTCCTTCCTCAACTTCATTCTCCCACATCCCAACATCCGGTCTTGTCTGCCCCTTCCCCTCAACTCTCACCTTTCTCTCCACCTTACCTCCTCTATCTCCGTTAGTCACGCCCTCACCACATCCACGAATTACCACAGCTAACAACCCCACATCGCCGTTGCCACCAACAACCTTGCCGCCCAACTCCTCCATCGTCGACTCCTTCACCACCAACTCCATCGCCGCCAACTTCCCGCTCCAACCCAACCGTTGGCAACCATAACAGGCCGCCCTCAGCCCTGCACCTGCCCTGCACTGATGCTGCAACAGTCCAGATATCGAGTAGAACTATTGCTATCCTCTCCAGTACTCTGGAGTCTCGGTTAGAAGTTTTTGGTTGTCTTTCTAAATTTTTTATGTTTATTTGAGTCCCAAGTACTTGAAAATCCGAGTCGAGACTGCTATAGTTCTTTCATGAATGAAATAGCCTTGTTATTTTCACATCTTCCTTTGATTCTTTACTTTTCCTGGAGATTAGAAATTTAATGATGTCAAGTCATTCCATTTATTATATTGGTTCTGTCAGCGATTGAATACTGTGATAATCGGTTCTTATTATCTGAGCATTCAGTAATTTTGATCCAACTAAATTTCTCTGTTTTCCTGGGAAATCATAGCATTTAAACCCAATCTAGGTCTAATTAGTAACCCCATTTGGCCTTTTTGAGGGTTGCCATCTGCACCACATTTGACCATGCTTGTGTAATCATTTATTATTTTTATCAAGTAGCAACATTGCATCTTTTGAGCATACCCAGACATATAATCAGTAGTTTAGGTGTTCTGAGGATTGCATCATGAGTAGACACCGCATGACGTGGAGATGGTGAAGGAACCACAAGTGGCTGTGGCGGTGGAGGTGGTGGTGGTGTAGGAAGAGGAAGCATGTAAACCTCCTCGCCAGACTTAGGCGAGGTCATCCTATCACATGTACGAGAAAATACATGACCGACTCAAAGAAGGTGACATCAGCAGTAATGTGGTACTTCCGTCTAACCGGATCATAGCATCGCGTACCCCCTTTGGGTCCAAGAGAAAAGAGTAGCCCACAAAGACATACTTGACAGCTCTGGAAGAGAACTTGTCATGGCCTGGAATCAGATGGTGAACACACTCCACTAAGCCAAAGACATGATGTGTTAGAGAGAAGGGTCATGGTCACATCAAGAAGATGACGGTATTTGAATTCAGCAACACCATTCGGCTGAGAATTATACACACAAGTATGGTGTATAATACCAAGGAACCTGAAGAACTCAAAAAGTTGTATAGTGCAAAACTCCAAGGCATTGTCAAACGAACATAGTTAACCGTAGTAAAAAATATTCTTTATTTAATGAATAAAATATTTGATAACAGACTCTTCATACTTGTTTTTCAAAACAAAAATACATTAAAGACTAGAAAAGTCATCAACCACTACCAGATAGAACATGCATTCCTTATGGTCAGGAACATGACTGGGACCCCAAATATCAAGATAGATCAACTCAAATTAAATACTACTATGTCTATAACGACCACAAAAACTAGATCGGTGATGCTTCTTGGACTAGCAAGCCTTGCACAGAAAGTGGATTGTGATGGAATCTAAGGGAAGACTCTATACAACATCTGTAGAGGAAGATGGTCCAACCAAAGATGCCACATGTACTGAGAGACGGGGACCCAGCGAGAATGGAAAAAGCATCAGCATATGAAGACTGGACTAGTTTGTAGAAACTCTCTTGCTTAGGGCCACATCCAATCACCCTAATCGTGAATATATCCTAAAATATAAGCAAAGAGTGGTCAAATATGGCACGACAATGCAAATCCTTGGCGATTTGACTAATAGATAATAAATTCATGGAAAAATCAGATGCATGAACCACATTCTATAAGCACATAGACGGTGCCAACCAAATCTCCCTCTTTCCTATAACAAAATAATGTGTCATATCTGCAATAACAACTGATCTATCAAGATGGATTGATCTGTAGGAAGAGAACTAAGCTTTATCTCCACATAGGTGATGAGAGGCACCTGAATCCATGATCCACTCAGAGGTGTCTACCTTGTGACAGCTAGTAAAAGCATATGCTATACATGAAGTACTAATACAGATTGAGGTAACAATGTTAAGAGCCCGAAGGAGAACTAGAGGATTCGGCAACATGACTCATGATCTCTCTCAGACGATAAAATAGATCATCAAACTTTTGCTCAGTAACAAAATAATGTGTCATATCTGCAATAACAACTGATCTATCAAGATGGATTGATCTGTAGGAAGAGAACTAAGCTTTATCTCCACATAGGTGATGACAGGCACCTGAATCCATGATCCACTCAGAGGTGTCTACCTTGTGACAGCTAGTAAAAGCATATGCTATACATGAAGTACTAATACAGATTGAGGTATCAATGTTAAGAGCCCGAAGGAGAACTAGAGGATTCGGCAACATGACTCATGATCTCTCTCAGACGATAAAATAGATCATCAAACTTTTGCTCAGTAAAGGTGGCAGGAGTAGCAGGAGTCTCAACCTGCTCTGCGACATGTGGAGACGCTGGATAACAATGATTATGATAGCATATATCTATGAAGTAACCAGAGCGATGACACTAAGTGCAAGTCTATCTTGGGCATCCACCACCATTGCCACGAGCATTGCGTCCGCTAAACTGAGCATGCCTTCTCTACCGTGAGATGCAACCAAAGCAGAGGAACTCTATGTGGATGATGAAGAAGGGAGGGTAATCTTGTTGAGTCTATTGTAGGCTTCCTTCATGGTCGGTATGGATGCGTTTGCGAGTAACTGGGTCTGTGCTATCTCAGGGTCAAGAGCTGCTAGAAAAACTCCAATCATGGTGGTGGTGTTGTATACCTTCTACTGCTCTGAGAATACTGTCAGAGGCATGAAGCTGTGAAGCTTCTTAAACATGCCCTTGAGAGACGAATAGAAAGTAGGAAGAGGACGGTCATTCTGCTTGACCGTGAAGATGTCATACTAGAGTTGTAATATCTTCATCTCATTCCTCACTTGAGAATAAGTGGAGGCAAGGATATCTCACATTGCCTTGGCAGCAGGTTGATGTAGTATATCTATGTGGTGAGAGTACCCGATAACTAAACACGCATGTACGCATCATCTTGCTCCCAAGAGGCATTAGCCCTAGTCTTGTCGAATGGCTCAAATAGTATCAGAATGTGCTCCTTTCTGTTGCATTGTACAAGGCTCATGAACTGTGTGGCCCATAACGCTTAGTTGGTCCCATCCATTTTGACGATGCATGCCGAACCTTTAAAGGTGCCTAAATATGAAAGGTTAACCTTGTTCTCTAACATGATGGTGGAGAGGCCGAGAAAAGAACACAACTGGGGCTATAGAGTGATGTGAATGCGACTACACAATCATACAAAAAATCGGTTGTATGCATAGACCCACGTCACAACCATTCCCATCAAACTCGTGGACACTCTGAGGGCACACAAATGAATTACAGGACTGATTTCACAAACAACAACCGAAAATCAGACCATATCAAGATAGGAAGCGCATGTGAAGGAGCCGCGTGAAGCTCGAAGGAGACACTAGGGCCTAGAGGGGCCTCTTGCGATGGTTGTAGCCCCAAACGAAAGTGGTAGAGGCCCTCCGATGGCTATGGCTAGTCCCTACGGTAGCAGGAGGTGCCATTGGGGTCGCTCGGGGACGATAGGGATCCTCCAACGACAATGGTTGGGGTCTACGACGGTTGGAGATGCTGGTGGAGACCCCTCGGTGGTGGAAGTGGTGGAACTTTACGACGAATGGACGTACGGCAAGGTGAGAAGGAGAAGGGCCGACGGTGAGAGTTGGGTCTCTAGGTTTTCAAAGCCTCGATCTAAGATCGTTGCTCTGTTACCATGTGGAAAGAAAGTTCAACTTGATTATGAATTGGGGCCATAGGGCTCTCTTACATAAAGGGAGGAACCCTAGAAAGTAAATTACATAATAGAATGAAAGAAACATAAAATACATAATAAATAAAGAAAAGACAACTTGGGATAACAAAGAAAATTAGGATGAAAGGAATATTAGGACAAAAATACTTGTCATCCTAATTTTGTTTAATTTATTAAGTGCAGACCTGCACAATCTCAAACAACAAACAAGCACTTACAACTTCTCATTATATAATTATTGTTTAATCATGGATGCATAAGGTCAATACACATTCCTAAATGAAACATTGTTATCATTTGGTCATTGTTGATTCATGATCCTCTTTAATAAGATTCCTGACGTGTATACCATAATGAATTTTGTTTTTAAAACACACAATTTGGTGCCACCAACAAGGCCGAGGTTGTTCACGCTGATTATGTTTTACAGTTCCTTTACTTTTAGCCGTGTGGGTAATAAACCAGACCAATTGTCCAGGTACCTCCTGGCAGAACCATGTTGCTAAGCGTAAACACCAACATACTCCATAAGTAGCCAAATAAATGTTAGTCTTATAACAATAGTCATATGTACTGAAGCCATGAAATTTGTGTTAACCAAAGATGGTCATATAAACAAAAGGGGTGATTAGGCTTAGTGTGAAACTATGACAACTTAAGTATAAACCGAAGATTAGAAAGGAAGTAATAGTAAATGAGTTCCGCGGAAGAAATGAAATTTTCAGTTCCTAAAGAGGTACATAAGCAAAAAAAAAGACTTTATGTCCTATGACATGCAAGGAATTCTTAATAGAATTTCCAGTGAAAACCGAACAATAAATTGCGTAACAATCAATACTTCATGTACATTTCGGGATATATGGCATATGACTATATCCTAGGACCAATTTGCCAAGTACTAGACCATAAAAATACTCTACAATATGAAAGTCTTGTAGTGTTCAATAGAGAAGAGCACGTACCCTTCCTGATGGCACGTTTGTTGGTTTTCATGAATGTCATTCTCATCTTTAATAATCCTCGTAATATTTCCATGGTTAGCCCTACGCCTCTCCATTGCACTTTTGGCTAAACGAAATAAACTATCACGCATGCATAGCCTGACATTATGGTCTAACTGGCACAAAGAAAGAAGAATCTACTGATCAAAACTCAAATTTATTTCCCATGGTTACATATTTCATATGCTAACTGGAAATGTTTACTGACCTTTGCAACACAATCATTCAATTCATAAAATACTGTTTCCAGAAGTGAGCAGTCATCAGATGAAACTGATATATTACGTGATTCATCTTGCTCCAAAGGCAACTTAAGCTCTGATAATAGGGCATTTTCCTCTGTCCGAGCAGGATGTACGAGGGAACTGAGAATTGGATTCATTTCAGAAGGCACTTGAGAAAGAGTAACATCATCAGATGTCACCTTCTGACCAAATTGCTTCTCTTGTTGCTTTATTGCAAGCATTGCTTGCATCTGCTGACGTCGCCTGAGCTTTTCGATTTTTTCCTGAGGAGTCATTGTCAAGGGTTTTGATGATTTTTCTTGCTGATTTTTAACAGATTTGCTGGGGTTTGCATTTCCATGATAAACATTGCTAGCCCAAGCAGTTTCAGGGTTTCTGTTTGCTGTTGGAACAAAGGGAACCAATGGCACACTGGGAAATGGGGGTGCTGGGTACCCATATCCCATCACCATCTGCTGCGAGGGATAGTAGCCTAAATACGCAGGTTCCCCAAGCTGTGTGTGTTGGAAAGTGGCAGATGGATAATATGCAGATACAGGCGAAACCTTCTCAACATGTTTGGACTGATTAGTAATCTGAGAATGAGAGCTGGCAACATTGTGTGCATTTGGCGCACTCTTCTCTTCAGCTTTTCTTCGAGACTTCAACAATTTCTTTTGTTCAGGCACCTGCAAGCATACAAATCTAAATTTTGTTACTGCCTTTGTATTCCTCTGATAGAGTAATAAAAATAAGAAGTAAAATTTAAGTTCAAATATTAATAAGTTGATATCATACTGATCTAAAATCTAGAATAAAAGGATGTCATCGTTTACTCTCTAAACGGTTAAACATTAGTAAAATTTTTAAAAAAAGGTAAGAAAGATCAAATATAACCAGGGTTAAATGGTATGGTGGTAGTGCAGTGTGTGTACCTATCACCCAAAAGACCAGGGTTCAAATCCCCCCTTGTGGGGGTTGCATTAGGTAGTTGACAGCCAGCGTAAAAAAATTCAAATCTTTCAACATGGTGAGCAAGAATCCATGTTGCCGAATCTACTTATAGTGGGAGAAGGCTTCACAAATGATCAAATATGAATATGCTATTTCTAGAACAAACATCTTCTCCTTACCAAGTAACCAATTAAAGCCATTCATGACGGTAAACAGGTCAATGCAAAAAACAGAACAGGATTTAACAGGACAATAGTTTTTTCAATCATCCTTTGAAGAAACTCGGTTTTCAGTTGGATGATCTTTCGCTGTAGATTTATAGGATTCTGTTTTCCCTCCAACCACAAAAGCATCTGCCATCTGTCGTACCAATTAACAATGTGTGGAGCACGTAAATTAGAAGAACTGCACAAAGAATTTCTATGAATGTATACCTTATGATCGCCTGAATGCAATCTTTTGCCATGAGGTTCTTTATTTTCCTGGAAAAAACAAATTCTCATCATTTTTATAGTAGAATAATAATTATGATAGATTAATGATCTCCAAAATTTCTCACCATAGTCCTAGCACACTCGCAATTTTTTATTCTAGAAATATTCTCAGCTATTACAGTTACCTAGTGTCATAAAAAACATTGAAATAGGACAACGCATATGACATTGAATGAATCAGAGAGAATGCTTTTGCTTATTTGATACTGCAAACTTAGCTCTTATATAGAAGAGTGTTGGGAAATTTACATAGCAGTCCACAAAAAATAAGAATAACATGAAAAGAGATAATAGAACTGAATAACAAATAACATTCACCCTCAAGTTGGAGTTAAGAGTAGATGTATGGTGCAACGAACTTCCCTTAAACGAAAATCAAGGCCTTAAAGATCATCGTCGATATATAGAATATCGCTGACTCGGTGATACCGAAATGCCCCCCCCCCCCACAATCAAATATGTTTTTCTCGGAGATCGGTAGCATGTCAGCAATACATCACAAATATATCCACAATTTGCCTAACAGTGAAGATAGCTCATGTTCTTTAATCTATTTCTCTCAATATTTGTGATATTGGTAAGTTGTTTCACCCATTTCACCGCGCTGCAGACAGTGACCATAACTAAAGGTTTCTTGGAGATATAGAGGAATTCATGGAGGCTAGGACAACTCGTTTGTCAATGGCATAGCATCTCCAGCCTTTGATTATCAGAAGATGGATGACCATAAAATCTCTCAAGTCTCCGCTTCTTCATTTCTCAATACTTTGTTAGTCAAATGTTGATGCTTGACTTCTTCCATCTTTAAAATTTGTTGAAGATTTGCCTCGGCTTTCTAATAATATGCATGTATCGGCCATTATATGTGTTAAACTCCATGTGCCATATCCAAAGTTTTTACGTTAAAATTAAATCCAAATTTTGTTAGTTGGACTTACATCTTAGATGATATAAGGGGATTTTTGCTATATTCTTTTCTTAATTTCATTCCGATGTAAATATTTTGATTTATTATTATTGGACATTGTTGCATGTGTCATCCCATTCACATTGAGGATTGACGATAATGACTTTCGCTTCAAGTTCTGACTCTGAGTGGGCTATTGGTAATGGTAATGGAGGATTGTATGGAAGTACAATATTATTGCTGATTGCCAGGAGTCAAAGCCTTGATGCTATTTTTACGGAAATATAATTGGAGGATATGGAATAACAAGATTGAAATAACATCTTGTTAAAGGATACAAGAACGAAGCCAAAAGCCGTTCTTGTACTAAAAAGGTTAAGAATAAGTAAAGGCTAACTTGGCGAGGCAAATTGATAAAATAGACAGAGAAAGTGAGCAGTTCCACGAATCCACGTTTCTAAAAGAATTCCAATTCTTGTTGTCTGATTAGGATGACCATCTTTCAATATCAACCCGATACTCAGACAGCAGCAGAGAGGGATGCATATAAGATGACACTGCTAAACTATGAGGAGTGGGCAAAAGAGAGAAGAAACCAGAGGTCCTTGTAGTCTTGGACCTGTTGGTGGGAATGCTGTGGAAAGGAAAAGAAAAATAGTATTCCATCTAACCCTAGAGCGCTCTTATATAGGAGAAAAGCTCTAAAGGTAAATTACATAAACCAGGCAATAGAAATAAACAATATGAAAAAGAGACAAAATAACATAAATATCTTAACACTCCCCCTCAAGCTGGAGCATATATATCTATCATGCTCAGCTTGGAACAACAATGATGAAAATGACCTCTAGCCAGGGCTTTAGTAAACATGTCTACAATTTGATCTCCTGACACTACATATGATGTTGAAATAAACCCCTTTTGGATCAAATCACGAGTGTAATGACAGTCCACCTCAATGTGCTTTGTCCTTTCATGAAATACTAGATTATTAGCTACAAACCAGGGTGCTTGATTGTCGCATTTGAGATGCATAGGAAGAGGCACTTCAATCATTAAATCAGTCAAGACAGATTTGACCCACATCATCTCCATACTACCTTGAGCCATTGCCCTGTATTCTGATTCTGTACTAGATCGAGCAACAACGGTTTGTTTCTTACTCTTCCATGAGAGTCATGAGACAAGTGAGCTGCCAACAAATACAATGAAGCCTGAAGAAACTTCCTGTCCTTAGGACACCCAGCATAATCTACATCTGCACACCCTGTGACTGATAGAGACGTATCTCTTCTGAACAGAAGACATGCACGTGGAGATGACTTAAGATATCTCAAAATCATGAATACTGCATCCATGTGCGCATGCCTAGGTTGCTCCATGAATTGCCTTACTCTACTCACAGCAAAAAATATATCAAGCCTGGTAATGGTAACATATAATAATTTCCCTACCAGCTATCTGTACCATCTCTTGTCCACCTCCTCAGATCCGTCATCATGGAACTTCGCATTAGGATCCATTAGGGTTGTAACTGGCCTATATCATGTCATACATATCTCAGATAGAAGATCAGTAACGTACTTCCTCCGTGTCATAACCATAACCTGTTGATTATATGCAAAATCCAGGCCAAGAAAGTAACGAAGTGTGCCAAGGTCATTGGTAACAAACTGTTGTCGAAGCAAATCCTTAGCTGCTTGAATGCCTTGTTCATCGCTGACAGTGATCACAATGTCACCAACATAAACCAAAATGACTACAATACCACTCTGGTTTCTCTTTACAAAAAGAGTGTGATCTGCAGTAGATATGACAAATCCCTTCTGTTCAATCAATTCAGAGAGCTTCTGAAACCAAGCCCTCGGGCTCTGCATAAGGTCATATATAGCCTTATGAAGACGGCACACCATACTGGACTCCCCCTCAGCAGCAAACCCAGGTGGTTGTTGCATGTAAATCTCTTCATGCAGATCACCATACAAGAAAGCATTCTTGACATCCAATTGGAAAAGAGGCCAATCACGTTCTACCGTCACAAAAATAAGAATACGCAAGGTAGAATGTCGCGCCACAGGAGAAAAAGTGTCCTGATAGTCCACTCCATAGGTCTGAGTGAACCCACGAGCAACCAGCCTGGCCTTGTATCTGTCTACTTTATCATCAACTCGATGCTTCACTGTAAATACCCATTTGCTGCCAACAACAGACGCACCGGATGGAGCATGGGCCATACTCCACGTACCTCGTGACTGTAAAGCTGCCATCTCCTCCTCCATAACCAAACGCCACTGACTGCTTTACAGGGCCTCCTGATATGACAGTGGTATCTCTATAGCAGACAACCCCACAACAAAGTGTTGAAAGTCCTTGGACAGACGATCCAAGG
The DNA here is from genome assembly GCA_037367405.1 of Ottelia alismoides. Classification (NCBI taxonomy): domain Eukaryota; kingdom Viridiplantae; phylum Streptophyta; class Magnoliopsida; order Alismatales; family Hydrocharitaceae; genus Ottelia; species Ottelia alismoides. The sequence continues at coordinate 730,090 of JAZKJV010006252.1, read as the reverse complement.
AAACATGAGAACCAATGGGGTGCATAGTGCATGCTCTTTTCCGACGCCGAAGTGCAATAGGCATATACAGATCCTCAGCAGGAGTAGTAGAGATAGTATTTGCATGATGCACCTCAGTCTGTACATGCAAATCACCCGAACCATTAGAAGAACTCAAATGCTCAGTACATACCTTGAGCGTGCTGGATGATGGAGGAGGCGCATGAGCATGGGGCCTTCGCTGGTAGACCTGTAGAAAGAAAACAGAATACGGTGGTGGAGGTGATGGTGGCAGTGGAGATGGAGGTGATGGAGACGGCGGAAGTGGAGATGGAGTAGAACATGGTAACGACGGACGAGGAGGCATATAGATCTCTTCTCCATCCTCTGAAGGAGTAAGCCTTATCACCTGTGGGAGAAAATACATAATAGACTCAAAGAAGGTGACATCAGCACTAACATAATATCGCCGTCGAACAGGGTCAAAACAGCGACGATCCCTTTTGGGTTTTGGAATACCCAACAAACACACATTTGACAGCTCTGGGAGAGAGCTTGTCAAGACCAGGAAAGAGTTGATGAATAAATGCAACAGAATCAAAAACACGAGGCGTAAGCGAGAAAAGATCCTTCTCGGAAAACGCAATCAAAAACGGGATCTTCTCTCCAAGTACCGAAGAGGGCATACGGTTCACCAGATAACAAGCAGTTAGAACCGCATCTCCCCAGTAGGAATGACGAGCACTACTCTGAATCAAAAGAGTTCTGGTAACATTCAAAAGATGGTGGTGTTTCCTTTCAGCCACCCCATTCTGTTGGGAAGTATATGTGCATGATGTCTGATGCACAATACCATGAGACCTAAGAAATTGAGAAAGCTGTGCACTTTGCACTACAAAACTCTAATGTATTATCAGAACGTATGAACTTGACTTTTGCAGAGAAAATTTTCTTTATTTCATTAATAAAAGACTGAATAACAAGACCAGCATTAGACTTATTCTTAAGGAGAAACACCCAAGACAAACAAGAAAACTCATCAACTGCAACAAGATAAAATCGGTGTACCTGATGATCTGGGACACAACTAGGACCTCAAATATCGAAATGGAGCAACTCAAACAGACAATGACTACTTGGACCCTGACGACTCTGAAAAGTGGACCGATGATGCTTCCCAAGCTGGCAGGCCTCGCACTGAAAAGTGAAGCGAGGAGAAATCTGAGGAAGAACATGAATCAGCTTTTGCAGAGGAAGATGACCAAATTGCAGATGCCCCATATATGGAGAAACAGATCCAGTGTAGACAGAAGAAGAAGCGCCAGCATACGGAGATTGTACAAGTCTATAAAGGCCCCCTTGCTCACGACCAGTTCCAATCACTCTGCCCGTGAGTATGTCCTGAAACACAAGAGCAGATGGGTCAAATATGGCATGAAAATGTAAATCTCTGGTGATTTGACTAATTGATAATAGATTCGTAGAAAAATCAGGAGCATAGAGAACATTCGGAAGCCGCAATGTAGAAGTCAACTGCACCTCCCCGTGACCAGTGATGGGGGAATGTGTTCCATCTGCTATCACATCAGATCGTCCAGGCTGAGTAGGATGAAAAATACTAAACTGACCTCTGTCACCACATGATGAGATGCGCCGGAATCCATGATCCATTCAGATAAGTCTGCCCTGTAGCAACTAGTAAAAGCATATTCTATACATGATGTGGATGCAGATGCTGAAGCAGCAATCTCAGAAGATCCTGAAGGAGAGCTAGTGGGTCCAGATGTGCCAGGCATAATCTCTCTCAGTCGTGCTACAAGCTCGTCAAACCTCTGATCAGATGCAGGAGATGAACTCCCGGTCTGTTGTGTCTACTCTGCAAACCTCGCTGATGCAGGAAACATGCTTAGAATAGCAGGTTTCCTCATAATGGCATGTCCTGTGGCAGAAAGTGCATGGTCGACCCCGACTGCCCCCTCTGTCGCCGCAGTTGGAGCTTCCTCGACCACGATATACTGTATGGCTGCCTCTAGCGCGTGAAGCTGCCATAGCTGAAGATGTCCGGCGTTGTAAGGTACTACCAGAGGATATAGATAGTCCGCTCAATCTGCGATATGCCTCCTCCATAGGAGGTATGGTAGCATCAGTGAGGATCTGGGTACGAGCTGTATCATATTCGGATCCAGGGCTGCTAGCAATACTCCAGTGATCACGGAATCTCTGTATGCCTTGAGCTGCTCAGGTGTAGCAGTCAAGGGTAAGTAGCCATGTAACTTCTCAAACATACCCCTCAAAGAAGTATAGAGGGTATGAAGAGGGCGACCATTCTGCTTCGATGTGAATATATCACGCTGAAGTTGCAGTATCTTCGACTCATTCTTTGCCAAAGAGTATGTCGCGGCAAGAATGTCCCACATAGCCTTTGCAGTAGGCTGAATCTATATATCATTAGCTATTTCCATAGATATAGTCCCAGATAGCCATACACGAGCATATGCATCATCCGCCTCCCATGAGGCATTTGTCCCAGTCTTGTCACGTGGCTCCTCTGTCGTAAGAACGTGCTTCTTGCCATTACACTGCATCAAACTCATGAACTGCATGGCCTACAGTTCATAGTTAGTTCCATCCATCTTAACAATGGGTGCAGGACCTTTGAAGGCACCCAGGGATGGGACGTCAACTTTGTTGTCAGACATGATGACAACAATCTTCAAGACTAGGCTAGCAACTAGAAATACCAGCGTCTACACTGACATACAAGAAGATAGTTGTGGGTGTAGATTCATACCACAACCTCTTCCATTCTTTTTTGGAGAGTCCTTTGGGTAACTAAAGTGTTTAGGGCTTCATATTACACCCTAGGTACCCCAAAGATTCACTGGAAGACTACAAGGGCTGAGACGAGATGTGCAGCGGCAGCCAAAGAGAAGTGTGTGTCCTAGACGCGCAAGGGGCGGCAAACCTGCAAGGAGGGGCTGGACGAGCCCGCAGGGAACGAAGGAGAGGCGAACCCGCAATGGGGGCTAGGCGGGACAAGCCCTTGCTAGGCGGGACAAGCCCTTGCTAGGCGGGACAAGCCCTTAAGGGGCGGAGCACCGGCAAGCCCGCAGCGGCGAGCCTACGGCGGCGAACCCGCAGGGGAGACTGGGCGACGGCACGCCCGTGAAGGGCTAGGGTTTTGGTGGGGATAGGATTCTAGGGCACAGACACCAGTCTAGGACTGTCGCTCTGATACCATGTGGAAAGGAAAATAAAAGTAGTATTCCATCTAACCCTAGAGCTCTCTTATATAGGAGAAAAGCTCTAAGGGTAAATTATATAAATGAGGCAACAGAAATAAACAATACGAAAAAGAGATAAAATAACATAAATATCTTAACAAATGCAATATTTAATATTGGAGTTGGAAGTAGCAGTGGCAGCAGAAGTTAAGTTGTTAAGCACCATAAAAAACAAAAGAGCAATAGAGTTGAACCATTTCATGAAAAGAGCAACTCCATTCATTATATAACAAGTATCGTAGAAGACGTTGAAGGGAGTATTTGGAAATGTCAGAGAGCGAGACAAAAGAATGGTCATCAAGTTGTTTGTTGGAGAGGGCATTCCAACAAATATGACAAGAGGATGTTTTTTCAACATGCAATTAACAAGATTGCGGCATCAAGAGGAAGTGCGAAAGCTCCAACCATCTAAAAGATAACGAATAATTAACTCCCATAGGTAGGAGATTGGAGAATATAACGTAGAATTCAAGAAGAAATGGTCTGAATATGGAGTGAACCTCATGTGTGATGGTTGGATGAGGTAAACAAGTAAATCGTCGACTTTCTTGTATATTGTAATGAAAAAGATGTGCGTATGTAATTTTTAGATGCATCTGAGCATGTCAAGAAACACAAGAAGCTCTTGAAAGACATTATAAAAGAGGCCAGAACTGAGAATAGTGTAGAGTAGGTGATCGACAAAGGCAACTAAAAGAAAGCAAAAAAATGGTAAAGCCTTTTCCCATTATAAGTAGGGTCAGCTACATAGATTCTTGCTCAAATCTATGTTGAAAGATACAATTATATTTTATGCTAGTTGTCGATTAACTAACCCAACCCCCACAAGGGGACATTTGATACTTGGTCTTTTGGGTGGTAGGCACATTGCAATACTACCAGGCCATTTAAGTGGGTGATAGTGAGATGATAATATCTTCCGATAAATGTGGGATCTTTTGGATCCCGTTTGTTGCACATTGCATTGACCTAATTCTGAGAGATTTAAGGAAGAGAAAGACCATCCATTAATGTAATTGAACGAGCACATTTATCGACAACCATTAAAAAATCTCAGCACTTATGAGAAAGATGTATAAGGGCGACAACATAAGGTCCGTATTCACAAGATTTACGATCAATTTTGTACCATTGCAAAGAATGCAACAACACATGGGGATTTGAAGAAAATGTATTGTTCAAGGGAGTGGTTTAAGATTCTAAAGGTTCACAAAAAGCAAGGTAGAAAGATAAAAACCTTAATCAACATTGAGAAATTTTATGAGATGGTATTTCCCATGCAATAAAGATCATGGAACAATGACGAAAAGCCAACCATTGGAGTGATATACAAGATAATCTAAATAATGAGGTAAAAGGTAAAATAAAGCATTAAAATAAGGCACAATGTATAATCAGGCACCATTGATGAACACTGGACAAAAACGTTTTCACACTCACTAATGCAGTATGTATGTCATATGTCATGTTCTCGGATTTTTTAGCTTCATCATTTATTATAATTTCTATCAACCTAAATGTGTTTTTCAATATATTATCTTAATCTGAGTTACCGCTACAAGCACAACCTCGACACTCACCTGGAGCTCTTATCAGCACTTTCGATTGGGGCTAAGGATCAAGTAAAGTCAATAGACATGCAAACAAAGTGCATGAATGAGGTATCAAAAATATTTTAATATCGCAATCAAGTATTTAGTAAATCTATGTTACATGCACCATGCAAAATGTGCATATTAATTTGATCATCGGTGCATTGTGGAACGGATAATTAGGGCAAAATGAGAATGTCTATTCAATTTTATCCCGTTAGAGTTTTCTACTTTTTTAATTGTATTCTAATTAAATTAGGGTCAAATTCATTTTATTTTCATCTAGTTGAGTCCATGTAATTTTTATTCTTATTAAATAAGGAAATTGTATGTGATGTCCCATCAATAAAGTTAGCCCAATTAAGGTATGTTAGAATTTGATTTTTATTTTATTTGTGTAATCCCACCCCTCCTATATGAAGGGATATAAGGGGGACGGAAATCCATTATTGGAGTAAGTTCAAATTAAAATTAAAATTCAAGTTCGCCAAGTATCTCCTTACACCCTTCCCATCTCTCCCTCACATGATCTCGATGTTTCTTCTCACAAATCTCATGCAACTAATGTGTCTTCTCTTCCTTCATTCTCCAAATTTCCACTCCACCGTATTTTCCACCATTGAAATTTTCAATAGGCATCGACTGGTATCAGATCATGGCATTCAGGTCATCCTCTAACGATTCATCGATGTATTCGAGGAGTTATCATTATCAATCAAAATATATCCGTGCAACGGACCATGCATGGTGTGTTAAGGTTAAAGGGGCACTATCCAACATGCTTCAGGTTTGTGCAAATATGCAATCCCTAACGAACGCATTGCGGGATCGGTAGAATATTGAATCTTTGATGTGGCAACCGGTGGAGAACGTCGCTAACCACTGCCCAAGAAGCCAGCGAGGTGCCTCCTTCCATCCTCGAAGTCGATGTCCAGGAGGTTCTTAAACCTCCACCACCTCCTCTAATGCTACAGCCATCCCCACACTCGCAGATAGCCACGACCGCACTACCTGCCTCGCCAGTATCACCGCTCATCCCCTCCCTAACCCCACCCTCCTATCTGCCAGCCTCGCCACCCTCTGGTACCACCCCTACGGCCTCTTCATTCACCACTCCAACCTCGCTACCCTCTACTCCAGCGCCGTCATCCTCCCCAACAGCCCTCGAGAAGCCATCACCTGTTGAAATCGCCATTGAAACCCTTACAGAGTTGTAAGTGTTGGAGTATTCGTTGTATGCGCCATATGAGTTGTAGAGGGTAAATGGATCCTGGAGAAGATCCATTTACCCCATCCATATGTTTAGTCCCACATTGTTCAGTGGTGGGACTTGGAGGCTCTGGAGAGGCTATATAAGGAGCCCCAGGCCTCCTGTATCCATTGAGAAAGTGCAATGCATAACATGCCCCTTTAAGGACTTCTCCCGTGGTTTCATCCCGCTCCTCACGGAGTAGGGTTCCACGTAAAATCCCGCTGTTCTTCTTTGATGTTTATTCTTTTTCCATATTTTCGCTTCCGCTTCCTATAATCTAACATGGTATCAGAGCGGGTTCGATTCTCAGAGATTTGTTCTTAATTTTATTTTTCGAGAGTTGATTTTGATGGAGATTATCACGAGAGCATTCATGTTTGTTGAAGAATAGTAGGGTTTGAAAAGCCTAAGTTTTGTCTCCAGGCCGCCAGAAGCCAAGTCGAACCCTTGCGGTTCACCTTCCAGGTGTGAAACATGTGTTCTATCTTCAGGCGGTGCAGCCCTTGATTCCAGATGCCGATATCCAATATGGTGGCGGCGCCATCTCCTCCCGCGGGCAGCTCCCTCGCGCATCGCTCGCACAGAACGAGAGTCCCTCCTTCGGCAACCCTGAGCGGCACAACCTACAGGCGGAGGTCGCACGCTCCAGGCGTCTCATCCCCGCATCGCTCTTCCAGCGGGACTCCTCTCCAGCACGTCGCATCCCCAGATGTCTATCTCTACAAGGCGCAGGCCCACCAGGACGATCTCCATCTTCAAGGCGCAGTCCCAGGCAAATATCAGAGCGGCCCAGGCGCACACCTACGACGCACCCCTCGCGGCGCAGCCCCGCGCGCTCTCGCGCATACAGCGTGCGACTCCTTCAACAGATTCAGGTCTCAGCAGTGCAGGCGATGCCCTCGCACCTTCAACAGGCGGCGCGGCTCCTCCTCGCGCCCTCCATCGGGGCATCTCCAGCGGCAAGACCCCAAAAGGGGGCGGCGGCGATTGAAGGAGGTTCCTGTGCAGGGAACCCTAAGTAAGGGCAGTGGCGGCGCTCAATTAGTAAAAAAAGAAAAAAGAAAAAAAGGGAGTTCCCAGAACCCTAAAGGCTGTCGTGTTTAAAAAAGGAGGGGGAATTCTTTTGATAGGCCCAAGTGGGCCGAGAGTGATAAAAAAAGGATATAAGCCCTGTCGTGAAAAAAAGGGCAGAAATGAAAAGAGAGAGAGAGAGGAAATTTTGAGAAAAAATCGGGAAATTTTTTTTGATACAGTCTATAAAAAATCTTTCGAAAAAAAACATTTTGTTGCAAAAAAATCGCGTACAAGTAGAAAAGCCATACACAGGTATAAAAAAAAGTGCAAAAGCCTAAAAAGATTTGCACGGCTTAGAAAAAAATATTTCGGAAAAAAATGATGAATGTTTTCAAGCCGAAAAAAAAAGTGGACCGGCTTATTTGGTTGATTTTTTCCCCATTGTTTTATCTCCTCCCAACTTGTCGATGTCTTCATTCCGACCAGTATGGGGTGTAGAGTCACATGTCTTCTTCCAAATTCAGAGATTCTTCAGATCATCCAGATTTTCTTAGAGTCTACAGTTTTTCAGACGAAGATTCTTCATGCGCATGATTCAGACTCGACGTTCAGATTCCGAGTCCACAGGTGTGATGCGCAGTTGTTCAGACTCGACAGATTGGTCAGAGTCCAAGTTCAAGGCACTCCATGATGAGAGGCCCAGTTTTCGAGTTCTCCAGAGACTCCAGTTTCAGACACGCACATGTATGCGGTCATTTTCAGATGAGCACTTGTATGCCATCATTGTCAGTGGTCCCCATCCATTTTTGTTGTTTAGGCCAGAGTTTTCATGTGAGCCATAGGGACTCCAGAGTAGTGGACCATTCCCTATGCCATGTTGGCAAGGGTTTTCATGTGGTACCATAGGGACACAAGAGTAGTGTACCATTCTCTGAGCCAGACGGGAGAGACCCAGTTCTCCGAAGAGGAAACTTTTTCAGACTCCATTCTCCGGCGACCGTGGACTCTGACGAGGATTATACAGCCACGCCCCTTATTCAGTTCGACCCTTTTCAGAGATGGAGCAGTTGTCCACATATTGTGGCGGGCCAGAGTACTCCGACGTGGAGACTCATTTCAGTTGCAATGACTCTGACAGGCGCAGTTCAGAGCACATGCTCTCCGACGAGGAGATTCAGCAGACTCACATTCCAGCCCTTTCGTCCTCCTCACCTGCACGGCATGAGAAGCAACGTCCTCGACAGCAGCAGTTGTGCGCGTTGGGTTGATATTGTCCGTAGTGTCATGTAGCGTTGAGTTGAGTTTCTTTCTGTTTGTCCAAGCTGAGCATTGCAAGCTCCAGCTTGAGGGGGAGTGTTGGAGTATTCGTTGTATGCGTCATATGAGTTGTAGAGGGTAAATGGATCCTGGAGAAGATCCATTTACCCCATCCATATGTTTAGTCCCACATTGTCCAGTGGTGGGACTTGGAGGCTCTGGAGAGGCTATATAAGGAGCCCCAGGCCTCCTATATCCATTGAGAAAGTGCAATGCATAACATGCCCCTTTGAGGGCTTCTCCCGTGGTTTCATCCCGCTCCTCACGGAGTAGGGTTCCACGTAAATTCCCGCTGTTATTCTTTGATGTTTATTCTTTTTCCATGTTTTCGCTTCCGCTTCCTATTTTCTAACAGTAAGCACCACCTTCCCCTTCAAACAAGCAATATTGATCGTCATTCCCACCAAAACCACCTATGCCTTCACCTCTTTGTGCAAGCAATCCCCAAGGCTCACCTCCATCGACGTTTTGGATCCGAGAACCCATGCTTTCTCCTATCGACAAACTTCAGCTCTCCCTATCGACATCTATCAGAACATCCAACAATGAATCGGGAGCATATATCTCTATTAAGGATTTGCCCTCTTCTCAAAAGCCACACAGAAACAAAGATTCTGGTTGGCAATTTAAGGCCACTAAGGAAGCGGTAGTCACGAACAAGAGTTCCTTGCAAAGGCATCGTTGGCATGTCAATATTCAAATCAGTTTGCTTGACAGAGAAAGTACGCCCCATCCATAACCAATGATATCGACCAGTTGACGGGCTCTCCACGTGTCTAATAGAATCAAGCAGTGTAAGGAAATCCTCCACCCTTTGGTCTGAAAGTGCAGAAGTAAAAGCTGGCATCCAAGAGTTGTTATCCCAGCAATCTGCTACCAAAGTCGATTTATCTTAGTAATGTCCTAGGACTACATAGGTCGTTGAGTAAAGCAGAATAATTTCCTTTTACCTGAGTAGTGCAGCAATATCGCATGTTTGAAATGCGACATTCATATCGCATTTCCCAAATGCGACGTTCCATATATTTTTTATCTTAGACTTAAAAAATAAAAAACTGATGCCGCATAGGACATGCGACATCCTTTTTTTTAAGTCCAAACTTTGCAATAGTACGGATATCGCATTTGAATGAGTGTTGCATTACAAACATGCGATATTCTTGCACTACTCAAGTAAAAAAACATTCTGCATTACTCAGGGACCTATGTAGTTACGGGACATTACTAAGGAAAATCCCTCATGTTTATCTGTTGCTAGTGCAAAGACTCAGGGGAAACAGGTCGCAAGCTTACCAATGTCCATCCAGTTATCAATCCAGTAAGCAAAGGCACATCCATCCCCTACCTTAAGCCGAAACAAATCAGAACACTGAGGCAACAAAGAGCATATTCCCTTCCAAAAGGTTGAAGTAATAGTGGAAGCTCATTGCATGGGAATGTCTAATATGTTTACTACATAAAGTTTACAAATAAGTTTGCAACATAAGCTTTCATCCATGTCCCAAATTCTAGCAACCCACTTTAAAAGGAGAGTTGTATTCATGGTTTCCATGCGGTAGAACCCCAGACCGGCCTCCTTCTTTGGAAGAGTGACCGTCACCTAGTCAACTAAGTAAACATTATTGTTTGACTGATTACCTATACCCCAGAAGAATCTACGCGTAATCTTTTCCAAGTGTTGCCGAACACCAACTGGAAGTAGCTCGAAGACAAAAAAACACTGGAATGTCGCTAAGAACTACCCTTATGAGAACAAGACGACTGCATCTAGAGAGCAACGCTGCCTTCCAACCAGCCAGCTTCTTCTCAATTACAGGTAACCAATCACTGGCTCTAAGACATCCACTAGTTAAAGGTAGTCCAAGGTAGCGAATAGGAAGGGAGACACGGGATGTGTTCAAAGCCTCTTCATACGCTAAAACGTGTTACCCTAATAAATCAAAAGGGATCACACTGGACTTGGCATGGTTCATAGTCAGATTCGAGAGTTCACCAAAGATAGTGAGCACAGTAATCATACACATAGCCTCATTCTGCTCCCCCTTTATAAAAAAAAGATTGTATCATATGTATATTGTAGAAGAGGTATAGACAAATCACCAAGAGAATAGCTCGATGTAATGCCTCGGCTAGTTGTCTGGTCAACCATATGGGCAAGAACATCCACTGTAATAACAAAGAGCATCAGTGCCTATGGGCAACCTTGTCTCACTATACGTTGTGGCTGGAAGAAATCCCTATCCGGGCAGTTGCTAACAAAAACGGAATAAGAGGTCATTGTAACACATCTCTTTATCCAAGAAATCCAAAGCATTGGGAATCCTCTCGTTGACATGGCAGATAAAAGAAAGCACCAATCAATTGTACCGTAAGCCTTTGAGAAATCTACCTACCTCACCACTATTCTTTCTTTTCAATCAAATGTAATCTCCGTTGCTATCGCTAAAATGTCACAGATTTGCCTACCATGGATGAAGGTGGATTGTATCGGATATATGATTTTTTTCTATAACACGCTCAGCTTGTTTGTTAGAACTTTAGCTACAATCAGATATATGGCAATAGAAAGTGTTATAGGGCGGAAATCTTCCACCCTCTCGAAAACCTCCTTCTATGGGAGGAGGAAAAGAAGGGCCTTGTTCAGTCTATTGAACCCTGAGTTGTGCCCCTCACAAACTCCTCCACTACATTTGCTATCCACTCCAACCAAATCCCAAATCTCCCGAAAAGGAGAACTAGGAAACCATCTGCATTTAGCCCCCACACGGCTTCCTTCACCTCCTCACTCGACGTTCTACACACCAAACAATCAGAGAGATGCTTCTAACATATAGGCTCCCCGTCCTGTCCATCTCCAAGGTCTGGCATCCACCCTGCAAGAGAAAGTGTGGAACTATTTCACACGAGCTCTCCCTGTGTCTTGATTACCTTCAGCTCGCCTACTATTGATCACCGTCCTATTGATTAGACTCCTCCTGCCACTAGCAATTCTGTGGAAGAACTTTGCATCTGCATCTCCTTCCTTAAGTAAGTTTTGCCTAAACCTCTAGCACTATTCTATAGCATGCTTGTTGTCCTTTTCAATAATTACTTTAAGTCAGGTCGTTATTTCTTACAGCTCAAAAGGGGGTAGATATCTAGTGTCTTCAATAACATCTATACCAGCCACCTTGGACTTCACTTCAACGTGACTGGCCTCTATCTGATCCCGAACCTCCTTCTTGTAAGCGTAGATTCTACTACACATAGATGCCAAATTAAAGTCATCTGTGTAGTAGAAGATCCAGTACAATCTATAGCCAACCAATGATCACTTACCATACTCCAAAAATTTTCTTCCAAAAACCAGGCTTTCTCGAACCTAAAAAAGAATAAGGCACCACATTTTCGCCAGCATCCCAGACCAAAGGTGTACGACCTGAGCAAGATCTCGGTCTAGAATCTAGATGAGACCGAGGACAGAGGAAATAACTCCAAAACATCGGAGGAAACTAGGAATCGATCTAGTCATGAACGGGATCTAGAGTTTCGCCAAGTGTAATGGATATATGTTGTGTCCATAACCTCAAGTTCCAGGTCATCCATCAACTCAATGAAATCATTTGAGCATGGAACACGGCCGCCTCACATATGTGGACAATCAGTGGAGAGAAGAGGTACATTGAAGTCACCTCTAATAAGCCAAGCAGGTTCTGAGAATCTTTCTCTAACTTTACGCAGATTAGCCCATAAATCTCACCAAGACGTCATAAGCACGAGCCCATAAACATATGAGATCAGAATAAAATAATCACCAATATGATTCTACAGCAAGACAAAATGCATGCATCTTCCTTTATGTTCATCGCAAAGGGCGAAACCTGAATCTCACCAAGAAATTAAAGTTCCTCATGTTGTTCTAGGTGTGTTAATCGCACTATAATTTTAGAAATGTTGGATACTCAGAGTTCTACAGAGACGTGTTCAAGTTACTATTTTTGTTTCTTGTAATAGTAGAATATCACAACTCCAAGCTATAATTGAAGACCCAACTGATCTTTGCTTCTCAAGGTCACCTAGACCCCTTATATTCCAACTCAAGATCTTCATTAATTCACTAAAAAAGTTCCCGCACTAGGAAACACCCTTGCGAAGGTTGCCACCAAGAGTTTTTTTTCCCATCGTCCCTTAGAGGTCGCTTGTTCATCGGTTGGTTGTTCATACGATGAAGGGGCCCTAGGATGCCATTTCTTGCTTCTTTTCCTCACCCTATATCACTTCACTTTTTTCCCAATAAACCTTTCCTAACTTGTGGTTCTCAAAGAACTTGAACGGGCTAGAGCTTGAATCATCCCTCCTAACGCTTCCTAAGTTGGATCCGAAAGGGATGGGTCCAATGTCGATGCCTTTTCTTGAGTATCTTCCAGGCATAGATGTGCAGCGATACATTCCAGCACTGAAATCTTTACAATTTCTATTTGATGTGCAAAATGGCCTTCCGAAGCAATGGCCTCCACCGAGTAGTGTTGAGAGGCCTGGCCTGCACCCGAAGAAATTGATGAAACTCGGTTTGGCCTAGAAATATACCACTGGATCTTAAGAGATCTAAAAACCCTGATTAAGGATATCATCGCTTCACCCGACCACCCCACTTAGAAAAAAATTTTAGGGCTTCCAACATAAGCCTCGCCCCAATAGGAAAGGATGCTTGAAATGGATATGGGGATTTTCATAGGAGTTAAAATTATTTGTTTCCAAAAGCGATGAAGAATGTGGAGAAGTGCATCAATCCATGTTTGATTCCGTAATGCTTCTCGATTTGGATTCGACTTTTGAACCAAGTCTTCAATTTCGATGAGAATGTCGATCGTTTGCGGTTTCCAACTCTATTGTACAATTAGTCGGGATCTCCATCTTCTCCGACGAGGTGTTAGAGCTTGAAGCCTCTAATACATCCTCGGCCGATGGCACCGACTGTGAAATAACCAACACCAAGAAATCGAACCACGCCCGACCGATCTCTAATTTCAACTGCTTCTGAAGGAGCAACTTCAGTACCCATCACAACTACGAAAGAAGATGAGAGGTCAGAACTTGGGCAATGACCATTCGAGATGATTTCGGAAATCGCTCCAAAATGCAATAGTGCCAGCTTCAGAATACCAATTGATATTAAGAGGATTCCCCCCCCCCCCCCCTCGAAGTTCGAGAACCCTCTTTACCGGAAAAATCATCTCATTGTCAGTGAAACGAAGAGGTTTCCATCTAACCCCTGTCATGACTCCTTTCTCGAGCAAAACCTTCACCTCTTTCGTTGTAAGTCCCCTCACACAGGGAACACCGCTATCCATTATAACCACATCGCCTCTGAAGCCTTCATCAATAGTCTTTTGTATCTCATGGTTGAAAAGTTTGGTATCCCAAACCTTGTCTACTATCACACCCATTAGCAAAACTTCCTGATTTAGACTCGTTTTATGGAGGTGCCTCTTAGTACATCTGCGTAGGATCTGTTTTCTTTGCCCATCATTGAACCTGCACTACATGTTGTTATTGAGATGATTCCTTTGAAGTTTGTGGAAGAAGAGATCTGCAGTCAGCACGCAGGTGACTGATGAACCTCAGTTTCATCATCTTTATTTTCCATAATTAACCCCCTTGCTTAAAAGTTTGTCAATAATTCCCTGTTAATGTCTAATAATTAACAAAGTCCTAAATAAATTAAAAACCACAAAAAAATGACAAAACAAAAATTCGTGGTATTTTTAGACTTAAAAATACCCTCAAAAATATTTCGGGTCCTTGTTTGTTCTCGTTTCCAGTTTTGGTCAACATGAAACTTGTAGATCTCGTCAAGATCTACAACTTTCATGTTTTGAGTTTTCTCAAATTCGGCCATTTTGGCCTCCAAAAATCCAAAATACTTCTGCAATAATCTGATTGGGCCACGTGGCCCATTCTGAGGGCGTCACGTGGCCCGGCCCTTCTTGTCTTATCCTCCACCTACCCTGGCCGTTGGATCTCGCTTCAGATCCAACGGCCCCTCTGTGACCACGTGCGCTCATTCTCTCAGCCGTTTGATCTTCATCCGCATTCAAATCTGTCCGCTCGTTAGCGCCTTAAGCAGGGCTCGCCACGTGGCGCGTTGACGACCGATCGATCGCGTCTCAGATGTTGCATCTCAGCCACTTCTTTCCTTGATGCCTCTCAACCGCTCGATCGGCCTGAGCCCTCCATCATCACCGTTCGCTAGCGCCTCACGCACAGCTTGCCACGTGGCCGCTCCACAGACCCTCCGATCATGCCGCCTCAGATCTAATCTCATCCGCTCGCTCCGCGCCTTAGCCTCCACCGTTGGATCTCCAGATCCAACGGTCAGGAGACCGTCGTCAACCTCCAGCAGACCCCTTCTTCCCCACGATCTCCTCTCGCGCACCTCTCCCCCTTCCCATTTTCTCCACCACTCCAGTCGACCTCACATCTCGCCAACCACCTCCTGGTCTTCCCCCATCTTCACTCCATCTCGCGCATCACCCCACGTACCACGACCACCCGCCAGTCGTCCCACATCGGTCTTCGAAACCCACGTCGTCAACCATCACCTCCGCCACTTTCCCCTTCAAATATCGCGCCTCCTCCCTCGAGTCCAGGCTGTCCATCTTTACGCGGGGAGCAGCCCAGCCCTCCTCCGCCTCCCTGTGACAGGGGGAGGCGGTAGGATTGAGCGAAGACGACTGTCTCTCCCGGTGAGACCCGCCGCCGTCATCGGCGTCGTCGCGGCGCAACCGCGTCCGCTCGAGCTGCTCCGAGTCGCTGCCGGAGTTCAGCGAAGACCCGGGGACCTTCTCGAGTCCCCAGCCCAAGCTCCCACTTCGCCTCCGACCAGGTAAGCTCCTCTGAACCTCCTTTGATTTTTTCTTCGATTTCATCGATTTAATCAGGTCTCTCCGGCCACCCCCTCGCTCCGATAACCCTCCTATTAGCTTCGCCGTTAACCCCCCTTCCACGCGCATCTTTCCGATCACCTCTTCCCTTCTCCATATCCTCCGTCATCTCCGACCCACCTCCTCCGTCCTCCCGGCGGAGGAGCACCGAGCTCCTCGTTCCCTTCGCCCCTCCGAGCTCCCACTACGCTCACGCACGCACTCTATGCTTCGGCTATGCACTCTTAATCTGCAGGTATTCGAAGACTCGCAATGGTCGGAGCTCTGCCGGCGTCGATTTGATCGACCTCGCTATCATCCTCCTAGCCCTGATGGTCGACGCTAGAAGCCTCCGGACTCTCCCCGAGCTCCCATCTCCCTCGACGACCATCCAAGGAGCTCCGGGGAGGTCAACAGTACCAGATATGGAGCGGCGGAGGAGGAGCTCCTTCGCCGGAGCACCAGACTCGCCGCCCGCCTTCGGCCGAAGATGGAGATACAGTCACCGTTAGATGGTCCTCGGCCAGCGACCATCTAACGGTCTCTATGCCGACACGCCATCATCCCGAGCCTTCTCCAGATGCCGTTGGATGCGTATGATCCAACGGCCTTCAAGCCTCCACGTCGCCCCGAAGTGTAATTACCAGCAGCCCTTGGATAATCACGATCCAAGGGCCGACAGTCGGCCACGTGGCGAAGCCAGAGCTCACCCGAGCCTAGCGACCGAGCCCCAGGCTTGGACGCTCCCGAACCTCCACCGAACCTGCACCGAGCCTCGGACCGTCCGAGCCTACGCCGAAGCACCTCCCGAACCTCTGCCGAATCCGAGCCTCCTCCCGAGCCTGGGTAGCACGTGCAGCGCACGTGCTATTTGGAAATTTTGCAGAGACGCCCATAGACTTCTCCAGATTTGCATTCAGGTCCTCCCTCACGTGCAGAACATGTGCACAGTGGGTAAATTACATTGAAGCCCTCGCGGGTTTTCCAAATTGCAAAAATACCCTTGTGCGTGTGGTCAAATTACAGGGAAGGTCCCGCTCCTTTATTTATTTACATTTTCGTCCCTCCCAGGGACCTGTATGCAATTTTATTTTCATGTTTTCTTTTCAGTTATGCCCCTGTTTTCTTTCGTACGTATCTTGAGCTACCTAGATCCAATCGAGTTGATTTCAGTTTCGTTTTGAAGCTCTTCTCGTCCTCTACATTATGGCATGGTTAAATTTTAGATTTGATACTATGAACCATGATGTATTATTCTCTAATCTAAGTGTCTTGAGTTTTTTGATTCATCATGCCTATTGGCTTCATATGTGTAGAGGCTTCTTTATTTCAACTCGGTTTGACTCGTGATTTTCTTATGGTTCAAGTAACTATTATATTGGGCATATTATTCGCTTTGCATGTATATTCCTTTGCATGATAAAAAAATGAATAAAAAATTGCATGTTTACTTCAATGTATTGTCTTGTTGTGTCTACATGCATGTTTTGACCTATATGCTTTCATTCAACACTTAGTTAAACACACTTAAATCTGATTAATACGAGAGAGGCTCGTGTCCCTGAGTTCGACCTTGGTATCTTGCCAAGTAAAATAAATCTTCGATCACCTCATTTCGATTCATTATGGCATATCTCTAAATGAGGTGATCGTTTTGACGACCCGAATCGGCCCGACTACGATGATGATTCCATGTGCTAAAAACACATTATTAAAGGGCCGATTTTGCGGTTCGTCAGTGACTCATGCCATTGTAGATGAAGCATCTTGCAGGCGAGAAGCACTCGAACACGCTATTGCCTTGACGTCAACAACGAAAGCATCACGGACCACTTTTGTGATGAGAAATCATTTACCAATCAACTTCAACCATCTCTTCCTTGTTTTTTGGTGGCCTTCCACTCCTTTCCCTCTAGCTTGGTAGAACCTCGCACCTTTTCAGCCCTCCCCAGCTCGCCATTCCAGGCGAGCCTTCTCTCTCCCTTTGTTTCCTCTCATCAAGGACCTACTCCTTTTGTCTACATAAACCTGCAAAAAAGATAGGTCAAATTGTAGAAACTTCGATTAACTGCAAAAAAATCTTCTTTTCAAAAAAAATGACACCCTAACTCACATGGTATCTTTTGGATATAAGTAAAGAAAAATGAGTCAATGACTTGATTTCATTCTAATGCCTTAAGACTCCTTATATAGGTGGAGGTCTAGGGTTATGGTTACATATAGTCACCACAATGGTCAAAAGACTAGTTTGCCTCTGAGTGGGTGGAACATATCATTCGGCACTCCCCTTCAAGCTGGAGTATATATGTTAATCATAATCAACTTGTTACAACAATTTTCGAATTGTGTATAAGCTAGTGGTTTGGTGAATATATCGCCGGTCTAATCTGAAGAAGGTATCATGAGAATATGTGGCAATCCTCTTTGTATCAAATATCTGGTGTAATGACAATCAACTTGTCCATGTCTAGTACATACATGAAACATGAAGTTGTTGGCTATATGCATTGCTAGTCGATTAACATACATAAGCTCCATAATGTCAGAGGGAGGGAAATGAAAATCTGTGAGTACGGACCAAATCCACATTAGTTTTGATACTGAGTTGTAACTCTATATTCACTCACAACATTTGAGCAGGAGACACAAGTTTATTTCTTGTTCATCCAAGTTTCTAAGTTCCTTGCAAGGTAAGAGCAAAAAACTGTAGAAGATTTCTATTCAGCATGCATCTTCTTAGTCTGCATCAGAATAGGTTATGAGAACATAAATAATGCTTTGTGTGAATACAAAAGCCTTTCCTTGGGGAGGACTTGATATATCTTAGGATCATCGTGCACGCATCAAAGTAAGTTGAGGTAGGAGAGCATACGAATTGACTCACCTTGTGAACTACAAGCTATATATATATATATGGTCATGTAACGATTAAATATTGTTGTTTGCCTACAAACCATACGTAACGATGTGTATCTTTAATCGTTCCTGAATCATAAATGTGCGCCTTCGGATTCATAGCTATTTGTGTTGGCTTACACTTCAATACCAATGTCTCTTGTAATTTATCGGTAGCATACTTTCTTGAGGACATAACTAGGCCTCGTCTAAACCAGGCTATTTCAATCTCAGTGAGGTATCTCAGGGCCTAGATCTTTGATCACAAATTGTTTGGTTAGTTGCTTCTTAACCTTTGTAATGTCATCAAAGTTATCTCCTATGAGAATGATACTATTCACATAAATCAACATTGTCGCAGTTCGTTTCCATTCATCCAAGATCTTGTACTGATCCTAGAAAGACGTTGGCTTTATAGGACCTCTAGTAGTTTTTGAAACCATGGTTCACGGCTCTATTTATGCCCATAGATGGCTTTGAGCATACTTTTTGACACTCCTCTTGAGCCTCAAAGTTGGGAGGTTGATGCATGCATGTCGTCTCTTACAGGTGACCATGTACAAAAACATAGTCAAGTTGGTGTGAATATCGACCAAGTTGCACAACACTGACATAAGAATCCATACTATGAAGATATGAGCGATCGTGGAGGTGTCGAAGATCAATCGAGCAATGTACCGAACAATCAATCCATCTAACTTATATTTGATTATAAAAATCCACAACTAGCCACCATGTGTGATGTGAGATAAGAGCATACATCTCTTCCTTCATTGTCAATCACAATATAAAGTGATAAAGTGCCCCGTCATGATTACGAAGGATAACTATATGGATAAATCTTCAATAAACCAATTGTAAGACAATCCAAGGCCCGAGAAAGAAATAGAGACTGAAATAGGTTATTTAGTACACTATGTCGTCAACTTTCTGAGAGCTATGCATCAGTTGCTTGGTTTTCTCCTAACCATGTTGATGTTTCCATAATAAAAGAATCGTTGTGTAACATCCCAGGCCCTAAACCCGATCTATTTCGAGGATTACTGGCCTAGACAACTTGTTGGGTGATGAATCTGTGATTCATCACTCTAAAAGAGATTAATTAAGGCTTGTTCCCTAAAACTCATCCACTTTTTATCAATTATATGGCATAATTAGCATTCGTGCATATGTAAATAATAATTGACTGGTCAGCAGGCGGACTCGCTGGTGACAGAGTTTTCGGAGGAGGAGGTTCGCAGGGTGGTTTGGGATTTGAATGCGGATGGGGCTCCTGGCCCGGACGGCTTCTCTATTTCCTTTT
Organism: Ottelia alismoides; assembly: GCA_037367405.1. NCBI lineage: Eukaryota > Viridiplantae > Streptophyta > Magnoliopsida > Alismatales > Hydrocharitaceae > Ottelia > Ottelia alismoides. The sequence goes on along the minus strand of JAZKJV010006252.1, from coordinate 710,552 downwards.
ACAGGGAGTTCTGGGAACCGTTGAAGGGAGAAATTTTGGAGGTTCTGAATGAATTCAGGGATGGCAACAGGGGTTTTGAGAAGGTTAACAGAGCCTTGATATTTCTACTGCCAAAGAAAGAGACCCCAGTGGGGATTGGTGACTACAGGCCTATCTCGATTTCTAATGGCATCTACCTCATTGTGGCCAAGGTGTTGGCGAGCAAGCTTAGAGGTGTTCTATCATACGTGGTCTTACCAGCACAGTCAGCGTTCATTCCTGGTCGATGTATGGCAGATGGAATCGTGACCGCTTCGGAAGTCAGCCGTGAATGGAAGAGGTCTAGGAAGAAAGGTGCGATTTGGAAGATAAACTATGCCAAGGCGTACGATTGTGTCAGTTGGAAATTCTTGTGGACAACGTTGGAGAAAAGGGGATTTCCACACCAATGGATTGATTGGGTTAAGAGGTGTGTCACTACGTGCTCCTGCTCTGTTTTGGTCAACGGCTGACATGAGGGTGGTTGGTTCCAACCGCAGAGGGGGTGCGTCAGGGCTGCCCCCTTGCTCCCCTTCTTTTCGTCTTGGTGGTGGATTGTCTTGAGGTCTTGTTTCAGCGGGCGATTGAGGAGAGCTGGTGCGAGGGGTTCAGAATGGAGGACATCTACGTCCCGGTGTTGCAATATGCAGACGACACGCTGATATTCTTGGGGGGGGCGGAGGAGCAGAATCACAATGCGGCTATCTTGGTGAACATGTTTGGATGCCTTTCTGGCTTGCAGATCAACAGGCAGAAGTCCGTACTGGTAACACTTGGTATGCAGGATGAGGAGAGTAACAGGTTAGTTACATGGGTGGGTTGCCCTCTGGGCCGTTTACCCATCACCTACTTGGGGTTGCCTTTGGTTGACGGCAGACTGAGGAAGTCCGACTGGGACTGTATTCTTCGGAGATTGGAGGAGCGGTTGGAGGGGTGGAAGGCTATCACCTTGTCAAAGGGCAGGAAGCTTACCTTACTCAAGCACGTCCTTTCTGCCATTCCGATTTTTTTCTTCTCGACTCGCCTGATGCCTGTTGGGGTCAGAAGGAAGGTGGAGGCCTTGATGAGATCTTTTTTTGGTCTAATGGGAGGCAGGAAAAGAAGGGGTTGCACTTGGTGGTTTGGAGGGATCTTGATGTACCCGTTTCAGAGGGTGGTCTGGGAGTCAGGGATGTGAAATGTATGAACAGATCCTTGCTTGCCAAATGGGTGGTGCGCATCTGGGGTTCTACGGAATTGCTGGTGTTGCGGCTGCTGCGGAAGATCTATGGGCTCACGGGCGAACTAGTGGCGGCAAGAAGACGTCATGAGTCTTCGTTGTGGAGCGGGATCCGTGCAGTGATTCCGGACTTGAGGCCTTTCCTTCGGCCGAGGTTGGGAAATGGTCTCCTTTTCAGATTTTGGCACGATGACTGTACGGGGGAGGGGGCGCTGGCGAACCGCTTCCCTAGGTTGATGGCACTGGCCATTGATAAGGGGGTGCGGGTGGCGGAGGTTGTGGACTCTGGAGCATGGGCACCGAGGTTCCTTGCGGTTCTCTCTGAACAGAGGGTGCAGGAGTATTTGCGGTTGCTTGCGAAGATTCCCCCGATCGGGGAGATGTCGGGGGAGCCTGATCATTTTGAGCAGGCGGAGGGTAGGTTCTCGGTAAAGATGGCATACCGAAAATTGAGTGGTGGTGTGGTGGAGCGAGATGAAGATCTATGCGCAGATTTGAAGATGATTTGGGCGGCAAAGATCCCTACTCGGGTTAAAGTGTTCCTGTGGTGCCTGAGGAGAGACCGTCTGTGTGACAAAGTGAGAAAGGGCAGATTGTTGGGCGTGACGGACATCAGTTGCGACAGATGCGAGGATGGCGCGTTGGTGTGCATGCAAGGGCATATGAGTAATACGATCTCTCAAATGGATCATACAGGTTCAATTACTGAACCGGAAGACATGAGCTCACTCATGAGATATTGGGAAGAATCAAATTTCATGCGCACGGTCGTCTCGCTTTTTTAAGCTTCTTTTCTTTTTGCTTTTGACTTTCTTTTTTGTGCTAAGATCTTGGAAGCTTGACTGAATTTGTAGGTTCGATATATACTTTTGGAAAGTATATGATCAAGACCTAGGTATGATATATGCTTTTGGACAGTATATAATCGATACCAACTCCTAATGATCAAATGAGAAACTTACTGATAAAACCCTGAAGTAGACAGTATAAAGTTGATATAATACTTCGGGTTTATTCTGGTCTTTCAGTATGCAGGATGTACAGGTATTGGGAATACCTGAGGGTGATGTGATCATAAACGATTGTATAACCATGACGCTTCCATTCCTAGGGAGTGATGAAACGGGTCTGGATTTTAGTGACTCCTCTCAGTAGAGAAGTAATCTGATCTTGGTCCAAATGTTGGACATTGATCTGAATGTGATTCAGATGCAATGAGAAGATTAGATTTGTGGTCTTGATTTAATCAAGCATCTATGGGAGGCCCGAGATCTGGATTTGAGATGTGATCTCAATATCCAAGTCACTATACATGGAATAATACAATCGCCATGTCCTTATCTCCAAGTATCCGCGGAGAAAGTGCATTATCCTTGAAAGAGTTCACGGATAATTTCATTGTTGATATATGTATCCAAGCATCGAGAAAATTGATAATTAAATGTGATTTAATTATCATGGATAATATGAATTTGATTCATATTATAAGAAGAGATATCTAAGATAATTAAATGTGATTATCAAAGATATGAATAATGTAAATGTGATTCATATTATTTGGGCACATAAGAAAAGAAATCCAAGATGATTAAATATGATTTAATTATCATGGATATGAATAATATGGATAACACTATCCATATTAATCATATATATTATAAATGTGATTTATAATATATAAGAGAGAGCCATATTGTGTTTTTATATTTGTTGATTAATTGTTAATGTGAATGGGATTCACATTGAATGATTAATTGAAAATATAATTACATTTAATTTTGGGTTGTGAATGAGATTCACATTTTTTTCAATGGCTTGATTGATATTTTCCAAAAGGTAATTTGGAATTATTTTTTGTGAAAATTATTTCGACAAGAGTTATAGGAGATATCATGAGATAATGAGATCTCATGATATATCAATGAGATTGACCAAGTCCCCTCTAATAAGAGAGGACGGCTACAACTCCTCTAGAGGAGTAAAGTAGCCGTCCCCCCTTTTTAGGAGAGGACCATGGTCTTCTCATTATCCTATCTCTAGTGAAAAGTGATTTAATTTGAGATTAATTATATTGATTTATCAATGATAATTAATTTGAATTAAATCACTTGTTGTTGTGTTTTACCAACAACAATCCTAGCCGTCGAAAGGAACACAATCAATCTCATCCGTTGATTGTGTGTTGTCCATGGATTGGGATCCATGGACTCCCAAAACCCTATATAAGAAGAGGCACCCCTTGATCTTCTATTCAATACACATCAATGGATGCTCTCTCTCTCCTTTCTCTCTACATGCCTACTCTCTCTATCTCTCATGTGGCCGTCCACCATGGATGCCCTAGAGAGATCATCCATCGTCGCAGCGTCGTTGTTATGTTGCCCGATAGTTTGCTCGTGGATCTCCGTCTACTTCGGCGTGCCTTGCTCGTGAAGAAGACATCGTATCTCGTTTGTCGAGATCAGGAGATCCGTGGCTTGGATCATCAACATGGATTGCGAGAAGCACCCGTCTCATCCACGCGCTCGCAAGCGTCTCCTCCGTCGGATCGGACTTGAGACAGGAGGTCTCTTTGTTTAGAGACTCGATCGCAACCACGCTTCAAAAGGTAATCCTATTACTTGTTTGTGGTTTAGATGAAACGATCCAAGAAGTGTTCTTAGATCATGTGGTTTCGTCACATAGAAAAATTTAATTTCCGCTGCATCGAGCGACTAGTGCGATTAGTCGCTTTAGCATTTTAATTTTCGCAGCCCTGTCTTGTGATAAAATTTCGACCCTGTTTAAAATGTTTAAACACAAAATTTTAAATTGGATAATGTTCCCATTAATTAAGGAAACAGTAGGATTTGAGTTTGCATAATTTGGATTCTGTTTGCTCAAGATATGATCGTTTTATTGACCATATGTCCACTGTTTCGGGGATGGCGATTAGAGATGTAATTAAGATGTTAATTACGGTTTTAAAACGCATGGAAATGTGTGTTTATCACATGGTTTTGTTTTTAAATCAAGTTATCAATCTCTGGAAATTGATTTTGCTTAATTTGGATTTAAAATGAATGAGATATGCTATTTTTAGTTAGTGAGGGTCACTGCTGGAAATTGCATCATTATCATGAACCTTGTGATTGTCATTCAAATAAATTAATGAAAATTAATTGTTAATTTTCTGAAATGATTATTGATAAATATTTGTGAAATATTTAAAGATGATAATTATTTCTTTGAATGGCATTGCATTAACCAAAAATGATAAGATAGTTGATCTTGATCACAATTGGTTAATATGAAATTTCCAACAAACATTGTTTTCATGAAAACTCTAGTTTATCCTACAATAGTTGGACAACTTTTACATGCAAAACCTTGTTGCTTGAATAGGATTAGGGATTTGTTTAGCAAATCTCCTTATAATATTATCAAAATGGTTTTGATGAATATTATATGGTATAATTTCGGTTGAAAACCCGATGATCATGAAAAAATAAGCATGATGTAGGTAAGTTACCAACATCATGAAGTAGGATCCCTTTCCTCTATTAAGTTTTAGTATACATAATTACATAGAATCATAAGCTCCGTGAAATAACAAGAGCCCTACAATGTTCAATTACATTCTCCGAATAGAATCTTGCTCCCCCAAAAATGACCTCATTTCTCGTGTACCATATAGCCCATATTAAAGCAAACGGGTATGCAGAGTCCTCGTGGCCATAACCGCACATCATCCTCAAGTCCCTCCAAAAGCTTGAGCAATCTCTACCACGGAGCCAAGATAAATTCACCATTCTCCACACCTGAGCCGAGGAAGGACACGAAAAGAACAGATGATCCACCTCCTCCGCAGTCGATCCGCATCCGTTGCATACCACATCCCCCCCCCAACTGCGTACCCTAGCGCTCTATGGTGAGGAGCTTGCCGAACCTGAACAGCCACAAGAAAATCTTGATTCGGTATGGCACTTACTTCTCCATATCATCCGCAAGTCCACTCCAACCAGCTCCTCCACCTCCTCCACGTCCTCTACAAAGAACATGTAAGCCTTCTTTACCGAGAATCTCTCGTCACCCCAAACATAATGACGCCATCAAGCCGAAGGGCCCTCCGTCTGCACCAGATCAGCCTGCATTGCCATGAAGTCCTCTACTCTCTGATCCGAGAAAGTCGAAGAAAAAGCCAGAGACCATTCCTCTGCTCCCAAAACCCACTCCCCTGACCAGTCATCCCCCAAAACCGAAAAGTCTCTCAGTCCCCAAGTACAAGTCTCAACTGACCGTCCAGCTCAAGAATCACCTGTGTTATGCCCCTCCACAAAGATGACAGAAGCTCTCCCACGGAGACTTCTTACGACATAGATATACCATAGATTTTCCTCGACAACCTACATACTAAATCCTCTGACTTCCCCCATAAGCGCACCACCCATTTTTCCATGAAAGCCTTGTTCATTTCTCCCAACCGTGGCACACCCAATCCCCTCACCCTCTTCGACATCGTCACCCTATTCCAATCCACTGGGTAGATCCCCTGCCTAGACTGTCTTTCGTCCAACCAGAAGAATATGCCCATCACCACCTCTATTCTTGCAAGCACCCCTGCAGGCATCAATCTCATCAAACAGAAAAATATCGAGATGACTGAAACGACATGTTTCAACATAATCAGCTTCTCATCCCTTGATAGCATCCTAGCCTTCCAACCTACAAGTTTGTTCTCAAACTTCTCCAACAGAGCCTGCCAGTCCTTCTTTTTGGGTTGCCCCGCCATCAATGTTAATCCCAGATAAGTGATCGGTAAGGTAGCAATAGAACACCCCAGCAGCTCCACACCCTCTGCACCTCCTACTCCGACAGCCCAAACGAAACCACAACCAACTTGTCTATATTTATTTGAGGCCACGAAATGTCACCAAAAATGTCCATGATCAAGGACGCCCGTCAAATCTTCTCTTCCTCTGCACCCATAAAGAACACGACACCGTCCGCATATTGCAACAGCGGAATGGATATATCATCCCCTCTGTAACTAGGGATGAACATTGGGCTGGGCCGGCCCGACCTAACCCGAAGCCCATCCCAAAAAGCCCGGCCCAGCCCAAGCCAAGTTAGTATTGGGTCGGGCTTGGGACAAATATCCAGGCCCAAAATTATTTTGGGCCAGGCTCGGGCTTGGGTCGGCCCAGACCGCTAAGCCTGAGAGCACGGCCTGAATGATGGCCCGATAGATTGGGCAGCCCATGAATGCTCAATTTGGATTCCCTCTCCATTCCACCCGCCCATATTCCCCTCCTCTTCCAATTAGACAGGGCACAGGAACCCATGTTGTACTCCCCTCCCTCTTTTAATTAGACGGGACACAGGAACCCACAGGCACCCCCTCCGAATGTGGCCATTTGTTTCCCATTTCCTAAAATGATAGCCTCCAACCCTAACCCCTCCAGGCTCCAACCAACGACCGACGCCGCGAGCCTCACGACTCCTCTCCTCCTCCGCACACCCTTCGGGCTTCGGTCCCCTCCCCTACAAGCGTGGCACTCCTCCTCGCGTGGCTCCGCAGCCTCCGCCAGTCTGCCTCTTTGCAGCAAACCGCCAAACACATGGCCAGTCTGTGGCTACAAGGTTGCTGCAAACCACCTCTCTGCTTCATCATCCTCCCCTTTCATAGCACGGTAGCACCTCTTACACTCGCGCTCTTATGAGTTTTAGTATTCTCAAATAGTGAATGTAGGCATTATTTCCTTCTTTAAACAAAAATAAAAAAATCCTCAACCGAACCTTGTCTTTATGTCCACATAAGATAGATGTGCCCTTCCAATTACCAAACACTTTTGTTGTGCTCTTTCATACCCTTAAAAAGCAAAAGCCAAAGTAGAGATGAACAAGAGATCCCTTCCATTTTCTAAATCTGAATGGATGTAGAGAGATCCCATCTATTATCTAAATCTGAATGGATGCAGAGGTGAAAAAGAGATCCCTTCCAATCCATTTAAAAGCAAAAGCCAAAATAGAAGTACACTCTTCTTTAATATACTGCCCTCGATATAGAAGTACATGTTCCGTTGCAAATTTATTTACTTATACTAGCATATTAATGCATATATGAACAGGAAACCTAAACATCCAAACATTAGCATGAAAGATGTACTGCAAGATTTATAACAAGTTATAAACTTAAGGGGTTAACATGCATTAGCATACAAGATTAAAAATGAATAGAGGAGGTAAACATTCTTGATCCCATCCTATTTGTTGAATGATGATTGATGTTCTATGGTCTCATCCTTTTTTTTTGATAACATGGAAAAAAGTAGTATAACCTTGATACATGCATATTTATATGGGTCGGCCCGGCCCAAGCTCGGTCCATGAAAATTGGGTTGGGCTTGGGCCACCAAAAATAAAAAAAAACGGGCCTTGGGCCCGGCCCAAAGCCCGAAATTTTAAATGGGTCTGGTCCGGGGCTCTTCAGGGCCCGACCCATGCTCATCCCTACCTGTAACCCGAGCACCAACCACCATCCGTCGCCCTCCTCATCATCACAGTTAAAGCGTTGATCACAATGATAAAAAAAGTGAAGCTAAAGGGCATCCTTGCTTGCCCCTCTGAGGCAGAAGGAACCTCCTTCCGATCAACCATTGACCCACATCACATGCGAGGTCCTCGTCACACACCGCTTCATCCACGTGATCCACAAACACGGGAACCTCCTCTTTTCCAACGACGCTCATAGGAACCTCCAGTCAACACAGTCATAGGCCTTGGAGAAATCTACCTTCCAAAGCACGCCTCTGGCTCTGCGTCACTTCCAGTCCGACACCATCTCCGAAACCAAGACCAGACTGTCTACCATGTCTCTTCCGGGCACAAAAGTCGCATGTTCCAGTGAAATTAACCGTGCAATCTCCCCCCTAAGCCGATTCGTCAGGATCTTTGAGATAATAAGATAAATAACATTAGATAAGACAATGGGTCTATAATCCTTACCCATGGAAGGTGAAACTTTCTTCGATAAGAGAATGATAGTTGCCTTGTTCAATCGCTCAAATCTACGATTTCCCTTCCGAAACTCCTCCAGCACCTGCAGGACCTCCTGTTTCACCATATCCCAAAATTCCATGTAAAATACAACGGAGAAACTATCCAAGTCGGGCGCATCGTCAACATTCAGCTGAAAACACGACGTTTTTGCCTCCTCAGTGAAACCATTCATCATGCCCTCTGCCTCCCTGACTGATAGTCGTGAAACTCCCCTCCCCTGCCATCCCCAACCTGCCTGTGCGCCCTGCCAAACGATTGGAAATGAGAACGCAAGGCCTCTCCCACCGCCCTATCCCCCTCAACCACGTCGCCGCTAACCAAGATCGAAGGAATCATGTTCCTATGCCTTCTACCACGTGCCACGGCGTGAAAGAAGTGTGTACTCGCATCTCCATCCTTCAGCCACTTCTGCATGGTTGCACTGCCTCTACATCACCTCATCCTTCTTGTCTTCGCAGAAGATCTCATTCAAATGAGCGCTCCTTTCCATCATCTCTACCTCTAGTAGGCTCCGCTCGTCCTCAAGCTTGTCGATCATGTTGACCTCTTCGTGCGCCCTACTCCTCTCCCTCCGCTGGGCGCGGTTCGCCTTGTTGAACGATGTAAGAAATCTTCTAAGCTCAGCTAGCTTGCATGCAAGTCTACCAGCTGTCGAACCCTCCTACCTGCAACTGGCCCAAAAATCCTTCACTGCTTCTCGGAATCCCACCTTCAAAAGCCAGGCCTTCTCAAATCTGAAAATCGAACAAGGACACACCTCTTCACCCGAGCACCACAGAGGTGGTGTGTGATCAGAATGCACCCTAGACAATGCCCGTGCAACTGCCAGAGGTAAAATGTCAAGTGCCTCATTGGACATCATGACTCTGTCTAGCCAAGACCTGGCTCTCGAGCTCCTCCAAGTGTATCTGCAGCCCATAGCTTCAAGCACTTACAGCCCAAGATCCTCGACCATCCCAAGCTGTATCGAACAGTTATCCCTCCCGCCACGACCATCAAGCATGTCCTCCAATCGTAATGTCAAGTTGAAATCCCCAGCAATGATCCAAATTACATTTTGGAATTAGGCTCTAGCCAAGAACAACTCCTCCACAAAACTGCCACAGTTGAGCGTTGCAGGGGTCGTAGACATTGGTGGACAACAACCCGGTCTCGTCCACCTTAACCCATAACAAAAGCGTGAGTGAAAATTGCCTTGCATGACCTCCTGAAGCTCGAATCTATCCCCATCCCAACCTGTCACCAGCCCACCTACAGCCCCATCTGACGCAACTGCTTTGAATTGTCCTAATTTGCTTCCCCCAATGTCCTTCCATAGCTCGCCCATTTCTCGCAATATCTTTGTTTCTTGTAGCATGGCCACATATGCCCTATGTTCGCTTAGCAACTGACCCATGGCTTTCCTTTTCTCCGTTCTCCCAACCCCCTTACATTCCAGGTTATAATATTCATTTGAACTCCAACACACACCCCTTCAGTGGCCTCAACCCCAGACATTCCAAAGCATCCCTCTCCAGACCCTTGAAGCACCCCCACCACCCCCTACCTTTGCCCCGCCGCCTATCTCAGCATCGGCCCCTCCTGACTCCCCTTGCCAAGTCCCTAGCAGTACCAATGGCTGCAACATTCCAACAACCACGGACCTCCCCTCAGTTGTTTCCTTCTCACCCATCCCCTCCAGTCTCCCATAAACCACAGTCCAATGCCTCCTTCTCTCCTTCAAAAAGAGCCTTCGGTACAACCGTCCGAACTGACCGGCAGCAAGAACCCCACCTCCTTCCCGATTCGCATCCTGAAGCAGATCCAAGGTCGAGATCAACAAAATCCCCAACCCATCAGAGCGCTCAACTTCCATTCCGATTGAGCAAACCGTCGCATGCTTGCCAGACACCGCACAGGAAGACTACGACGCTCCCAAAACTTTCTGAGAGGCTCGCGAAGCCTCCTAGGAGCCCACCGGGAAGATCGACTCCCGCACCACTATGTGCCTCGTCCCGACCTTGCCCTCGACTTCGTGATCCCTCCATGAGCATTCACATGAGATCAGAATCAGGTCGTGTAGCACCAACAGATTAGGCACCCCGAAGCCGAAGCCGCCAATGGGTCTGATCCGTTGTATCAAACGAGCAGGTCCGATCCGTTACAGAACAGGATCTCGATCGGGTCACCACCCCCGATGATAGTCGGTTCGGGTCCCCCGTTTGCCCGCGTAGATTAAGCCCCCCATTCGCTCGAGGATCCGTCAACCCGGATCCGACCATGGCATCCACGGACCCACCAGTCCTGGATCGGTTCATAGACACGGCACGCGTCGACGATCCGACTAATACCTCCGCTAAAGATTTATGACTCCCTGGGTCAACCGGCTCGAACCTCGTGCCATTGTTTGGCCCGCAAAGAACATTTCCGTCCCAGAAGGCTCCCCCTTTAAAACTCCTCAAAAGCTGGCTCGACACCTTTATGTCCCTTCGACGCCGAGCATCCGCTACCCATCTCCGACCGCAGACCGCCAACCGTCATCGCTTCAGCCTCTTCGCACACCTCCAGAAGAAACTTGTAACCCTTGAAAGTCGCCTCGACAATGACCGGGGACGGACGATCGACCTACGCACCCCACATCGTCACCCACGGTCGCTGCCCACGTCGGAGCCTTCCGAGACAATGCTCACCACCTTCAGAACCGACGCCAGCATCGTGTGGACATCCTCCAGCTTCTTCCTAAGGAGTGGAAACCCTTTGACGTAGAACAGTTGTTCCCTCCGACGGAAGTCACTCCATCTATCCCGCATTAGGGGGGGTCCAGTAGACCTTCCTGCAGCCTGGCACGAAACCTCCAGCAACCTTTCAACCTCCCCCTATGAGAGGCCCCTCGATCAGACTAAAGATCCCTCAAGCAGGACCACATCTCCACCGAAACTGACCCCCACCGCACAGCCTATATCCCGCTTCGTGTCGACGAGACAACGATCACTTCTTCGACAAACCCCTACCAAGAAACGTGCTCCTCCCTCGCTGCACATCGCAGAATCGATTATCCGAGGGTCTACCGCGACCCTCTTCTGGCACTGAAATCGATGATGCCCATTTTTGTCGCAACCAAATCATCGAACAGGATCACGATACTCCATCGCGCGATGCCCCTGGGCGCTGCATCAGAGACATCTTCCTCGAAAATGCCAAGCACCGACATCCCTCGTTCTCGTGCCAACCACCGGGGAACACCGACCGCGACGCCAACCTTCACCCAACTTCCAGAGCTATCCCGCCCCATCCTCCCTCGACCTCCACACTCTTCATACTAGCACTATACACTTATTTGAAGAGTTATGATAAATTTTAACTCACACACTTCGATTGATATTCATCTATATATCGTGGGTTGATTGTTGACTGAATTGAATGAGATCGGTTCCCTATGTTCTAGCCATGTGTTAGGGCATTGGACCGACCTTCATCCCTTTTCAACAAGCAGCCATCTTCGTTCGTTGTTGAGGTGTAAGAAGGTTTACAGACTTTATAAGGCTATCTATAGCCTTAAGCAAAGTCCAAGAGCATGGTTTCAGAAGCTCTCGGATTTGATAGAGCAGTAGGGAATCGTTAGATCGACTATGGATCGTTCATTGTTTTTTTAGAGGTCTCAGAGACGTACAGTTGTCATACTGATGTATATAGATGATATCATTGTTACAGGGGATGATGTACAGGGCATCCAAGCAATTAAGGATTTCCTTGGTCAACAGTTTGTAACCAGGGACTTTGCTAGTCTACGTTACTTCCTTAGGTCAGAGCAAGCTTGCAAAAATCGGCCGACTAGGCCGATTAGTCGGCCAGATTACTCGAAGCGGTTAACTGGCCGACACGATTTGGCTTAGTCGACCTTTAGTCGGGTACCTGGAGTAGTCAGACCGACTAGTCCGTCGATTTTTGCAAGTGAAATCTGTTTACCCGAATCCGAAAACCCATTACTAATGTTTTAGGTTATTATTAGACGGTAACCTAAAACGCACAGCAGCATACCCCTTCGTTCGACGACCGAGCTCAACCCTTTGTTCCCTTCGTTCGCCCGATCGCCTCCCAATCGTCGCCTGCTCCTGTGGCCAGTCGCGCACCGCTACGTGCTGCTTCGATCGGCGACCGCTCCGATGTCGCCGCCTGCTCCATCCGATCGTCGATTCCCCGCTTACTCTGAATCCCTCCTGCTCCATCCGATCATCGATTCCCCGCTTACTCCGAATCCCTCATGCTCCATCCGATTTCATCTCGGTTAGGGTTTTATTTTTTATTTTTATTTTTTTACCATTTTTAATAATAGTTTGTTTTTAGGTTACTATGCATTTGTCGGTTATTATGCATTTTTTGACATTGTTGATAATGATTTGTTTTTAGGTTTTAAATTTTTTTAGGTTACTATGCATTTTTATTGGATATTTGTTGGATGGTTCTTAAGAAGCTTGTTTATTTTTGTTTAAATGCACTTGTAGGTGTTGTAGCTAATTTGTTTTTTTAATGCACTTGTAGGAGTTGTAATTTGTTTGTCCTTATTTAAATGCAAATTGAAATTGTGTGTTATTATGTGAAGTTGTAACTTGATATTGTTATATTTTTAGTATACAATTGTTACTTACAAAGAACTTGTATTTTTAGTATATGTGAAGTTGTAACTTGATATATTTGCAACTTGTGTGTTCTTATGTGAAGTTGTAATTGAAAATGAAATTGTGTTCTTATTTAACTTGTGAGTTTCTGACAATGTAGATGGCAGCACCCCCCATGAATGTCGCTTCTGGTAGCGACTCGTCCTTCTATGTGCTGCCAGGATCAAGCGATCATGTGTGGTAATTTGGATACCTTTCAAACCGTATGGATCTGAACACGGTTACTTGCAGGTTGTGCAAGAAGATGGTGGAAGGAGGGGTTTTTAGGTTCAAGCAACATCTTGTGCACCGTAAAGGGAACGTGGCTGCATGTCCTAAGGTGGACGAAGAGATACAGAAGATGATGATATCATACTTGGATGACATTGCTAGAAAAAAGAGTCAAAAAGCCGTTGAGGTTGCTGAGATGAGAGATGAGATTGATATTGGCATTGCTGGAGATGTTGGATCTGCTAAAAGACATCGATCTTCCGAATCTTTGGAACAGACTATCGTCGTTCAAGGAACACACCAGATGAGTATAAAAGATGCTTTATCCAAGGACCATCGTGAAAGGGTTGTCTCCTATATATGCAACTGGGCTTATACATCGGCAATCCCTTTCAATGCATTGACCACGAAACAGTTCAAGCAGATGGTGGAGGCAATTAGGATGTATGGCCTAGGTCTGAAGACTCCTACAAGTATTGGATTAGTGGTCCATTTTTGAAGAGGCGGTCAAGAAAATATCTGATGACTTGCAATGTCATCGAATTACATGGAAGAAGACAGGGTGCTCTATAATGACTGATGCATGGACGGACATGCGAGGATGGAGCATCGTGAACTTCTGTGTCAATAGCTCCTTGGGGACTTCATTTTGAAGTCTATAGATGCTTCTGATGAGACACACACCGCCGAGTACATCTTTCAGCTCGTTGATAAGTGCATAACTAAAGTTGGCGTGGAGAATGTTGTTCAAGTTGTTGCGGATAATGCTTCGGCAAATGTAGCAGCAGGGAGATTGCTACTCACAAAATATCCCCACATATGGTGGACTTCATCTGCTGCTTATTCCATTGATCTTGCTTTGGAGGAGATCGGCAAAGATTCGAAAGTGAAGAACGCAGTCAAAAAGATGAGGACGCTCACAATTTTTATTTATGCTCACACTAAAACGTTGAGCTTGATGCGGAAGTTTACAAACAAGAGAGACATTGCTAGACCAGGGCAAACGAGGTTTAAAACTACTTTTCTCACTCTTGAAAGTATTCTAGAGAAAAAAGACAAGCTCAGGTTGATGTTTTCGTCAGATGAGTGAAGGGTCTGCAAATGTTACAAGACCAAAAAGGGAGAAAAAGCGGCGTCCATAGTCTTCAGCGTTACTTTTCGGAACCACACCGCATTTGCAATCAAAATTTTTACATCTTTGGTTCGTCTATTGCGCGTGGTTGATGTGGATTGTCGCCCATCCATGAACTTTGTTTACGGAGGGCTTGAAGAGGCAAAGAGAGAGATAATTGCATCTTTTAATAGCGTAGAATCATCTTACAAGTTTTTTGTGGACGCTATTATCTCCAAGACCAAGGGAAGGCTTGACACTCCATTGCATCTAGCAGCTTACTTTTTGAACCCATACTTCTTTTTCACAGAGTGTGGTGATGATGCAGAGATGATGGTGAAGAGAGGTTTTATGGATTGCATGGAAGATTTTATCCAGATTTCGATATACAAGATGTTATCACCACAAAGGAGCTTCTTGATTATAGACATGGTCGTGACGCATTTGGGAAGCCATTAGCCATGAGACAGAGGATAAGAAATGATGAAAATTTCGATCCAGGTATTTCAAGCATTATTTTCCATTAATGTCATTTTGATCATCGTTGATTCTATTGACTTAACCATTCTATATTTTATTAGCTAATTGGTGATACAATTATGGAGACGACACACCACATTTGAAACACATGGCCATCAAGATCTTGAGCTTGATGTGAGCGCAACTGGAGTACGTTTGACTCGGTAATGACTCTAGTGACCCACCTAATAGAAATACTAGTTGTAAATTAGTAATTGATATAGTCATTAGGCATAATTTTTATAATGTTGCTAACAGATCCATACCAAGAAGAGAGGCAGGTTGGAGACAAAGATGTTAAATGATCTTGTCTACGTTCGTTTCAATTCCAACATGATGGAACGCCGTCTTGAGAAAGGAAAAGATCATCTTTCCTCTCGTGATCGTGCACATTTACGTGAATGGACTGCAAAGGTCAATGTACAAGCTCAAAATGAGGTCTTTCCAGGTTCCGGATTGACTTGGGATGCAGTGGCCCGTGCAAGTGGTGCAGAAGAGAATTTGGAGCTGAGAAGAAGTCAACGAGGTGAACGTGGCAAGGGAGCTTTATCTTCGAGCTCAAATGTTGCACTTATAAATGAAGAAGAGGAGGAATTTCTACCTGAAGACATAGATGATGAAGAAGAAGATGATGATGATGAAGATGATGAAAAAGAAGAGATTGATTTGGATGATGACCTTGATGGAGATGAATGGCTTTTTACTTGATGCTTCATTCTTGAATTATTTTTATTTTGACATGTATCTATTAGTGAACATTAGCTAATGTTATGTAGCAAATATTTGTTCTTAACTTGCTACTTTTTTCCTTCAATTGCTTCTTTTTTAGCTCTTATAAAATTAAAAATTGCTAAATCTATGCATATTTATGATTGAGTATACACATAATAATTTATATATTTAAAATAATAAAAAAATTCAAAATCAACTAATGCCCAACTAAATCCGATTAGTCATCCGACTGCCGACTAATCCTTAGTCAGTGACCCGATCGACCGAGTACCGACTGCCGACTTCTGCAACCTTGGGTCGGAGTTTGCCAGGAACTAATGAGGTCTTGTGATGAACCAGAGGAAATATGTTACAGATCTTCACTTTAAGACGGGCATGGCAGATTGCATGCATGCCACTACTCCCATGGACCTGAGCGTGAAGTTATATGATGTTGAAACTGAGGAGGTAGACAAGGAGGTACAGGGAGCTCGGTTGGGATGCTCCTATGTGCGATCATCACCAGGCCAGATATATCCTTTGTAGTGAGCGAAGTGAGTCAATTCATAGCATAGTTTCAGATTTTGCAAAATATCGGTGAAATTTCATTGAAATTTCAGTTTCGACATGGGACCGAAATTTCGAACGAAATGCCGATATATGAGCCTTCTTCACAAATGTTACTCGATTTGGGTGAAATGCCACCGAAATTTATCGAAATTTTGACGAAATTTCGGTGAAATTTCATTTTAACATGTGTCGATAGATATCAAAATTTAAAACCTTGGTTCATGGAGCGGTCTAGCCAAAGCACACATGGATGAAGTCTATGATTCTGAGGCATTTGAAGACCTCACATAGTACTAGTCTCTTATTTAGCGGAGGCATGTCCCTTGCCATTATAGTTTGCGCAGATGCAGATTATGCGGGATGCCCCAAGAATAGGAAGAAGTCTACATCTGACTTTGCAATATTCATAGGGAGTTCCTATGGAAGAGCAAAAGGCATATTGTGGTCACCAGATCTAGTGCAAAATCAGAGTACAAAAACATGGCACGGGGGAGTATAAAGATGACGTAAGTCAAACTATTCTTACTGACCTAGCAGTTGAGGTATCTCTTCCCATGCAACTCTAATGCGACAACCATGCTACTTTTCATTTTCAACAACCTAGCCTTCCATGAGAGGACCAAGTATATCGAGGTATAGATTGTCACTACACTCGAGACATGATTCAAAAGGGTTTCATCTCCATCTCTCATGTCAGCTCAGGAGATAAGACAGCAGATGCATTCACCAAGTCCCTAACAAGAGAGTCATTGCAAAGATGTACCAAGCTGAGCATGATTGATATCTATGCTCCAGCTTAAGGGAGAGTGTTGAGATATTAGTTATCATCATTTTTATGTATTCTCTTTTTTTTATCTACTTTATGTAATTTGCCCAACATGTTTCTCCTCTATATAGGAGAATCCTAGGACCTCATGAATAAGCAACTCATTTTCTCTCCATAACGTTATTTTCTATACGTGGACCAATCATATAGGCAATACTTACGCATCAAATACACTCCAAAGGGGTGAATGGAATATGGTAGGTTAAAATTTTCTTTCGCGGAAGCAGAGGACAAGCAATCAAATTTAATCAGAAACAACAAGCAAACTGCACAATATGTTAACGTGGAAACCCATGTGGGAAAAAAACCCGACCCAAGCCTTCTTGATTTAGGATTTCAAGTTATCCATGCCAACCAACTATTCCACTATAATTTAAGATATTTAAGCGGATATCTTGATCGATTACGAGCATAAAGCTCATACCTTCGGATCACACACCAAAGTCACAACTTTGGATCAAACACCAAAGTCACAACTACATCTGAGCTAATTGTAACACCACTTGAGGCTTCACCTCAAGCTTCCTACAGAGAGAACTCCGAGAGTATCTACAAAACAATGTTAGCTTGAATAAGATAAATTATCTGAGTTGATTAAATAAACATTCAATTAGCAATAACCAATAATCAACAACGAGAATATATCAACAAGATATACAAATACTTAGATAAGTTATATTTCTAATACAAGTGAAAGCTATAATATGAAAAATATCATCGAATTTTTTTAAGTAGCTTCAAGGGAATCTTTGACCACGCAGAGAGCTTGAAAAACTTGCTACAGATCGAAACTAGCTTTCAGCTTAGAAATCTTCTCTTGAAAATATGAGCATTCAAGAGTGAGAGAGAGAGAGAGAAGAATACTTGAATGAGTTGTGTTGAAATGAGGAGGTAGGAGTCTCCTTTTATAGTATTAACCTATGTAACGGTCAGAATCCAAAAATAATAATGTTTAATTCTGCAATGATCGATCAATACAAATACCATGATCAACCAATGCTCAAATGACTGATCAAATAAAAGGACATGATCGATCAAAGGATCAATTGCATGATTCAAAATTCAAATAAATGATCGATTATAAAAAGAGACTTATCGATCAATGAAAAGTACTAGTCAAGAATAGACAACATTCAAAAACTGATCGATCAAAACTAAAGACATGAGCGATCAAAGTGTCTTACGGATCATACATAAACCAATGATCAATCATTTTAAAGTGTCCATCAACAAGTTGCAAAATGATCGATCGATGAATTACCATGAGCGATCAATGAATGATCGATCGGCTAAATTCGCAATAAGCGATCAATCAAAGTCATTGTCTTTGACTTTGCTGCGAGAACTTTGACTTGACCAGTAGCAATACTAACTCTTCATCATCGGAAATACAAGAATTGAATACTATTTAGAGTACATTCGTTGATTATATAATAAGTACAATAAAAACACTTGACAACAAATAATATGAATAAAAAAACTTCAAAAGAGCTTCTGTTGAAGTCTTGAACTTTGTCTGAAGATCATGTAAAAACAATACCTTTTGCAAGTAGAGATAATGTGTGTGCCAGCATTAAAACAAGAGTAAACAAGATTATAACAATCTCCCTTTTTTTAAAGATGACAAAACAACTCACTTTAATCTTAAAAACAATTTTACAGTCTATTCAATTTTAAGTTAAGCTTCTCCCCTGAAGCTAAGATCCCAAAATCTTAACTTCTTTAAAACAAAACATTTATTTTAGTTATCTTTCATGTTGTTTTCTCCCCCTTTTTTCATAATTAAAAAGAACACAAGTAAGCCCAAAAGAATGATAAACATTAAACATAAACTTCTTCATGAGAAAGTAGCTTTATATAACATAAAAAAATAACATAAAAAAGCATACATAATGCACTAGTCAAAAACAATATAGAAACAAGATAGAACAACTAAGCATCTGAGTCATAGTCGAAGTCAACCATATCATTATCTTCTTCTTCAAACTTAGTCTCAGCATCTTCTTCCTCTTCAGGAATTTCTTTGATGACAAGTCTCATTCCAGTACGAGACGATGAAGGAGCAGAGGGCTTGGTTTGGAGAGAGGGACGAGATGAAGGTGCGTAGGAGCAGGAGCAGCCATAAACGGTCGACAAAAGGAGGAAGGTTTCTTTTAAACTTCGAGCTTCTCCATTCTATCACTGATACGATAAAGGAGTTCGGCCTACTCATTCTGGAATATCGCAAGATCATTTGAAAAATGAGCGACGCTTATATTATACATCATTTGTTTCGTACTCTCTTATTGGTGGTTCAGAAGGAGAGAGATGTCATCAACTACATCCTTAGGAGCAAGAATCTAACAAGGAGAAAGATGTTGGTCTTGGTATTCCTGGGAATAGTCGAAGGCAGAGGACACGAGACGGCAATAGTGAGGTACATAACCTTGAAACTAAGGTGTTGGTGTCGCGAGGAAGGAATTTGGTTGGTTGGATGGGGCTTGAGAAGGAGGATTATCTCGAACGGTTCGTAAGTACTTCATGGAGTCTTCATTAAAGGATTGAACACACCTAATCCTCCTAGGGTCTTCCACATCATCGATGGAGAAATAGGTCATGATGTGGTGATCGAAACTCCAAGAGATAGAAAGTTTGATAGAGTGTCGAGGATAGAATGAAATAATAGCTCCAATTGAGGGGTAGTTCATTCACGAAAATGTAAATGAGAGTTTGAATATCATTGGAGACGTACTCAAAGTTTGTACATCTATGCTTGAAAGTCCTAAAGAAGACGCGATTCACAAAACGAGTAAGAGTATAATGATAAGGTCCAGAGATATTACAATACTCTTCGAAAGCTCTCACAGTGAGGAGACACTCGAATTTTGTCGTGAGGTACCTGCATGTCTCCCACTAAGTAATCGTTCACTATAGGTCCCTCACACGAATTGTTCAATATAGTAGATATTACATATTCATCAATGCAAAAAGACATATTGTGAATGCAAGAGTGAACGCGATAGTTCCTTCAATCACCAATCACCTTCGAATTTGTATAGAACTGTGCGACGAGGACGACGATGTAAGAGATGCTCATGATGTACAAGTTCTCAATTCCTGGGTAGAATGAAGGGTGGCGCACGAAGATGTCATCCTTTGTCGGAAAGCGGTCTGTGAAAATTCTCCACAAGATAGGGTAGCAAACTATGATAGAGATGAGGGTGAATGCAACGAGTCAGTCACACTGTTCGATGGAGGACGAACTGATAATGAAACAGCGTTTGGGGGCCATCTCGATGAATCAAGATTAAGATGGAATCAGGAAATATTAGGAAAAGATGAAAACAAGAAAAAATTCCTGACTAACTAGTATGATCGATCACTGAAAGCAATATTCAGAAAATATTGATTGATCGGACGATGATCGATTGCAAGACAGAGGTTGATCGATCAACCGATTCGCCGACACTTCACAAAACTTGAAATTTTTCGTGGACTCGTTTCTAGTATGAGTTGAAACGAATGGGAGTGGTCTCTTTAAATAGATATTGGAAGAGATGCCAAAAGAGGGAAATTCAAATTTAAAAACAATTCAAATTTTAAATATAGAAATAAAAAGATGATTCGATGTGTGTTAGGTGGCAATCAACACAATTGGTGATTGAGAGAATCAAGATGGCGTGAGATTTGAGGAGATAAAGATCAAAACAAAAGACCTCATGCTCAAATTGATCAATTAAGTCGATCAGGTATGATGGATCAATGAGTGATCGACCAAGCCAATTCCAAATGATCGATCAATTGAGTTGTTTTAACAAAAGACTGAATAAAATAAAATCTTTTAAAGTACAAAGACTCAATTCTCTTCTCAGTTGCTCAAGTCGAGCAATAGTAAAAGTTTAGTGAAAATGTATACTAACCGCTTATCTGTTGAGACGTAATTCAAACAAACTTCTCCCTTTAAGACATGTTCACGAAGAAAGTGATGACGAACATCTATGTGTTTAGTCATATAGTTATTAATAAGATTTTTGGCAAGGTTAATCGAATTAGTATTATCACAAAAGATATGACTTTTGGAGAAAGATAAACCAAAGTCAGTAGGAGTGTTTCTCATCTAAAGTAATTGAGAACAAGATAAAGTTGTTGCAATATATTCAGCTTCAGTTGTTGAAAGTGCAACACAATTCTGCTTTTTAAAAAATCACGATACTAAAGCATTTCATATAAACTAACAAATGCCACATGTGTATTTTTTCTATTTCTACGACTTACCAGCGTAATCTACATCGCTATATGCGAAGAGATCCATGTAGCTTGTCTTAGGATAAAATAAATCAAAACTATCAGTAGCAGTTAAATAATGAAAGATTCTTTTAACAGCTTTTAAGTAATTTTCTTTAAGAAATAGTTGAAAACGTGCAGCTAAACAAGTGATGAAAAGTATATCTGGACTACTTGTAAGATAGAGTAGGGATCCGATCATACCTCGGTACTTTTTTACGTCGACAAGCTTACCTTCATCTCGATCCAAAGAATAAGATGGAGCTAAGGGAGTAGGCTTCCCGGAACATGAAGTAACCCAAACTTCTTTAGCAAATCCTTGGTAAACTTTTGTTACGAGAAGAAAGTCACGTTCTCAATATGAGAAATTTGAAGACCTAAGAAAAACTTAAGTTCTCTAACAAACCTCATCTCAAAAGCATCTTGCATAAGATCGGAGAAATCTTTATAAAAAGATGCATTATTATAGCCAAACACAATATCGTCAACATAAACTAGGATAAGAAGTAAATCACACCTAACAGACTTAACAAACAAAGTGCAATCTAGTTTACCTACTTCAAAACCTAAGGAGATAAGGTAGTCTCTTAGCCGATCGTACCATGCTATCGGAGCTTGCTTAAGTTCGAACAAAGTTTTTCTAAGTCTGAAAATAAAGTTGGGGTATTTAGATTCTTCAAAATCTGGAGGCTGCTCGACATAGACTTATTCCTTAAGAAATCTATTTAATAAAGTGTTCTTTACATCCATTTGAAAAAGCTTGATCTTTTTTAAACAAGCAGAGGCTAAAAGCATTCTGATTGATTCAATCCTAGATACATGAGCATAGGTTTCATTGAAATCGATGCCTTCTTGTTGTTATTACTCTTGAGCAACGAGTTTGGCCTTATTCCTGACAACATTATCTGACTCATCCAACTAATTTCTTTTTTTTTACAAGAAAATAGGGTGCGCTCCAGAGTCGGGAGTCACCACAGATTGCATAGAAAATTAGAAAGATGGGTTACATTACATAGAGGCTCAAAAGTTATATAAGGCCTTAAAGTGAGAAACAACATTCTCAGAGTAGAACCTCTGATTTTTTAATATAAAATCATTCCGCCCTAACTAAATGGCCCGTAGCACCGCAAACGGCTTGGAGCAGTCGTCCGACGAGCCCATGCCCACAGAGCGGATCGACCTCCAGAACGGCCCAGACCCAGTGGTGTCAACCCAAGTGACCTGTGAATCCATCCAAACTTGCCTCGATGTCGCGCATCCAAAGAACAAATATTCCGCATTTTCGACAGAGTCCTCACACCTGTCACACAGCGTGTCGTCGATGCCAAACAAGCTTCCCCTCCTCAATTTATCACATACGCGATTTCTTCTGAGACACCAAAGGAAAATCTTCACCCTTTGCGGGATCCTCGATGCGCAAATGATCTTCATATCTTGACACAAATCCTCATCCTGCTCATGAGCCGTCGTCGATCCCCTTATTGCCCCGTATGCCTTCTTTACGGAGAACCTCCCCCTTCCCACTCAAAATGGTCCGCCTCCTGATTCAGCTCCCCTGGCAATCGAATCTCTGCCATCATCCTCATGAAATCCTCGAGGCGTTGGTCCGAAAGGTCCGCGACGAATAGCGGCCCCCACGCCCCGTGATTCGCCACCTGAGCAAGAGTTGCATCTTTCGTCGCCACTAATGCTTCCAGCCTGGGAAACCTTCCCCCAAGAGCACCCTCTCCCGTCCAGTCATCTCTCAAAAATCTGAAAGTGTGGCCGTTCCCAATGCGGGGCCGCAATCTAAGCGCAATAATCGGCAGAACGGTGTGTATTCCGGTCCATAGCGACGACTCGAGTCTTTTCCTTCGGCACTCAGCTCTCCATTGACATCATAGATACTCCTTAATAGTCTGGCAGCTAACGAGGTCGAGGACTCCCAAATATGAATCACCCACTTGGCAAGCAAGGCCTTGTTCATGAACTCGGCATCACGAACACCAAGGCCACCATCACATTTTCCCTTCATGACATCACCCCAGCTCACGAGATGTAACCCAGATCTCAAATGTCTTCCATCCGACCAGAGAAAACTTTTCATCATAGCCTCCACCTTTTTCCTTACCCCAACTGGCATCAACCGCGTCGAGTAGAAGAAAATAGGGATTGCAGCAAGGACATGCTTGAGGAGGGTCAATTTCCCACCCCTAGACAGTGTGATCGCTTTCCACCCAGCCATGGTATTAAATTTCGCGAAATTTCGGCGAAATTTCGCCGAAATTTCGGTTTCGACAGGGTCTTTCGAAACACCTATATATATCGATTTCCCGGATTTCGACCGAAATGGGTCGAAATATCAGTGATATTTCGACATTTCGACCCATATCAGTCGAAATTCATGTTTTCAGTTCAAAATTTCTCAGATTTCGACCTATATGGGCGAAATTTTGCCGATACCTATGTAAATCAATGAAATTAACTATGTGATCTTAATTTTAGTCATTTTACTAACTATTTATCAATTCTCTATATCAAAACATATCATGATTTATATATTTTGTTTCGGGTCGGGGGCGCTGCCCCCGCACCCCCGCAGGGGCCAACCTGGGCCCCCCTAGCCCTCCCAGGCTCGCTGACCGGGCAGCGAGACCCCCGTTCTGGTAGGGTATGGTGCAAAAGGGGGGATGCATACAATGTTTCTTCAACGTAGGGAGCTTCACCTCCCTTGCAATGGAGATGAAACAACTCTATAGATTCTAGAGATCCGCTATAGCTTCTTCGCTTCATTCCTTTTGTCATTTGTCTTTGTAAAATATATCATCTTTGCTGTAAGTCTATAATTAATTATGTAATTCACTAGAACTGCGCCTGCGACCATTATTTCTATGAACTAAACATTGCCTTATTAGGCATTATCTACATTTTAGAATAAAAAATACTCATCTATTTTTCTGAACAAAAAGACATCTTATAAGTATTTTTAACTTAGTTATTTTAATTTCGATTCCAATATCTATCAGTCAGCTCAACGATATGCCCCGATATGTGTGATATAAGGCATATGGATGAGAGATATGTGTGATATAAGTGTGCATTTGTTAGCTATTATTGTTTTAAGAACTTGGATTTAATGATATTCATTTTCAATATGTATCAATCAATAATCAGCCTTAACAACGAAATAACCGATATGACCGATATGTGCGATATAAGGCATATGGATCAGAGATATGTGTGATATAAGTACGCATTTGTTAGCTATTGTTGTTTTAAGAACTTGGATTTAATGATATCCATTTCCAATATGTATCCATCAATAATCAACCTTAACAACGAAATGATCGATATGACCGATATAACCGATATGTGCGATATAAGGGGCATATATGAGCAATATGTATGATAAAAACTGTGTATTTGTGGGATGTTTATTGTTGTAAATAACTTAAAAGATCTTAATTTGCAAAAAAATGGTCGAAAAATGACTTTTTGAGCCATTTCCGAAATTTCCACCGAAATCGTCGAAATTTCCCGAAATATCGGCGAAATTTCGGTATTGAAGGTGACCGAAACGAAATCGAAATCGAGATTTCGAACCTTGCACCCAGCCAGTCTCTCCTCCATTCTGAGCACCACGCTATCCCAATCCGACCTCCTAAGTTTGTCGTCCGTCAGCGGTAGTCCTAAGTAGGGAGTTCCCCCAAAGGGCATCCCACCACATACGCAAGTCTGTTGTGCTCCCCCACATCCATATCGAAGCTCACGACCATCTACTTCTCCCTGCTAAGCTCAAGACCAGAAAGACTGCCAAATATATCGACGAGGTGCACCACATTGCCATTTTGTTCCTCCGAGCCACCAAGAAAAAGGATCGTATCATCCGTATACTGAAGCAGCGGGATAGACAAGCTCCCCCGCCTGAAGCCATCACACCACCCAGCTTCCACCGCCCGCCTGCACAAAATCGCCAGACAGTCCGCCACGAGAACAAAAAGCATGGAAGCAAGCGGACATCCCTGACGGACCCCCCGCTGAGGCTGCACGAAACCACCCACCGTCTTGCCATTCACCAAGATGGAGTACGAGGATGTTGTGACACATCTCTTCATCCATTGTATCCAAGTTTCCAGGAAGCCCCTCCGACGCAAAGAAATCCACAAAAAACTCCAGTCGACGCAGTCATAAGCTTTGACGTAGTCAATCTTCTACAGCGCGACCCTCTTCTTCGATCGCTTCCATTCAAGGCAAATCTCCGATGCCGCAACCAAACCATCTACCATCTGGCGCCCCAAGATGAAAGCGGACTGCCCATGAAGCACCACCGAATCCATAACTAACCTTAGCTTGTTCGCGAGCACCTTCGCCACGATAAGATAGATGCCGTTGGAGATCGCTACCGGTCTGAAATCGTCCACGGTCCACGGGTTTTCCTTCTTCAGGCAGAAGGAAGATTAACGCCCAGTTAACTTTGTCGAAGCCTTTGTTGCCCGCGTTGAACTCATTAATAACCTCTAAAACATCATCCTTCAACATATCCCAGAACTCACGGTAGAAGAAGATGGGAAACCTATCTGGCCCAAGAGCCCCATCTGCATTCAGCCCCTAAATGGCCCTCCTCACTTCCTCCTCAGAGAAAACAGCCACCAGAATTCCTCTTGCCCCCTGGTCGAGGTTCCCGCCCCCACGCCCCGCCACCCCCAACCAACCCTTGTGCCTCCTACGCGAGAACTCTGTGAAGTGGTCCCGCAGTGCACCGCCGATCTGATCCTCCCCTAACACCCTCACCCCTCACCCAATCTCCACCTCATGCAGGAAGTTCCTCCTCCGACGCCCAGAAGCCATGGAGTGAAAAAAACTCATGTTGGTGCCCTCTTCCTTCAGCCATTTCTGTGTGGACCTTTGCTTCCATTCCACCTCTTCCTTTCTGTCCTCCATCATCAGCTCCTCAAGCAAGCCCAACCTCTCTGTTACCTCTTCCTGATCAAAACCCCTCTCGTCATCCAGGCCATCAAGCCTCACCGCCCCCGCTTGGGCCTCCCCTCTCCTGGCCCTTCGCCACAACCTCACCTCCCTCCCGAAGTTCATAAAGAATTGAGGAGCCTCAACCTCGCCGCAAACCTAGAAAAAGCCGATCCAGCTGGAGCCATGCATCTCCATTGCGCAACAACCAACTCTCTGAATCCATCTTCTAAAAGCCAACTGCGTTCGAAATGGAAGTGGGATCTCTTCGTTCTCTCCTCCCCCGACGAACACAGAATGGGGGTGTGGTTCGAGTACACCCTCGGCAGCGCCCACGCCCGGGCCAACGGGAACGAGTCCACCGCCGCTTTAGACAGCAGGAAACGGTCAAGTCTGTACCTCGATCTGACATTCCGCCAAGTGTAGGCACAACCAGTCACGTCAAAGGTGGAAGACCCAAAGAATGCGCCAGACTTAAGTGCTTTCTTCGGCAAACTACTTGAATGCATCATCAATCATGAACGGTTCTTGACGCCCAATCTCCAGATGAACGCGGGAGCGGAACCGCCCGACGGGGACAAATGGAAGGTTTTCAGATCAAGGGGGGTCGGTCGGCGTGTGCGGGTGGGAAACTTTGGCAGGCGAAGCCCGCGGGTGAATCCTTTCGGGCGTGGGTGCTTTCGTTGTGGCAGTTTGGATCATTGGTCCAGGCAGTGCCGAGAACCGATGAGATGCTTCCGATGTTGGTGATTCGCTTACACCAGCAGGTCATGCCCGCAGAAGGGTGGAGAGGTCTCGCAGCTGATCGGAGAAAGGGGAGGAGCAGAGGCGTTCTTCCTTGGTTCGTCAGACGTGGGCAGGATCTCGAAGGCACGGTTCAAGGGGGATATCGCTCAGGTTACCCCTTGACGAGTGCTAGCCAGGGGTCTCAATCGTGACGAGGTTGTTGTTTTGCTTCGTGGCTCAAAGACGGGATCTACTTTGTTACGATGGCGTAGACTTCGGGACAGACACGGCTCTGTGAGGCCAGGGTCGTTGACAAGAGTGCGGGTACGAGGCCTCCCATTCGTCGTGCGAAACTTGCTATCCCGTAGGGCGCTGCTACGCGGCATCGCCGATATTTTACATATCGAGAGCAGTGGGACTAAGCCTGGTGACTCTCTTGATTTCATCATGGCGGTCAAGTCTCTTGGCCCGGAGATGTTGGGGTGGTGGGAGGTGCCGACGGTGGGGGGCACGGTTTTTCTGGAGCTCTTGGACGCAGGACCTGGTTAGCGCCACTGTGGGCCAGGGGAGGCCACTGGGAGCCGGACGATGCAGTATCAAGCGGAGAAGGATCATGGGTCGGCCGGAGAACTGATCGATATCCCACGGTTCGAGGGGGCGCGAAACCCGAAGCTGACTCCTCGTCTCCTGCAGACGATCTCTTTCGGCGCGATATCCGCGTCTCAAGTCCCGAGGGATGCGTCGGTCTTTGTCCACGAGTCTTTGAGGGGTCCCGGTTGTTCAGGTCTTGCGGGTATTGGGGAGCCCAAGGGCCGGACCCAATTATTGGCAAACCCGACGGGTTTGGATCTTCTATCTAGGGGCGGATGGGTCCGTCGAAGGCTGATTTAATTGGGACCTGTTTGGGGATCTCGGATCCAACCAACGAAGTCGAGGTTCCGAGCAGCTTTCGGAAGCGGTGGGTCGTATTGAGGGTGCACAAGACTTCTCCAACATCGCGCCTGGGCAGGTCTTTTCGCCTCTGCTTATCCCAGCGAGCTACACAGCGTCGGTTCAGGGGGTGGGGGCGGCTGCGGAGTGGTGTCTCTCAAGGAGGGTTCCTCTGCGCCGGGAAGTTGGCCCAAACAAATGGGGGTTGGGAGAGTCGCGACTGAGGACCAGGGGGATTCCGTGCCAACGGAAGACCGGGGGTATTCGAAGGTGGTTGTCGGTGACCCGACGGCGACGTAAGTTGTGGCATCTAAATCTGGAATGAAGGCTGGGGAATTCCGAGATGGGGGTACGGTCTATTACAAGAATAGTTTGGTTAAGGTTGAGGACATGGGGACCCGGGGGAAAAGTATGGTGAAGCCCCCACGTTCGGGGCGTCGTATGTGCGAAGAGGAACCGGGCAGTCGGAGAGAAGAAAACGGAGGGCTGCACTCATTGCTTCCTCGCCTCAACAGGTATCGCCTCATAAGCTGCAACTAATTTTCGGTGGGCCGTCGAAGGTGCACAACCGCTTTGAACTGTTGGACAGATGCATTGCTGAAAGGTTGGGGGTGATCCCTCCAAAGACGTCAACACGTGATGCCCATTAATGAAGATGCTTTCATGGAATGTCAGGGGGTTGGGCCGCCCTGAGAAACGGTTGGCGATTAGGAATCTAATAAAGGAGGCAGGGGTTGATATTTTCCTGCTTCAGAAGGCCAAGATGTCGGGGTGTGAGGGCAGGGTCTGCAGGGAACTCGGTGGTGGGGATCAGTTTGGGTGGCGGAGCTGGAAGCTCAGGGGGCTGCGGGGGGTGTCCTCACAGGTTGGTTGAGTGATGTATATGAATTAATGGGGGTGTCGAAGTCGTCTTTCTGCCTTTCGGTGTCCCTGAGAAGGAGAGAGATGGGATGACTCTAGTGGTTACAAACATATATGGCCCGACTAGGTCGGATGAGAGGTCCTTGGCAGCGGGGATGGAGGCTGTGGGAGAGGTGTTCTCGACTGGAATCTGGATCATTGGTGGTGATCTCAATGTCACTCTGCTCCCCGATGACAGGCCGCATTCGGGGGGTGGGAGGGATCTGGGTCCAATTGATTTCTTAAAACCCACATAGTACCATTTATTGAGTGATTCTAGGAAGGGGGACTAGTTCCTACACCTGATTTCTTCCAAATTGAACAAGTTCTTCTTGCATTGCCAAGAGCCAAGATTCATCGTTACACGCCTCATCAATAGATTTTGGTTCGAGAAAGGATATAAAAGCAATGAAATTAAGTTTGATCTTATTTATACTCCTTTAGACACATCTGCAATCACCAACTCCATGGGATGGTCTCTGACAAAGCAGTAATCCTTCGTTAGAGCATAAGAATTTGCATTCACAAGTATACTAGACGGATTGGTCAACTCAGTCTCAGCCTCACTTTCCAATTCATGTGGTTGAGAATTTTGACCCAAGATCTCTTTAAAAGAAACATTGACAGTTTCAACTACTGGCATGGTTTTCTTGATGAATCTTGTAAACTTTGCTACGTGAACAATTTCCTATGAAAATACCTTCTTCACTTTTCGGATCAAACCTGTAAAGATTATCCTTAGTGTTAAGAACAATACACTTACTTCCAAAGATTCGTAAATAACATATCCTTGGAGAGTGTTCATAATACAGCTCGAAGGATGTCTTCTTTAATCCTGATTGAATAAAAGTTCTGTTTAAGACGTAATTATAGCTTATGCCCAGAAATAACGAGTCAAATAAGATTCACATGGTATAGTTCGAACACGTTCCTGAAGTGTAGGATTCTTCCGCTCTACTACTCCATTTTCATGTTGTTCTTGGAGCTGAGAATTCGTGTTTGATTTTAGTCTTTGAACATAATTAGAGAAATAATCATTTTCAAACTCACCACCACGATCACTTCTTAACTTAATAATGGTAGATCCTCATTTGTTTTGAATCGGTTTCGCTAGCTTTTCGGACTCTAAGAAAGCTAAATATTTGATTGTAAAAAACAAAACCCAAGTGATACGAGAGTATTGTCAACTACATGAAAACAGTAACGATACCCACTTAGGTCCAAACAAGTCTAAATGTAGAAGTTCTAAAGGTCGTGAAGTGTTGATGAACTTCTTAGGTTTGGATGGGTTTCCATGCAGTTTTCCTAACTCACATGTTGTACACAGGTTCCCCTTCTTGTAGGATAGCCTAGGAAGTCCCTTAACTAGGTTAAGTTTGATATGCTTATGGATTTATTTGAAGTGAATGTGACCTGACCGTTTATGCCATAGTACATATTGTTCTTGTGTGGTTAAAATGCATTCTGACAACGAGCCTTCATCGAGGTTCAACAAGTCGGTATGCGGTATTTGTTCGGTCAGGCGATCTGAAGTGAGTAAGTGGATATGCAAAAATATATGGGGAAGTATATGCAGATTATGTTATTTGTGTTATTTTAATTTTAAAAAATAAATATAATAAAATATAATAAAAAAAAGTTGGCAAAATATTAAATTACATGATGTATGTCATTAAAAAGGAATGTTGGATAAAACGGATGTTAGCTATACAATCCATTAAAATGAATCATATAAATATAATAAATTATAAAAGAAAGAAATGCTCCATTGAAAAATCAGTGATGATTATTCGATTTACGCATAAGACATGCAAATACATTATCGATATTGATAAAATAGGTCGTCACAAAAATTTCTAAGTTAATGGATAGAACCTAATACCAAATGATTTATATTTATGATTTCAAAATGTAAAGTTCTAAAAATACTTTTTTATGAGAATTCAAAAAAATCATGTGTAATCGGAGATGACGGAAGAGGTCGGGTATTTTATCCTATTTAAATATGCAGCCGCATATGAGGATTACTCGAACCATATACGCACTTCAACCGCATATGATCGCATATGACATATGCGGTTCAAGAGGGTAACCGCATACGCATATGCGGCCGCATATGTGGACGCATAGACAGCATTTCCGAACACTGGCCTTCCTTGAAACCAATTGTGTATGTATTTTTGTGCTTATCGCCTCTTAACAAAAACATCTAGTGTGTCTTCGTTAACAACCTCAAAATACTTTGTAGAGAAAACAATTGTTAAACCTTTGTCACATATCTGTAAAATACTCATCAGATTGTGCTTTAGACCTTTAACTAGATTAACAGAATCAAAGCTGATAATAGGGGTTCCAATCATGCATTAACCAATAACTATACATGTATGGTTGTTACCAAAAGTGATTGTGCATGCATCCTTGATTTCTAGATGTAGGAAGAGGTCTTTTTCTCAAGTCATGTGCTAGGAACATCTACTGTAAATGATCTAATATCTTTCTTTCTTTTGATTTGTTACTACAAAATATTGCTTTTTCATTTTTCTCTGAGGATAAATTCTTTTTTTTATTTTTGCAAAACAATGAACAGAGTTTTTCGGTACCCATATCTTTCAGGAAGTGGTTTGTTAGCTTGGTTCCGATGATTTTCCTTAGTTCCGGTAGCCTCTTTGAAACTTTCTGAGTAAGTAAAACTTGAGTAGGAATAGCAGTTTTAGATGTGTTTGCTTCGTAGATATTGTAATATATGCCATACTCAGGTAGTTCTTTGGTAATTACCTCCTAAAAGCTTATCTAGGTTTGTTTTTCCTTTAGTTAACTTAGCAAGATCATTAACATGAGTACTAGTCTTTTTATTTAGTGCAGATACATGAGTACTAGTCTTTTTATTTAGTGCAGAGATAGTGTTTTCTAAGCTGTATATGTTTGATTTAAGAGCCTTAATTTCAATTTCATGCTATTTTCAGAAGCAAATAAGCATTATGTAAGTTCAACTATATGTTCTTTGAATACTTCTACCTGGGACACATGATTTTCTAGTATGGTGCGTGCATTTTGTTTGAGAACATTATTTTCTCTTTTGATTTAATAACTACATCATGCAATTCAGAAATAGCTTCTTTTAGTTCATCAATAGAGGTCTCGGTATAATTTACGTGATCATCACGAGCCATGAGTCCAATAAGATCTTCTTCATTATTAGAGAAGTCTCGGTTGCTACCCGAGTCGTCAAATGAATCCAAAGAATAATCCCAAATTACATTGAGAGCTTTCTTCGAAGGTTTTCCGTGAAATTTCTTCGGTCGAAAACTCTTCTTCTCATCATTTGAAGAAACTCTATGTATGGCTCCAAGACAATTCCAGATCTCATTGGTTGTTTGCAAATAAGAGATATAAGCAAAATCTTCATTAGATTGTGTACAGTATAAAAACATAGCCTTGACGTTGATTGTTTCTAGCTCCTTCCCGGTTTAGCTGGAATATCTTTCCATTTGATGTATCCCCTTTCGAACCATGCTCCTGAATGTGAAATCATATGCTTGCAAGAACATAAACATTTTCTTTTTCCAAAGCTGGTGCCATCGAAGGAGGATGTATTGTAGATTGGCTTTCATGGTTGATGTTGCCGAACTTGCTTGTAGTTGCCATCAGATCTGAGATCGGTGCTTTACGCTGAATTAGGAAACACACTTTGATACCACTTGATAGTACTAACAGATCGAATACACTCCAAAGGGGGGTAAATGGAGTATGACAGATTAAAAATTCTTTTTGCATAAACAGAGAACAATCAATTAAATCCAATTAGATTCAATAACCCATGGAAGGAAATATCGCGATATATCGGCAATATATCATCGATATATCGATATCGACATGGGACCGATATGGCGAAATATCCCGATTTCCATGCATTTTCTTCACAAAGGCTCGTCGATATGGTCGATATTTCGGCGATATATCGTCGAAATATCGTATCGATACGATATCGATATCGATACGGCCTTCCATGCAATAACCACATTACATGATATCTTAACGTGGAAACTCGGGCGGGAAAAATCACGATCCAAGCCTTCCTGACGTAGGATTTCTAGTAAGTCGAGCCAACGAACTATTCAATTATATCTTGAGAGGCTCTTGGCGCCTATTCTGGACCACTACAGTTTCAACGAATCAACTATTCAACTAAACAACTAATCAACTAATCAATTATTCAACGAACAAGCGTCTTGAGGAGTTTTTACTCCTACTGGACTCTCTGCAGGCTCTTGGGGGGCCTTCCGGGGATTTGGACCATTGGGTATGGAGTGGGGGTTCTCTCTCCGCCGGGAAGGCTTACGCGGCGATTTGCAGGCCGCCTCCCTCGCACTCGGCCTTGATGACTAGAGATTGTTGTTTCCTCTAGGGGTTGGGGCTCCCAAAGCGTATTGGCTTCTTACAGTGGTTACTCAGACGCAAGAGACTGATGACGCGCAATCGTTGTGCCAGACTGCTCGGGGTCGTGTCCAACAGGTGCATGCTCTACGACAACGAGATTGAATCCATTGATCATCTATTCTTCCAGTGTCGTGTGACGAGACAATTATGGGAAGGTTCGAACCTAGATTGGGTGGGCTCGGGGAACCTGCTCTCCTTCTGCAAGTCTCTACTTCTTGCCAAGCAGCGTCCTCGGAGAGAATTGCTCCAACCGGTGGCCATCGTGTGGGCCATCTGGCTGGCTAGGAACGATCTGCTTTTCTCGGGTCAGAGGTTCTATAAGGAAAATGTTTCCGTCCAGAAGAAATATCTTATAGAGACCTGGCTCCTCTAATTTCTTTTTTGTTTCCTGTACTTTGTTCCAAAACTTTTTAATACATTCTGGGGCGGGCACCTTTGAGTGCTTCCCCCCTCTTTGGCTTCAAAAAAAACTATATCCTAAGATATTTTAATGGATATCTCAACCGATTATAAGCATAAAGCACACAACTTTGGATCACACACCAAAGTCACAGCTTTGGATCAAACACCAAAGTCACAACTGCAACTGAGCCAGGTGCAGCACCACTTGAGGCTTCACCTCGAGCTACATGTAAAGAGAAACTCCGAGAGTACCTGCGAAACAACGTTAGCTAGAAGAAGATAAAACAATTATCTAAAGTGATTAAATAAAAAGTCAATTAGCAATAATCAATAATCAGCAAAGAGAATATATCAACAAGATATGCAAATACTAATATCAAACAGATATATCTCTAACATAAGTGAAAGCTATAATATGAAAAATATCATTGGAATTTTAAGTAGCTTCAAGGAAATCTGTGACTACGCATAGAGAACTTGAGAAACTTGCTACAGATCAAAACTAGCTTTCGACTTAGAAATATTCTCTCTTGAAGATATGAACATTCAAGAGTGAGAAAGAGAGAAAAATGAATACTCAAATAAGTTGTGTGTTGAAATGAGGAGGTAGGGCCTCCTTTTATAGGATTAAGCTATTTAACTGTCGAAATCCAAAAATAATAACGTTTAAATCTGAAATGATCGATCAGACAAAAGGACAAGATTCATCAAAGGAACGGTTACATAAGTCAAAATTCAAATAAATGATTGATCATAAAAAGTGACTTATCGATCAATGAAAAGTAGCAGTCAAGAATAGAGAACGTTCAAAAAATGATCGATCAAAACTAAAGACATGAGCGATCAAAGCTTCTTACCGATCGTACATAAACAAATGATCAATCAGTTCAAAGTATTCATCAGTTGGTTGCAGAATAATCGATCGGTTAAGTACCATGAGCGATCAATAAATAATCAATCAGCTAAATTTGCAATGAGCAATCAATTGAAGTCTTTAACTTTGACTTTACTACAAAAATTTTGACTTGACCAATAGCAATACCAACTCTTTGTGTACATCATCAGAGATACAAGAATTGAATATTATCTAGAGTACATTCAATGATTACGCAATAAGTAGAATAAAAACGCTTGACAACAAATAATATGAATAAAAAAACTTATGAAGACCATCTATTGAAGTCTTGAACTTTGTTTGAAGATCCTGCAAAAACAATACGCTTTGCAAGTAGAGAATGTGTGTGTCAGCTTTAAAACAAGAGTAAACAAGATTTCTAACACATACTGAAGTGGATTGCAACGTTATCCAAGATGCAGTACGAGGAAAAAAGATCACTACTATGACATCTCAATGGAATTCCATCTTGCAGATATATTTACCAAGATACTTTCGAAGAAATGCATATCACATTGATTTCAAAGTTGGACATGACCAATAGATATATTCCAACATGAGGGGAATTATTGGGTTATGGGCTAATATAGCCATGTTCATCTTTTATTTATTTCATTGTTTTCTATTATTATTTGCAAACATTCATGGTATTTTATACAATTGCTACCATTTGGAATCTAAGGTTTCACACTATCTCACACGCATGATACCATTGCATTCTTATTTTCTCCCACAATATACACATCAAATAACAAATGATGATAAGTTGAGTATTGAACTTAATAAGACCATTCATGAGTAAGATGTACTTACCGATGTTGGGTGTGGATGTGGCGAGTCCGAATCTTTTGGAGATGAAAGTTCATCTTGTCCAAGTGAATCACTAGTTCTGCAAATTGTGACTTGTTAGGATAGCATGTGACACCAAAAATCAGAAAAAAAAAGGTGCATGCTACCACCAACCACAGAAAAGAGTTAAAGCCAGGACAGTTGCATTCATTACCTAAAGATTCCATCAAAGTCATCAAAGTCTGTAATACTTGCCCAGTCACAGTCAAGAAAAGTGTCAACCTCTTTTTGTCCATGCTCTCTGAAAGATAAAGTCAAGAAAACCATGTTCTCAAAAAAAATTAAAATTGAGATTAAAGTTTCCTGCCGTTTTTAAGAAAAGTTACCTATCATTCTCGATATTTCTATGATGACTTAGTTCTGCAAACATGCACTCTCTTGTACGATCAAATTCAGGGGTCTCCGTAAAATCATTGAATATACAGGAAGATGTAGACCCTGGATCATTTCCATCTTGATCTTTCCCAAGAGAGCTTTCTATTGCGGGATAATTGGGCCATGAATCCATGCAGAACCTAGAGTCTGAAAGTTCGGCACGGTACTGCAAATTGGGATCTGGATTACTGCCAGAGAATTCATTTTTATAACCAGATTTGATCTGCTCATAGGACCTCGGTTCACCACAGATTTTTTCATCTTTTAACTTGCTATATTCTTCAATTCTAAATAAAGCATCATCACTGCTAGTTTTCGGATATGGCACAATGTGGTCCTCTCTATCAATTAAGTCACCCCATATTGCATCCGTCAACTGTAACGAACAAAAAGAATCAACCATCATTTCGATTGAAATATGCCACAAAGAAAAAAAGGCATAGATTGAGAAAAAAATGGCAAGCATGAGGATTTAATGCTTCCATCAAATGACAATCTCTTAGAAAAAGTTCAACCTTGGAATTACAAATTTAAGGTAATATAAAACAAAAAGATCATTTCATTTGAGTTTAAATGTCAATGTATACCTGCAATGGTAAAGTTATAACTCACTCCTGCCTCTCTTTATGATATTTTCTGGAGTACGAAATTCTTACTTCCCAAGTGGTTATGTAACAGAATTAGACATTTTCTGATGTGGCATTCACATTTTAATATTGCCACAATCTAGTCGACACTAACAATTGCTTCGTCCAGCAAGGCCGTTATGCTCTATGGATCGGAATGTTAACCTGTGAACCGTAGACATGTGAAGAGAATGGCAGTAGCATAAATGAAAATGGTAAGGTGGATGTGTGGACATACACATAAAGATCGGATTCGAAATGATGCAATCAGAAGAAAAGTCGGTGTAGTTCCTGCTAGAGTATATGTGTCATTCTTGTGTAGATGGATAAATGGATCCCTCCAAGATCCATTTACCACATCTAGTGTTTAGTCCCACATCTACTAGTGGTGAGACTTGCAGGGTCTGTAGAGGCTATATAAGAAACCCCAGACATCTTTTATCAGATGAGAAAGTTCAATGAACAAATCAGCCTTTTTTTTGAAAATCCAACGATTTGGGGGAGACACGGCAAGGTGCTCACCCCAGAAACTTTTATTAAAAGGAAGCGTTAAACAAGAAGACAAGAAGTAGAAGAACAGGTAGAAGGAAAGACAGATGTGGGATCGAGAAGATCCCAACCTAGTCAAAGCACGCTAATTATCCCAACATCCAATCACGAGCAAGATGCACCGCGTGACCCAAAATATTCTCCTTGTAAAAACGTTGATCCCTAAAGATAGATGCGTTACAGCCCAACCAGATCGCCCAAATGTAAGCAAAAAGGCTCAAAAAATCACTGTGCGTCCTTTCCCTGTTGGATCGAACTGATTCCCAAAAGCCTGCCAGATCCAAAGTGTTGATCCAAGGAATCCCCGCCTCCTCCCAAATGGCGTTAGTGACCGAGCAGGTGAAGAAAAGGTGAACTAAAGACTCTATGGCGTTGCCACATAGAACACAAACAGCTGGAATCGAATCACCAAAGAGTCTCGCGCAGCGCTCCCTAGTAAGGATCCTTTCTCTGCGAAATAGCCAAAGGAATATAGCTACTCTTTCCGGCAGCTTCAAATGCCAGAGGAATTCGCAGTCGTGGTAGACGAAATCCAGATCAGTTTGCGGATGAGAAGATATTGCCCTGAAGGTCTTCCTTGTGGAGAACACGCCATCCCGCGAAGCCCAGTGGTCACGACCTGACGTGGGCCCGGGCGCATTCTTAAGAGAATCCAGAAGACTAAGGAACTCGTCGAAACGTTGATCAGAGAGGTTGCTCAGAAGTGCCGGAAACCAACCATCTCCCGACCACGAGGATGCCACAGTGGCCCTGCCATCGGACGCGAAGGCATGAAGGCGCGGATAGGAATCAGCAAGAGGAGCACCGCCAGCCCAAGCGTCAAGCCAGAACTTGAAAGAACAACCATCCCCAAGAACAGGAACGAATAGTTGAGAAAACTGTTGTCTCACCGACATCACCCCGCGCCAGAAAGGGGTACAAGAGCGCCGAACATCAAGATCCCCCAGGAGGTCCATATCGATGTCCAGGATCTCTCGCAATAAAGAGGTGCAGAAGCTGTCCGTTCCCCCCCAAAGTCTGTTAACCCATTTAAGCAAGAGAGCAACATTGACCCATTCTAGACGACGGATGCCAAGACCTCCCTCACATTTCCTCCTCGTCACCTCAGTCCACTCCACGAGATGCGTACCATGCGAGGAAAGGCCTCTTCTACCCCAAAGGAACTTCCGCATCAAGCTCTCCATACGGTTCCGGACACCCACCGGCAGTAGCCAATTTGATAGATAGTAAATGGAGATAGAGGAAAGAACCGCCTTGATGAGCACAAGGCGTCCACCCCGCGAAAGCAAGGAAGCACTCCAGCCAGAGAGCCTCCTCTCCATCTTCTCTAAAACGTTGCTCCAGTCCCGCGCCCTAGCCCTCCCCGCTCCCAGGGGCAAGCCCAAGTAGTTGATTGGGAGCGTAGAGGGGTGCTGCCCAACAACCTGCCACACGCGGCAACCGACTCCAAATCCAGAGCAAAGGGAATCACCTTGGATTTGCTTTGATTAATGAGCAGACCCGAGAGCTCGCTGAAGATGTCCAATGTCGCCGCCATCCCCCTGACCTCCTCATGACCCCCCTCAATGAATACAATAGTGCCGTCTGCAAATTGGAGGATCGGGATAACTCGATCACTGAAGGAGAATCCCATGGACAAGCCATGGCCAATCACACGAGTCACCATCCTTGGAAGCACATCGACGGCGAGAACAAAGAGGAGTGGAGCCAAGGGGCAACCTTGTCGCACACCTCTTCTTGGCTGGAAACGATCACCCACAATGCGGCCATTTATCATAACGGAGAAGGAAACCGTAGAAATGCATCGACGAACCCAAGAGATCCATAATGTGGGAAAACCACGTGTGCGCAGGACCGACCAAAGGAAAGCCCAATCAAGCGAGTCGTAGGCCTTCGCAAAATCCACTTTCCAGAGCACCCCCTGGGTCCCTCTTTTCCTCCAAGACTCCACCATTTCAGAAGCCAAAGCAGTAACATCAGCAATTTGTCTACCACAAATGAACGCCGTCTGAGTAGGCGAAACCAAATCATCGAGTAACGGGGCGAGTCTACGTGCCACAAATCAGCCTTTTGAGGCGTTCTCACGTGGTTTCATCCCGCTCCTTAGGGAGTAGGGTTCCACGTAAAAAACTCGTTGTTCTTCAATGTTTATTGATATTAGCTTCCCATTTGTAGTTTCTATCATGGTATCAAAGCGGGTTCGATTCTCGTGGATTTATTGTTCAAGATTTATGTTCATGATCTGTTTGAGATTCGATTCAATTATTGTTCATTCTTGAAGATCATTTTTATGAAGATCATGTTCATGATTTGTTCAAGTTCAAGATCAGGTTCTAGGGTTTCTTTTGAAACCCTAATTAGGTTCTAGGGTTTTTCTGTTGAAACCCTAATTCGAGGCGGCATTCAGATCTGCAGACAAGAAGCCCCATCGATGGGCTTTCTTACGTATTCATTGAAGAAGGTGCTCCTCACATCCACGATCCTCCACGCAGAACCCTCAGCAGCAGCAGCAACCCTAGCTGCACAGGCAACAACAATCTTAGCCACACAGGCAGCAACAGCCCTAGTCGCAACAAAGCGCAGGCACACCTCTGGCGCACGGCATCTCTATGTTCGAAGCCCTTATGTCCAGGCAGAGCTCCATCAACTCATGCAACTGCATTCCTAAGCGGTGTCGTCCTCTTGCTCCATATTACAGGCCGTCGCAAGGCGGTGATCTCCATCATGCAGGTCTCGATTCTAGTGACGGCACAGTCCCTCCAAGCGGCAGCCCTGGTCCTCATCCTCCTCGTACGAGCCTCCAATTCGATCTAGGCCCGCGGCAACTATGCCCCTCTGCCTTCTAATCTCCTTGTGTGCTTCCCATGCGAGCCTCTTGCATCAAGCAATAATGGCATCCTATTTCCTCCAGGCGGAGTTGCTCCCGCAAGTCAAAGGCAGCGGCGACATTTCCACAACCATCTCATTTTCTCCAGGTGGCGATCGATCAAACTCGCACCTATCTCCAGCACACAACGTGCCCCCTCCAGACAACGAAGATGGCGGTGGCGAGCTCCAATTGTCTCCCAACGACGCACAACGAGCCGTCGAGCCCCCTCCAGCCTTCCAAGCAGGTGACGGCTATGGGTTCCTTGTCTGGGAGCCCTAGTCAGGACATGAAGATTGGGTTCCCATTGGGAGAACCTAAATAGGGGTGAAGGGTCCAAATGAGCCGTTTAAAAAAAACAAAAAAAAGTGAGAGGCTGAAAGAAAAAAAATGTGGGAGGCATGTTTTGAAAAAAAAAGGTGGATTGTCTTTAAAAAAGGGAAGAAGTGAAAATCCAAAAATGTATGGCTATATTTGTAAAAAAAATGTTTTGAAAAGAGACGTGTACAAAAGAAAATCCGTACGCGAGAGAAAAAAGGGAAAAGGAAAAGCTGAAAAAATTTGATGAACGGCTTATTTCTAAAAAAAGAGAGACGGCTATTAAAAATGGAATAGCCGAGAAAAAAAGATTTGAAAAAGAGAGAGAGGGAGGACGAAAAAAACTGAGATCGGCTAAGTAATTCATTGATGATTTATTTCCCTATTTTCATGTCTTTCTCCTAACTTGGTCGATGTCATTGTTTTTAAGACCAGTCTGGGAGAAAGGGGGAGTATTATGTAGAGTTACAGGTCGGATTCAGATTATCCAGGCCAGCCAGTTTTCAAACTCTACAGAAATGTTCAGATCAGACTCGATGATCAAATTCCGAGTCTTTAGTTTGATTCGCACAAGTTTGCGATCATTATTTGGGTGGTCCATCTTTTGTTTTTCTCTCAGAGTTTTCATGTGATCCATAGGGACTCCAGAGTAGAGATCGCATTCCCTATGCCTTGTGGACTAGGGTTTTCATGTGGTTCCATAGGAACTCCAGAGTAGAGATCCCATTCTCTGAGCCAGTATGGGAGAGACCCAGTTCTCCGACGAGGAGACTTTTCAGACTCCATTCTCCAGCGACCGTGGACTCCGACAAGGATGTCTACATGGCTTTTCAATTCGGCCCTTCAGAGATAGAGCAATTGTCCACATGATGTGGCGGGCTTGAGTTCTCCAGGTGGAGACTCATTTTCAGTTGCAGTGACTCTGACATGCGCAGTACAAAGCACATGCTCTCCAACAAAGAGACTCAGTTCGACTAACACTCCAGCCCGATCGTTCCTTCTCACCAGCATGGCATGAGAAGCAACGTCCTCGACAACAACCGATAGTTGTGTTTGCGATGAGTTGTTATTGTCTGTAGCATTGTTGTAAAAGTCAGCCAACTAGGTCATTAGTCGGTCGGACTAAACGAGTCGAGGGGGTAGCCGACTCGACTAGGCCTAGTCGGTCAATCCGACTAATCGGGATGACTAGTTTGCCTAGTCGGCCGGCTACTCATTAGACTTTTACATACATAGTTTTTATTTTTGAAGTTTTTTTATTTTTTAAAGGCAAACTTATTCTAGTATGCTTAGGGTGCGTTTGGTTCGTGGGTTATCCAGGGGTGGATAACCCGGTTTTGTGTTTGTGTGTTTGGTTGGTGGGTTAAGGGTTGGGAGGGTTTGTGTGATGTGATTGTATTGGAATTTGAAAAGTTGGTAGTTATTATGGTATGATTGTATTGAAATTTGAAAAAGTGGGTGGTTGTTGTGATGTGATTGTATTGAAGTTTGGAATAGTGAGTAGAAGTTGAGTATTTTATGATTTTTAGATGATATGATGGTATAATATATAATTTTTTTGATGGGAAGTGAGTAGGCTCCACTAGTGGGTTAAAAGTGGGGGTTTTGGGGGGTTACCCACCCAAAGTGGGGGGTAACCCCCCAACCAAACGCACCCTTAATGTTATATTTAAAGACAATTATTTCTTTTATTTCATTATGATAGTATAGAAAATGTACAAATCAATGTGAATATATAAGAATATGTGTATAAAAATTGATTTATATTTTTAAAATAATTTAAAAAAATCAAAACTGACTAATGGCCGACTAAATTCGATTAGTCACCCGATTGTCGATTAATCCTTAGTCAATGACCCCGTCGACTGAGTACCAACCACCGCTTTCTACAACCTTGGTCTATAGTGTCTTGCATTGTGAGTTTAAGATTTCTTTCTGTTTGTCCAAGCTGAGAATTGCATGCTCCATCTCAAGGGGGAGTATTGGAGTATATGTGACATTCTTGTGTAGATGGACAAATGGATCCTCCAATATCCATTTACCACATCCAGTGTTTAGTCTCACATCTACCAGTGATGGGACTTTGAGGGTTTGTGTAGGCTATATAAGAAGTCACGGACCTCCTGCATCAGATGAGAAAGTTAAATGAACACATCAGCCTTTTGAGGTGTTCTCTCGTGGTTTCATCCTGCTCCTTAGGGAGTAGAGTTCCACGTAAAAATCTCGTTGTTCTTCAATATTTATTCTATTTCTCTG
This sequence comes from Ottelia alismoides, assembly GCA_037367405.1. Classification (NCBI taxonomy): domain Eukaryota; kingdom Viridiplantae; phylum Streptophyta; class Magnoliopsida; order Alismatales; family Hydrocharitaceae; genus Ottelia; species Ottelia alismoides. The sequence goes on along the minus strand of JAZKJV010006252.1, from coordinate 668,336 downwards.
ATATTAGCTTCCACATTCGTAGTTTCTAACAGCTCCGATTGAGGATAAGATGCGAGAAACCGTTTAAGGTGGCTTGGCCATTTGCAAAGGAGATCAGTTGATGCACCAGTTAAGAGAAGCGAGTTTTGGGATGTCGAACTGGCTAAGATAGGGTGAGGAAGGCCTAGAAGGTGTTGGAATGAGACTATATGAAGAGATCTTAGTTTTTTGGATCTAAAATGACCCAAGATAGATCTGAATGGAGGCAAAGAATCCATGTAGCCGACCCTACTCAATGTGGGAAAAGGCTTTGTTGTTGTTGTTTATGTGACGGTATGGATGGAGATACAATCGGGCCTCCGTATACAATCGGGCCTCCGTATACAAGGGGGGCGGAGGAAGGGGGATGCATCTGGTGGGGTGGGACGAGGTCACGAGGCCCAAGTGGGAGGGCGGGTTGGGCGTAAGGCGGCTGGAGTCGGTGAACGACGCCCTTTTGCTCAGATGGGCGGCGAGGGTGTGGGGAAGGGAGGAGAATTTCTTGTTGAATTGCTTGAGGGAGGCGGCGGGCGTTGAGTTCGCCTCAGCTTATCGGGGGGGTATCGACGGACACCTATCTTCTTTTTGGCGTGGGGTGGTGAATGCTCTAAATCGGAGTCGGCTATTTTTTGCTCCAAAGCTTGGTGATGGTTGTTCTCTTCGTTTTTGGGAAGATGATTGGTCTGGGAAGGGTGCCCTTCGGACCCTGTTCCCACGGCTTTTCGCCTTGGTGATCGACAAAGATGTCACGGTGGCTTCCTGTTGGGATAGTTCTTATTGGTGCCCTTCAATTGCTGATATTTTGTCGGACCAGCGGTTGGAGGACCTCATTTCGCTCTTGGCTATTCTCAATGATGCTCCCAGGCCTTCTCTTGGTCGTGACCATTTGGTGTGGAAAGATGGCCCCTTCTCTACCCGCAAGGCATACATGGCTCTTTTACCCCGTTTTCCTGTGGCGGATGCTACCTTCTTGCGGGATTGTCGTTTCTTTTGGGGCCTCAAGCTCCCGGAGCGTATCGGTATATTCCTGTGGATCTTGCGCCGCAGGCGCCTGTTGACTCGTGATCGTTGTGCTTCTATGTTTCCCAACTCTTCGGACACTTGTGGTCTTTGCGGTTTGGTGGCGGAGACGATTGATCATCTTTTCTTCAGGTGCGGCTGTGTCTGTGCCCTGTGGGATGATCTGGGCTGGCTAAACTTGTCCTCCTATGCCTCCTTCTGCGATAGCCTGTTCAACGCTAGGAGTCGGCCTCGGGAGATCTTGTTGGAGCCTATTGCGAGGCTTTGGAGCATCTGGCTGGGAAGGAATGAAGCTCTTTTCAATAGGCAGCGGTTTTACTTGGAGAATATTCGCTGTTCGGCCTCGAGATTCCTCCTTGATTGGTCCTCTAGCTAGTTTAATGGATGTATAATGGGGGTATCCCTTCTCGATACCCTCCGTTTTCTGTCCTTTTTGTATTCCTGTTAGCTGCTCACCACTTGTAAGTATTTCTCTATCCTTTCCTTTAAATGCATTGGGGCGAGCACCGTCGAGTGCGTCCCCCTTTTTTGAGCCTCAAAAAAAAAAAGAGGTCTGGATTTCCTGATTAAAGAGATGCATTACCATCTCATCATGCTAGTGCTATTCCTCTTACTGTTATTGCATGTCCAAGCCTGTTGCAAGGCTCCTAATGTGCATTTACCACCCATGTGCATCTAGCCACCTGATGTAGCGCATCATATGCCTCATTTGGTACATTTAGTGCCCCTCGTTACTTTGCATGTGGCACATGCCTTGTATGTTGATTATTGTCTCACGTCCCATGTGGCATAACTAGCACAACTAGCAGTAAAGCACGCAACTAAATGTTTCCTACAGCAGCCAATGTTCCAATTCCAAAATTCCCAACAAGTAGAAATGAGTATTTCATATGTCCTTGTGCACACAGGAATATATGTGTATGACCAAGGTAAAATCAATTGTGTTTGAATGCAGGGGTAAACTGTTAAAAGGGCAACCCTTCTTTAGAGGTATAACATGGTGAATAAATTTGTTTTTTCTTGTTTAGGTGGTAGGGTCGTTGTTGGGAGGAGTAGTTGTGATGTGACTTTATTGTAATTTGAGAGAATGATTGCTGTTGATTATTTAGTATTTTTATAATAATATGTTATAGTACAATATTTTAAAATAGAAAAAGGGGGAAGAGAGAGAGAGGTCCCACCATATTAAATGATAGAGAGAGAGAGAGAAAGGGTTAGTAATGGGGATTTGATAAACGGAGAGAGAGAGAGAGAGAGTTGGTGAGGCCCGCAAGTGGGGTAAAGGACTTGAGGGGGATAACCTAGCATATAACCTGGTGGAAACCCAGCGGGTAATTCTTTTTCGGAAGGGTGATCCTCAAACCAAATGCACCCGACCCGGTGTACCCCTTGGGTGATTTGGAAGGCGCAATTGGGCGGCGACTCCCCCGGCGCCCATCTTCTTCGGTCGGAGCATCCGATCTTAGATATGGGACTTGATCTTGACTTATCCCTTGGAGAGCTCCTGATCCAAAGTTTGGATCCTTGAGCGATTAGGGATTCTATAGCAACAAATCTCAAGGAGTTGTGAGAGGTGTTCTAGGGCTTCCCAGTTGGTGGCGACAACTACAGCTACCTTGGAACTATTGATATGGAGTAGGCATTGTAGCTCGTGGGTCTTCTACGACAGCTACTTACATCATGAGGGGACACGCATGAACACTTGGATTCAGTTGCTGCTAAAGAGGTACTCACTGCTACTTTTGCTTCCCCTTTTTTGTCGGGGAGCAGCCTATTTGCGGGAAGGTGATGTGGTTTGAGTAAGAAAAGTGGGTGAAGGTGGTTTGTAGGATCTAGGTGTTTGTTGAAATGCCAATGCAAGGTACAGGTTATAGTGCATCTCAAGTGTTTGATGAAATGCTTAAGAAATCCGGGACTAGGTGGAGCACATCAAGTGCTTGATCAAATGTCAAAGAAGGGTGGGGATGTACCAAAGCAAGTTGAAGCTCAGATGTTTTCTGAAGAAGATGCAGCACTCCAGATGTTCAATGAAATGCCGGATATAGAGGAAGCTTTACTGAAAGAAACTTTCCTCCGTTGTCTCCTATTACGTTTAGAAGGAAAGAAGATTTGAATAAGGCTGGGATACAATCTGAAGCATGGAAAAATCCTATTGGGATGGGAAAGGAAGGAAATAATCTGAATCGTAGCTCATCGTTTGCTGATGTTTTGAATCATGTTCCTCCCGTGTTTGGGGAACATCTTCCCCTTAGAGAGGCTACAGTTGAAATTATTTTTTTGAAAGGATCTAGAGTTGAAAATGGAGAGCTTATCCTCGAATTCACTGAAGAAGAATGCAGCTACTTCAGAAACCTTGTAATCTGAGTTACGTTGCAAGATTCCAAAAATCATGAGCTAGTTTGATGGATTTCAAAAAACTTCTATCGGATAGCACTGAACATAATGGGGATTTCTATCTAAAAGTCATCGATACAAGGCATATTCTGGTTAGATATAGAAATGAAAAGATTTTGCGAAATCTTGTGCAGATGGAGATTCAAGTTCAAAAAAGGAATGGCTTTCCTAATATAAGATTGTACCCATATTTTATACCAAATTTAAGAACCACCCTGTTTCTGATTTGGATTGGTTTTCCAAAATTGAATATACATCTTCAGAACATTGGGGTAATCAAATCTGTTGCAAATGTTATAGGAAAATTCATTTGCGTGAACAAAGAAGTCATGGAGTTTGCAAGACTGAGCTATGTCAAGGCTTTTGTAGAGATTGACCTCTTGAATGACAAGATTAGTGTTGATAAAGATCACCAAACAAATTTCAAACGAGATAGATATGGGAAAATCCCCAAGCCCTGTTCTTCGTGTTGCGCCATTGGGCACTATGGAGGATTGTCAGTTTGAAAAAGAAGTTAGATAGTGACGTTGAGAACAACAAAGAGAGGTGGACGGATGTCTTGAAGAATGTTTTTTCTTGTGAGCAATATTTGCAGCAACAAAATGACAATGAGATGGAAAATCAGGTGCAAGGATTAGATGAGTATGGGCAGATGCATACTCATGTTGAAGTAAAAAATGGTATTTCCAGCTTCGAAGAGTTCAGATTTAATTTTTAAAACATCCAGAATCAAATGAAATTGGATAATTTAGGAAATTCATAAAATCAATAGTCAATTGCTGCAGTGGATTTAGAGCAGCAGCAGCAGGCCAAGTAGCAGCTATCGATGACCTTGGTTCAGCAACAGATGCAGATCTTACAGCAGCAATCTCAACGGCTGCCGATAGTGGTGGCTGATGAGCCGCCACACAGCAGCCACACATGGTGGCCCTACAACAGACATTGAGGGCTGGTACTTTGAAGAAGCAACTACAACATGGTGAAGTATCTTCTCCACATATGCAAAGAGTAGCATCTTCTTCATATTCTGAGAAGATGCGGCAACTAATACTTTGGTGGTTGACTCTCCATTGAAACAGCAAGAACACCCACCAGTGATTCCTAGATCAAAGCAGAAGGATGATGGAAAAAAACATGAAGAGCAAATAAGCCAGAAGCAAGAAAAAGATTCATCACAGAGGCTCCTTCAAGATAAAGCAATTAATCAGAAGGATGGTCGGACTGTTGCAAAAATGGCCTTTTCTTAAGATTGGAAATATTATACAACAATTTCATATGCAGCCTATGAGTCAAGATCAAGAACCAAGCAACTTGAGGTAGAATCCTCAAGAGAATAGAAGATAAAACCACATGATGAGTTCGACACACTAGAACATCAAGCTCAGAAAGCTGAACTCCTAGGATGACCGACTAAGACCACTCCTAGATACTCTTATGATGATCAAAGTGGGATGAATACAAAGGCAAGAAGCAGAAGATCACATTGGCTTAGTTTGAAAAGCCCTACATTTAAGAACGCCTCAGGACCTAATTGGATTCAAGGTTCTTGAACTCTCTTTTATAATTATGTTCCTAATAGATAGTTGCCTCTCTTTTCAAGCCCGTGTTGGCCACACAGTTTAACTTTTCTTTGTTCAAAGCCATGTGGACAACTCCCTAGTTTCTAAGGCAATATGCCCCTCACCTGGAACTTCATGTAATATCTTTTTTGATAAATTAAATTGGTAACCCGAGTCACTCAAAATCGGGCTTGGTAAAAAACCAAATACACCTAGGTGTATGGTGTGTATCCCAAAGTTTCAGAAAATGCAACATGAATTGATGGCCCATGTAATCATGTTGTGCCGTCAACATGTTTGGTATTGATATACTTAAACGTCAATTGCCCATGGTATCAATTGCAATGCCAAGATGGTTTGTATTATCATGTATTCAGGGCGTGAGTGGGTGTTTTTTTTTGTTTGTCCAAGTTAAGTAGCATGCTCCATCTTGAGGAAGAATGTTACGAATAGTGAATGGTTGAGTTAACCATTGGGTATTTGGATCTTGTGGTATGATCCAATAGTGATATTTAGTCCCATATCACCTATTGATGGGAGTTTGGTATGTTGGTGAGGCCATATAAAAAGCCTCATACCAATTGTAATCCTTGAGAAACATAATGCAATAGCTAGCCCTTTCCCGCTCCTTAAGGAATATGATTACACGTAAATCCAAGTGTTCTTATTCTTTTGCTCTTACTTATTCTTTGGCTCTTACTCCTATTCACTTCTTCCATTTGTTCTCCCACAATTTTGCAACAAAGGAAATCGTAAAGATGAACTTATTCCACCTTCGAATCCATGAAGGGGTTGGATTTTATTATCAAGATGGATGGAACCAATTACGATTTGTAGGCCATGCAATTTAAAAGCACAAAGAAGAGCTACAACAAGGAATATGTACTTACAAGGCACCATCCAAAACATTGGAGCTCATGGAAACAAGACAATGCTTGAGTGTAGTGGCTAACAGTCACTTGTTCTCAGGAAATAGCAAATGACATTCTTAATCAACCAACTGCATAAACAAAGTGGGATATTTTAACCACTACCTACTCTCGAGCTAAAAATGAAACCAAGGTCATACATCCCCACCGTGACATCCACCATACCAAACAAGATGGGCACCCTCTCCATACATATTATGCCACCTTAAGAGGCATGTTCAAAAAACTGCATTGATATCTTCCTCTAGGAAAATGTGAAGAGCAAAAGACCTGTAGAAACAGGCTTTTGGTTGGAGCCCACTTTATGAGCCTTAAATCGGTCTATGATTCAACATGTAATCTGTTGCAAACTAGTGCAACCACACCACTGATGAACAAGGCATGCGACAGATTTAGTAAGAATGTTATTCCTGTTACTGCCTCGCATACCACTTTTGCCATAATCGCTTCACACAGCAAAGGAGGATTCACAATTGGCAGATGACATGATGGTAGAGGTAAAGGTGCTGGTCAAGCATGAGTTAACCTAACTATACTTAGTGTCGGCAACTTAAGCACATTGAGGAAACTCATAGACAGAAGCACAATAGAACTGCTTCAGTGCATGGTACAACGGAACATAATGACACTGCAGTCATTATATTGTGCAATCAAGTGTATGATTTTCTTGATTTCTTGATTTTTGTTCTTGACCATTCCTGATATAATGGTTTCTTTTGTTCTCGATGTCATAGTTGTGTGTGTTCATCCTAGTTGAGTGAGATGGTCATTTCTCCCTCCCCTACACCTTCTACTTTTCCACCACCCTTTGCACCATCTAAATTTGCATTTTTGATGGTCCATTAGGTATACACTTTGCATTAATACTGGTCATTCAAAAAATGATGCCAATTGGGAGAGCGGTAGCTGGATACCAGTCAGAAAATAAATGAGTGCCTCATCCATTGGTCAATTTCTCAATAGTTCCCAGTTCCATCTCAATATACAAACCATTTCGCCTTCTTAATTAAACCTCTCACAAGTAACCCCTTTCAGTCACTTACCCCCAAATCCCTGAGTTCTCTCAAATCCTCCTTTTTCTAACACAGCTTTGGCCTCAAATTAGTCCCTTACCTTAGTCCATGCAAGTACTAATCTCAATAAAAAAATATTTATTGATAAATGTGGGTGGCTACTACTAGATAACCTAGACTTAAGCATTTTGGTTTGTGGTCAAGGATTCCAATTAGGCCTAAGCCCAAGAAGTTGTTTAAGCTAGTAATCCCCGATAATGGATCGAGTCTAGGGTTCGAGATATCGTTGTCTTGACACAGTCCTCCGTGCTTCAACAACTAAGTCTGCACCAGCTTCTTTCTAGCAACCATTTTCAACCTCGCATTCGATGTCAACAGTAACCATTTAGCATCTTAACATCAAACTCCTATTTTGTTCTTTCCTTTGTCCCTATGCATCTCCCCACATTCTCTCTCTCGCTCACCCTCCCCAACCCTCACACTTTCCATCAATGCAAGGCTTACCTAAACCATTGCTTGATAATTTAGTTGTTCAATATTATGTGCAATAAGAGGTACATTCAACCAACAAAATATCTCGTGTATATAATTGTAAACAAGTGGGAAATGGGATAACTAACAACTAAAGGTTGAGCCCTTTCGCAAAAGGAAAATGGTTTTGAGCTAGATAATTTACTCTAAGTAATGCTTAGAACATTCGATAATTTACTCAAGTTTTGAGCTAGAACTTAAGTTCTATTATTAAAGCTTTCTTTTTTGAAAACATAAATATTGTTGAGCTATTTAATGTGAGTCCTTGAGCTTCTTAGTAGTTTGTTGCTGAAAACGACCTTCAATGGTTAATAGCAATCACGATGATGAATTGTGGTGGTAACATGTTTATAATGAAGTTTTTCTAACAAAAAATGTTCACCAAAGGAGGCAAAGTGGTCGGACTTGGAAATCGGAAAATCATATAAATAGGTGCTCTTGGAGAAGGAGGAGCAAAACCAAGAGAATCCTAGAAGCCCCCAATCCCTAAGCGTATTCTTAAATTGGTATCAAAGCTAGCATTTTATGATGATTCTTACAATCATGAATCTCGATGTCATTTGTATCACCGATAAATAATGATGTTTTACGTGGAGGCATGTTGAGTTACTCCTAAGTGAGCAACACTTTGTACATTTGATCGATTGACATCACCACCCTGATCTATGCCTATAAGTAGTCACCAACCGTGCCAATCTGCAGCAAACCCCTTCCTCGTGCAACCCACATCTCCTTCATCAGGTACTTGTATAATCTCTCTGCTACCAGATTTTTTTTCTCTGATTTTGAGTCTGCGTCAGCATCTAGTGCTCCATGATAAACTCAAAATCATCCCTAAATCTTGTTAGCTTTTCATCTACATGATAAACCCCCAAGTCGTGTTAGTTTTTCATCAACTCAGGTTCCACGCCTCAGAAACCTAATTGGAAACAAGCTCCAATTTGACTTCAGACCCGGAAATACGAAAAAGATGGATTGAGAGCATACCCCATCCTCGTCGTTCCATTCAAACATCTTCGAAGCGGAAAAGCAACTTAAATGTCTCAGCCGCCCAATCCGCTGCGCATATCCCTCCCGATCTTAACATCTCTCAACCGACGCTTCCGACCGCCTTACCGACGACAACTCGGCGAGAATCCACGGCGACGCCACCGCAGACCGATCCAGAGCGACCACCAGGAGAAAGAGAGAAAAGACCACCGTAAAAGGGATGGAGAAAGAGGGGGAATTTGGTGCAGCTCTGCGAAACCCTCTGGCGCGTGGGTAGAGAGAGAGAGACGAAGGGATTAGTGGTTGGAGATGATGGGTGCGGAGATGGGGCCTCCCCGAGGTTCCACGTGGAGGATCCGATCGAGTTTGTGGTGCAGAGGGGGTCGTATCAAATGGCGGCAGAGTAGTGGCTGGAAGAGGCATGTGAGTAGGGAGGTAAAATATTAGGGGAAATGAGAGAGTCTGGAAGCTTCGTGGTTTGTGGTGGGAGAGGCGTGGAGGGTCGCTGTCATGGGTCGGAAGGCAGGCACCAGGAGTAGGACGTTGTTATACTCTGCGGCCGGGAACCCGTGCCGTGGTTCCTCTTACACCAAAAACTTCTTTCCTTGAGCGATTTCCTCGTCATTTTCTCTTTGTTATTGAATGCTTTTTGTGTAAAAAAGAACAATGAAGATATTTATTACTTAAGAAAGGACCAATCTTTAAATATATATAACTAGTAGGTACCCCCGTGCGTTGCACTGGAAGAGCTTGAGAAGAAAAGCCACAACTTTTGAATAGTAAAAATATAAAATCACATTACTTATGCAAGTAACAATCAAGAACATGTTGTTCTCCTTACATTTTGAATAGATAAAATACACTATAATCAACTCTGACTTGTTTATATTTTTCGGTCATTATTTAGAAATTTCAAAGTTCAAATATAGATAAAAATTTATCCATAAAGGAAATTGGGTCAATAATAAAGTAGATACTTTTTAAATTTGATGATAACGTAAGAATTTATGATGTTGAAATGATTTTTATCTTTATCTAAAATTTTTAGATATATTAAATTAAGACTCACGAAATTTGTAATTTATAAGAATGTATTTTTCTACATGTTTTGTTATTCGAAAAGAGCATGTCTCATAAACTTAAATTAATAGACCCAAAGGACAATCAATAATGCAAATTGCAAGAACGTTAATTCAAGTCTCCTGGAAAAGTGTATCTTCTGCCAAAAAAATAGCAAGATGCCTAGCAAAAAAATCTCTCAAACTTCATTCTTGCATTTCAATTATATATATATGTACTCTCCAAACCATAGAATACAACTCAAGGAAAAAGAATGCTAATGTACAAAAAAAAACATTTGAAACCTATATAGTGTATTAGCAGTCACTATGTAAGGGAGTAAAAAATGTAATACAACAATGATTTATTCGATCAAGAATCTCCTAGATGGGAACTTCCCTGAACTTTTTGCCATGTTCTTTGAGGTTGTCATTTGATAGCAGTAGAACTCTTTGCAATCGATTGAATAGCTATTGACCTCAGACTTTATAAAAGGCGGGTGAAATACAAATGCAACATGCTCTATAAATGTTTGAGGGAGCACTTTCATAGGAAGAAATTACTCATGACAGATTCCATAAGAAAACTATGAGGATCGAGGGGGGGGGGGGGGGGTTTGAAGAGAAGTATAACCTACCTGAAGGAAACGTGATATTCTTCAAATAAAATATAGTGCAAGGAGTACTCTCAATGTTATCATGACAACCTACAATAGATATCCCCATACTTGGAGAGACCAGGGAGACCGCCAATTTAGGAACCTGAAAAAAAAACCAATACCAGTGATGGGATAAAAACATGAAGTTGCAACAGATGAAGCACAAGCATGAGTCAGCAATTTACCGATGGAATCCCCATGGAAAATCGAAGATGATTGAAAAGTTGAACTATCTTAATGGAAGGAGATTAAATCCAGAATACGGTTGAGTTCGTCCTCTCTGTCCCATCACCTTGTGACGATCACAGTGCCGGTGGCATCATATCTTATGCTATGTATTTGGCTTTGGCTGCAAAGTTGTCCACAGGTAGAATTCTATGTGTAATAACATGATCCTCCGCAACATGATGGCTGCTATCGAAGATGAGGCGGTGGACGGCAAGCATGAGGAAGGAGCTGTGGGGGTCATGGTTGGAGGGGACGTGAAGGAAGTAAAAAGCTGCTCGACAACGTCGGGGACGCTTCGACGATCAAATTGGGAACATGCTGCGAGCAGGCCATGCCTACAATGTGCGGAAGAAGTCTTTTTTGCTTTGTGATTCCATTAATTCGGCCTGGAGAAATAAGAGTATATCAAGATGGCCAATATGAAATGTGAGAGGTCGAGAATCTCGGGAGATGAGAGCGACTTCATGACGCTTTCCAAGTTCTAAGCGGAGAGGATATGCGGTGCCTGTCACCCCCTTATACACGATCTTCCAAAGATATGCCTCGGGCCCTATGCCGCAGACGAAGGGTGGCGACGTGGAGGGAGTAAGATAACCACGACAACAGTGCTCTTACGGCTTCGACTTTATCTACATAACGTGCCCTTACCCTTTTCCCTTCCGCGTACGCAATCTGGGGACTATATGTTTATCCTTGAGAAATGAGATTTTAAAAAAAGAGTCGTGGAAGGAAGGGAAGTGAATAAAAAAGGATGAAAATCAGAAGGCAGATGTGGTGAACAGTTGTGTGAACAGTGCCTGTAACCACGGGCTTTAACATCTATACTATAACTATTACTGAGTTTCTCCCAAACCCGTTGACACGTGTACCTGTATTTCCTCCTCTTTTACTAAAACCCGGTAAATTCCATGGCTCTTGACACGTGTCTACTGGACTCTTCAGCTTTCCCCCATCTTCTCCTTGCAAACCCCCGTCTCCCTTGCATCGACACGTGTCTGCTGCGACTCTTCAGCTTTCCCCCGCATCTCCTTGCAAAGCCCCATCTCTTCCGCACCGCTGTTCTACCAGTTCTCCCCACGTGGTTTGTTTCGCTTCTCAGTGTCGACAGCTGCCATCTATGCTTATCCCCACCACGAAACATAAATAGGTTTTCTTCCCACGCCGCCCTCTGTTCGACGAGTGCCTCTTGCTCCCATTTTCCGTCTTCGTCTTCCTTACAACACCATGTTCCTCTCGCATCGTTGATCTGCTGGTTGTCTCCCCATGTGGCTTATTTCCTCTTCTCGCTGTCGATGGCTGCCTTCTGCGCTCATCCCCGTGACGAAAGCTAAATATGGTTTTTTCTTCTCTCGCTGTGCTATCTTAGACTACCGCCTGTTGTTGTCATCTCTCCTCATCTGAGCAAACATCATCGGACTTTCCTTCTGCTATTGAGGTTGGAGTTTCTCCTATTCATATTATGCTTTTTATTTTCTTAAGAATGTGAAATTATTTTGTTTTCGTTTTTTTTGTTGGTGTTATTTTGGATTAAGTTAAGCTTTACGATTTTTGTTTCTTTTTTTGTTTGCATTTTTTTTCATTGTCCCTCCCATTATGTTGGGATAATTTTTTCCTATTTACTTTTCTTCTTTTCATTTGATGTTTTCTCCATGTATTTTTTTGTTCGCATCTGTATCCCTCTGTTTTCTGTGCATGAGATTTTGCAATTGTTGTTTTGCTTTTCCATTGTCGACATCTGTGGTCTGTAATCATCCCCATGACGAATCCTAAATAGGGTGTTTTGCGTTTCTGTTGTCGGCAAGCCGAACTCTAAATAGGGTATCTTCTATTTCCGCGAGCGTCTGCTCGATGACTGCATGCTGCTTTCATCTTCCTTCTTCGTTTGAAGTTGCTCGATGATCATCATACTGGGAAATCCGAAGTAGTGTTACTTTCATGTCCGTCACCCTCTCTCGAACGACAACCTCCTGCTCAATCTGTCCTTCTCTAGCTGTTTGTTTTTCATGTGTACCATTTTTTTAATTGCATTCGTGGGGTTATTGTGTTTCATTTTTTGTATTGCATTCATACAAATTGTTTCGCTAAGTTTTAAATATCTATTTCTTCATTTTGATTTTCATGGTATTATGGATGAGGGTGATATTGTATTTTCTATAGTGATGTTTCATTACCTTTTGGTTGACATGCATATTATGTATCATTTAATTTATGTTGGTGGAAATGTTTTGGATTTATTCCTTTCTTATGAGGGTGATGTTGTACTTCCTATATTGATGTTTCGTTACCGTTTGTTTGACATGCATATTATGTATCATTTAATTTGTGTTGGTGAAAATATTTTGGATTTATTTCTTTCTTAAGAAGGTTGAATTGACTACCACTATTATTTTGTTGCTAGCAAGTAGCACTATTTTCAGTTTCAAAATTCTTATTGTGTTGCTTAATTTTCCTACTTCTATGTCCTTTTCTACCTTAATTTTTTTATTTATATAATGTGTTTTATTTTGTTTGCTTGCCATCTGCGGTGATTGCTCTCTGAGGTTTTAAACTTCTAAATGTATTTGTGACGTTCTCGCTATGGTTGATGAAGTTGATATTATCTATGGTTGATGAAGTTGATATTATCTTTCATATGGTTGATGAAGTTGATATTATCTTTCATGTCTTGATGTTGCAATAATGTTTTGTTTATATGCATATTACATAGAATGTAAGTTCTTTTGCTGTAAAATCTTCGAACTTACTCATTCTCTCTCGAAATCTATATTTATGCTGATATAAGATTAAATTACACTCGCTATATATGATAACAAATGGGTTAAATACTTTGGTTGATATTAAAGCATAGGTTGTGATTGACGATGTCATATTCGTTATTTGGTTGTTTACGTTGTAAAATCTTCAAACTTATTCACTTTCTTCGACTTTGTATTTATGCTGGTATAATATTGAATTACACTTGCTATATGTAATAACAAATATGGTAAATAATTTGGTTGATATTAAAGCATAAGTTGTGATTAACAATGTTATTTCGTTATTTGTTAATTTACATTCACATAAATGCATCTAACTGAACTATTTTTTAAGTTGGTTGGTATATAGAATGAAATTTATTTCGTTGTAATTCTGGAGACTTATCTCTCTTTTAGAAAGTGTGCATATTATGTTTTTCGACTTATATAACGTTGGTAGATATGGTAACAAAACTCACTATAAACAAAGCAATATGTGCAAAGTGTCTAAAAATTTGTCTACTAGGAATTTCATATCATGTGTAGATGATTTATTTTATACACTTTATGTAAAATATTTTATGCCTCCTCTTTTTTCAGGTCATTTACCTCCATTGTCAAAGATTTCTTTCAGGTACCATTTACATGGAATTGTGCGGTATATGTATAGATGCTACTATTTTTTATTTCATTTACACATATTCATTGGTGATAGGAATATTTCACATATCCCTATTTGTCTGTCGATTGTTTCATTTTTGTTTGTAGTATATGCATGTAGTACCCACTTTTTCATTGAGTTATTAGCATGTATGTTCATTTGTGTGAAGAAGAAATTGTTTTATTTGCGTAAATCTTTTACTTAATATTATAAAAATATTAGTTCTACTATAAAACTATGTTTGCTATTATTTTTCTGTATTATTTATGTGTATCTATATTCTTTATAGAGAACAGTGTAATGATGTGTAATGATGTCACGTACTTCTTTCTCACCACATTATTGTGATGTATGTATTTTCGTTTTAAGCAGAAAATGCTTCATGTTTTTGTTTCATATCTACTTGCTCAGGTAATTTATGCTAGAAATTTTATTCGAAATATTTAATATTGAGTCATTCTTTCAGGTGATTTGCTACCACTGGTCTTGATTTCTTGCAGGTAATATTCGTAGTGTTATATAATTTTAGATTACATTACGTTCTTCATACATTGATGCTAAAGTTTTCGTACCATTCAGAGAAATTTATCAGATGGCCCAAATATAATTGTACTTGCAAAATTTTTATTTTTTCCCGTATTTTTATTCCATATATTTTTCATAGGATCAATTCCTAGATTAGATCATGATCCTCAGTAAGGTGATCCATATGAATGTAATGAAAATATTGTGGTGTTGCCTTGAGGCTGAGGTACCTTTGTTGGTTTGCAAGTACATCCCCACTGGAATGTTTAGGGACGGCCAATGCGATTGCGTACCTCCACTATGACTACAATAGTCCAATAAGTCATAGCCAAGTTATTTCTTTATACTTTCTTATCAAATTGCCGATCTGCGCAAACATGTAACTACTTTTGATGACATTTGAACTTTTCCAGGAACATCAATGGAGTACGTATAAACATTCTATCTGACCGACAAGAGCAATGTATAAGGCTACAGAGTTGTTCATGGGGAGCTCCTAATCCATTAAAAACCAATTTCCTTCTCAAGACCATATGGCTTGAAGCCATCGGCAAGCTTTCTTTTGCAATTTATTACATAGCTTATTTTCCTAACTACATTAACAAATACAGAAGCTCTGGACCTCTTTTAAGTTTTTTATATTATGCAAATTTATTAACAGATATCATCTGTTACATGTAGCAGAAAATATTACCTACCATTCAGTTTTAAATGCAACAATGCATTTTAACATCATAAACTAAACGTTTTATCTATTTCTTTCATGTATTTATAAGCAAATTTAATGTACTACTTCATCATTATTTTTAAAATATATATCAAAGGTATGCGCTTCTAACAAAAATACCTTCGTCTCTTTATTTATATTTCTATACTTCTTAATGTAACATGTGATTCTGACGTAAACCAACAGTACGCTTTTCCAACATAGTTTTCAAATTTCTTCATAATTGTATTCCATATATTCTTCCCAGTATCAGTTCTTAGATGAGATCATGATCCTCATTAAGGTGACCCATACAGATGTAGTGAAAATATTTGTGGTTGCCTTGAGACTGAGGTACCTTTGTCACTTTCCAAGCATATCCACAATGGAACGTCGTACAATTACCTCCATAGGCAGCATGCCGCACCACTGTCATGGGAGAAGAGATTGTGCATTGCGATAGAAACAATCGGGGTGACTGCGTACCTCAACTCAAACTTTATTAGCCCAATATTTCAGAAGTTATTTATTTACACTTTATTATAAACAAATTTCCTTCTTCAGGCCTTGTGATTTCAGACCACTGACAATGTCTTCTTCTACATTTTCTCACATATCTTAGTCATGTAAATAAATCAACTTTGAATCCGTTTTACATATTCAAAACTTACTCTGTTGCAATTTATAAATCACTTATAAGCTAAGTCTTTATCCATGTTCTCTATGAATATCATTTACTTTATTCGGTCCATCCTTTCCGTTACTTGACTGGCATTTTCATACTTTCATTTCTAGCAAGTACTCTTACCTTCGCACTTCTCTACAATTCCCATTTTTTGATGATTTCTTCTGCCCCGCTGCGAAGCGCGAGTATGCACCCTAGTATAATAAGATAGGTCGTTAGGTCGTTATTGTTTCTCAACGGTAATTGACGCATAATAACTTGTTAGGTTGATACCGTTTCAGTTGTAATCGATGCAGAGAAAATGGTACAATATTAATTCTGTTGACTGTTTAACAATAAACTACGGTGGTCTTGTATTTACCAGGTCGTGGGTTTGAATTAGAAAGGAAAACGAATCGGATACGGATCGGATATGCTTATTTCCATATTCATATTCAATTCGTCTCTATCGAATACGAATACAGATATGATTCGGAGATTATTAACTAAACCATATCTTTAAAACATGATTCGGATACGAATTCAAATCAAATATTTATCGAATCCAAATATGGATCGAATACAGATCGGATACAAATACGAATCGAATAAAGAGCCAATCCAAAAATGAATCGAATAAAGAGTGAATGCAAATATGGATCCAATAAACATGGAATCCGAATACGGATCGAATAATGACCGCATACGAATACGAATTGATTTTTTTAAAAAAGTTCATAATGGTTTTAAAAAATGACAATGAAATATAAATAATTTGCATCATGACAAAAGGGAGTATTGAGGTGACATGCATTCTTGATCAGAAGCAAAAAAGTGATAAAGTTTCGTAACTTTTGTTCGTGCGCATCCCCAAACAAACAGAAGTTTATTAGTATCATTAATATATTGTATTATATAATATATAATACTATATAATAATACGAGGTCGTGGCTTATACTACATTAACTAATGTATAAAATAATATTCAACATTTTATTCGGATATTCAGATTCGGATCTGGAAATTCAAGCCATTACCATATATTATATGTATCTGAAAAATTTTAAAATCCATTTCCATATTCCATCCGTATTCGATTAATATTCATGTACAGATATCCGTATACGGTAATTTTTCGAATACGATAAATGGATATTCTGATATATCCGTATTCGTTTTTATCCCCAATTTGAATCTACTGTAGTGTTATAGGGGTTGCTTCTGTTAGCATTTATTATTGTATCATTATCTTCTATCTTTATATTTATATATTTATATTATTTATATAATAATAATGGAGTGTCACATAGCAGTTGTAGCTCCCAATCTTAGCTACCGTGTTTTTGTATTGGTTCAGTGGCTCCTCTTTTGGGGATTATTATGCAACAACGTGAGTTTGAACTTACGTGATATTCTTTTTCCCCTTCTTTTGAAGTGTTATGTAAGCCGTAGAAAGTATCTCTATTACCACATTTACAGGGTTTTGCCTTAGCTTCGTGGCTCTTAGAGGGATTCTTATTTATGGGATGTAAGTTCAAGCATGACTAATTTTATAGGATTGTTATCACCTTTTCCAACTTCTGAATTGATGTCTACAATAAATTTTGAATGATTAATTTTAGGAGAGATATCTGATGATATTATTATTATTTTCATGTATTACTTATCAAATTATATCGTATGATATAGAGAAATTGGGAAGATTTTTTCATATTTAAAAAGGTAACCAAAAAATTGTAATGCAAATCAAATAAAGTTTTGATATTGTTAGTTTTTAGATTACCATATTAGTTTTTAAAAAAAATATTTAATATTGCATAAATAACCTTATACTATGCATAATCGTACATATACTTTATAACATAGATACTATACTATTTGCTTGTAAGATCCCTCGAAATACGAACTCACTCTTCGTAGGTTTCCTATCAGATCCAGTGTTCGAATTAGTCAAATGATAACTCCATCTTGTATTACTCAATGGGACATTTCCAACGAGCCCAACAACATCAAAATCGGAGATCTATGAGAGAGTTATGCATGAAACGATCGTGTTGCGCCTATTGCATTTGGATCAAGATTCGATTAGACTTAACCTTGTATAAAGATGGAAGTCAAATGGATCAATTAGCCAGACCAACTTATGAAGATTATGGGAAAAACCTTAAGCGCATCACGGAAGCACGAAGATCGCATCATATGCACTGGGAAGCGACTAGTCATACTAGTTGCTCGGGGGCGGCGGAATTTAAAAGTTTTAAAACGATGAAACCATATGATCCGATAACACTAATTGAATCACTTCATCTAAACTACATAGAAGATATAGGAATACTTCTTGAAGCATGGTTGCGATCGAAGTCTCTAACGTAAGAGACCGAATGTCTTAAGTCTGACCCGACGGAAGAGACGCTTGCGAGCGCGTTGATGAGACGTGTCCTTATCACAATCCAAGATGTACATCCAAGTGACGGATCTCCTGATTTTGTCAAATGAAACCCGAGGTCTTCTTCACGTACAAGAAGCACCGAGGAAGGCGAAGATCCATGAGAGGTCGAAGCGACAACACGACGACGTAGCGATAACGACGATCTTCTTTAGGTCAAGAGGTGGATTGCCACTCTTGAGAGAGAGGAGGGGCGTGAGAGAGAGAGGGTATGTGAATTCTATCGTGTAAAAGAAGATCTAGCTTTGCCTTTTCTTTTATAATATTTTGAGAGTCCATAGATCACAAACCATGTATAACACAAAATCAATGGTTGAGATTGATTTGCATTTCTTTTAATGGCTATGATTTTGTTGTAAAAAAATACAAAAATAATAAATTTAATTAAATTAAATATATTAAATAATCATCAATATATATTAATTCAATTAAATCAATAGACAATAAAGGATCAGCAAAGAAGGCAAGCTCTTTCCTAATATGAGGGGGGCACCTTGAATTAGGACTCAAGGGTGGTCGTCCACCCTCTCTATATGGAAGGGGGCCCTCTTTTCCAAATATGTGAGATCATGTATCTCACATAATCCTTTAAATATTTGCAACAACTTTAATTCAAATTATTTCACAAAAATAATTCCAAATTATTTTGTGACAATTTTAGTCATGTCATTGGAATTTTGTGAATCATGTTCACATACCCAAAATAAAATGTAAATTGCATTTTCAATTAATTGTCATATGTGAATCTAATTCACATTAACATTTAAATTGTAAATACTATTTACAAATAACTCTCTCTAATATATTATAAACCACAAATGTAATATATATGATTAATATGGATAGTACTATCCGCATTATTCATATCCATGATAATGAAAGCATATTTAATTATCTTGGATCAGCATTCCCATATATCAAAATAATATGAATCACATTCACATTATTCATAATAATTAAAATACTTTTAATTATCCATTTCTCATTGCTCAGATATACAATTTAAAATGGAATTATTCTTGAACTATTTCAAGAATAATACACTTTCTCCGTGGATATTTGAAGATAAGGCTGGACGATTGTATGTTCCACGCATAGTGACTTGAATATTGAGATCATATCTCAAATCCAGATCTCGATGACATCTCATAAATGCTTGATTAAATCAAAGTTGTAGATCTAATCTTCTCATTGCATCTGAATCACATTCAGATCAATGTCCCACAATTGAATTAGGATTAGATTACTTCTCTGCTGAGAGGAGTTACTAAAATCCAATCATGTTTCATCACTCACTTGGAATGGAAGCGTCATGGTTATACAATCGTTTATGATCACATCACCATCGGGTATTGCTAATACCCATATATCTTGCATACTGGAAGATCTAGAATAAACCAGAAGTTTTAGATGAATTTTAGACTATCTCCTTCAGGATTTTCTTATTAAGTTTCTCATTTTATCATTGGAAGTTGATATCAATCATATACTTTCCAAAAGCACATATCATTCCTACAAATTATTATCATACTTCCAAAGAAAGACGACCGTGCATGGAATTTGGTTGGTCCCAATACCTCATGAATGAGTGCATGTCTTCCAGTTCACAACTGAACATGTATGATCCCTTTGAGAGATCGTATTAATCATATGCCCTCGTATGCACACCAGCTCACCGGTGCATAGACCTTGATTAGGCCATCAACCTATCGGTCAGCCAAATGTAAATATTTAGACATATAGCAATACATTTGTTTCTGATCAAAGGATGCATGCCTATATCGTGACAGTATATGATATAGGTTTTAGTTATCTTGATCTCGTGAAGTCAACTCTTTATCTGACGCCTTCGAATCTCTATTCCTATACATATGACCTACATCAAGAGGTCAGTAAGATATCAGCCATTAGAGAAGGATTGCCATCTCCTTCTCAGGCTGGAGATCATCTTTTAACAATCATTTGATGGTGCTTGATTAGTCCTCAATCTAACTCCTTAGATATCATCCAAGCACCAGCCTCTATGATTGATGAATCTGCATTACATCATCTTTATTCATTTATTTTATCTTAAACCCGTTATAAAATACGTGTATATATCAATTAATCCATCTTCTTACTAACCAACATCCTTGTGTAAATACTGTATATTTATCACTATTTTACCTAAAAATAAATAAAGAAAGAAATAAAGGAAAAATAAAGAAATAAAGGATTGTATATATGCAATAGATAAAAACGGAATCAGACCCTAAGAGAAGGTCACTACTTGACCTCATCGACAAGGAATAAAGTAGGGGGAGATAAGGCCAAAAACACCAAAAATTCTAGAAATACACTTGTCACCTGTATATTCAACACTTGTATATTATTGCCTATATTACACACTCTTTATTTTATTACCGAATTCTTTGTAAATAAAAAAATAAAATTATTTCTTCTTGAAAATTATGCATATTTTTTTTGTAAATAATAACAATAATTTCAATTAAAGTATGTATATATTGTGTAAATAACATCACTTTCTAAAAAGCCACAAAAGTACAAACTTCCAAGATCAATATTTTCCTCAATTGAACTCCAAATTCATCAAACTCACTTTCATTACACTTCAAATTAAATTATCTTTAAGTGGAGGTGATTTCATAAAATTCAAATTAAGGTGTGAAATGTGTCCAATTGGGGTATTACTCAATATTACACCTATATATATTAGAAAAGGGAGCCTACACCCAGGGGTGTAGGTAACTACCTACGCCCGGCTCTTTTTTTCAATATTTTTTTGATTTTTTTGAAATAAAACTTTTGGAGAATTAGATCATCATTTATTACCATGTTGTCATTTCAAATTCAACTTAATTTGAGACTTCTATCATCTCCATCAAGACTGCCAAATTTTAACGGTCTCAAAATTGCTGAAGTTGACCCCTTCTAGATGAACGTGTTATGAATGGTTGTTTTGAATAAAACTTTAAACATATATTCCCCTCAATATATTGAGCAAATCCCCTTAAGGTTTCCTTCAAAAAAAGCCCAAAATAAGAAAAAAGAAAGGTGAGTGTAGGTAGTTACCTACACCCCCAAGTGTAGGCTCCCAGCTCCCTATATATATACTATATAAAATATTTTATCATTTATTTTATTTTGCATAATTACAAATATTATATATTTAATTACTTGTAAATATTGTATTTAACTCAAATAAAATACAAATAAAAATATCAATACCAAAAATTAACTAAAATAAATCATGTATATATTGTATGTATCACCATGTATATATTGTACTTATACCTATTTAGTTAACCTAACAAAGTAACTCTTAAAAATCAAATAAAAATTTCTTTAAAACCCTTGTAAAATATTGTAAATAAACAAAATATTAAATTATGTACATATATATATAATTAATTAAAAATCCAAATACTGTGTATATAGGTATACATACCTGTAAATAACACCTTGTATTTATTTTAACCCTTGAGTATATATTATTTAATTAAATAAAAATCATCAAAATTAACTTTATTTTATCTTTAACATTTTTGTTTACATTATATAATTAAATATAATTCATTTTTTATTTTTAAATCAATTAATTTATATTTTTGGATTTTTTTTATTGTCTAGTGTATTTTGTCATTATCCTAGGCGCGATCTGATTGGTCGACCCGGGTTTGTTGACTCGGGTCAACTGGTTGGTATGCACCTGCCGCCTGCTAATTTAGTTTGTCGCCATTACTTCACCTAATTTTCCACGCGCCCCTATTCACTAACTCCCTCCATTTCCTTCTCCATTATTGTCGCTCATTCAGCCCTCTCGCTCGCCAGCCTTCCAAAACCATTCAATTCGTTGTTGATCTCGCCCATTTCAAAATTTGAAAATCACCTGACTTCACTCTATAAATTTCATCCTCCCACCTCCGGCGGGCCCTGAATCCAATTTTGGACCAAAATCACCCGCGATCGAGTGACATGGATAATGCTCTTGTGACGGAGGAGCGGACCCCCGATCTGGAGAGTGAGTTTTGTGCCCTAGGTCGTTATTCAATCACGTCGTCATTGATCTCCGCCGAACGTCTTCGCCTCTCCGCCACATAGCAGATCGAGGAAATTTCCACCCCCTTTCTTATTCGTAGGTGACTTAGTTAGCTTAACTTTGATTTAACATATCATTTTAGCTTTGATTTTACTAGAATTCCTCAGATCAGATCTACATCTTCTACCTCTGATCCGCATGATCGGAGAGTTCCGATCACTATCGAACCCTTCTGACTATGCCAACACTTTCATCAGACTTCTCTCCACCTTCTCCACCCATCCATCCACCTCGTTTCACCCAGGAACGAGCCCCCGAATGTCTTCCTCCGTCGCTTCGTCGGAGAGTCACATAACACCCCGCTCATCCCTCATTTTATGAGATTTTGGCCTAATTTCTTGGCCGGAGAATAGCTCCGAGCATAAGCTTTCCATTGCAGGTCAAAGGAGCTCCAGAAACAATCATCAAATCGAGGACGGAGGTTTCTGGAGCAAAGAAGTGTGACCACCTCCCAGATCGACTTCCTGGAGATTTCATGGAGAACTGAGGTGCATACTAGATGCGGAACATCTCGAGCGACATTTTGGGCATTATTTGAGGGGAACCCATCGATGAACAAGGGAGAATCGAATGAACCATTCTCGGCGGAGCTCAGACGTTTCCCAGTTCATCCAGACCCTCTTGCATCCACACAATCAATAACAAGCACTCAACAAAGTGACACCGCTATCGGGGAGACACGGTGAGGGTAGTTGGATTTTCTTTTGACCTACTATTCTTGGGTTGTATATATTTGATTTTCTTTTATTTCTGTCTATATTTTCATTAATTCCTCTCATTTCATATTCACTTTATTTATTTCATTTATTCTTGCTCATATTTTTATAATCGGGTCTCTTACACATTATTTTATTTCCTCTTTCTTACGAGGGCCCAACGAGCGACATTCTTAGGAGTGTCGGTGCATCCAAACAAAGCGAAGGCAGCCTGGTTCTTCACCGAGCCACAGGAGAGCGTAGGAAGAGGAAAAAGAAAATTTAGAGGAGACAACTCATTTTGGATCTTAGATAGCTTTTGATTTATTTTTAGCATTTTAGTCATGAAAAAACTCTTGTAAAAATACATTATATACCTTGTGTACGGGGTCTGTTTCACCAAGTATCGGTGCACTTGGGGGACTAGGGCTGTCAGGAAAGCTCGAGCTCGATGAGCTCAACTCGGGCTCGGCTCGTTATGAGCTCGTGAGCCTGACTCGAAGCCCTAACGAGCTCAAGCTCGAGTTGGATTTTATGGCTCGTTAGCTTATCGAGTCGAGACCGAGTTGGACGTTGTTCAACTCGAAAACTCGACTCGATAACTTGTCTCCTCTCCTTTCAATCAAAAGTTGAAATTTGAAAATCCATGCCTAAATGCCCCAGCGACCCACGTCCCAGTCCCACCTCCAACACCAACTCCCAATCCCTCGAGTCCTGACCCCCATCCCATGTGTAGTGGCGCCTAGTACGGTTCCAAACCCTATAAATCATGGCAAAGGACGGCCGCCCTCCTCCTCCCTGCAGGCCGCATCCCCTAGTCGGATGTGCCTACTCCTCCCAACCCAACCAGCCGGCGAACCGCGAACACCCATGGCCCTCCTCCAAGTCCTCTCTGCTCCTCCTAGCCCAGGCAACCAGCCAGACCCAACGAGCCCCTCAGCCCTCCTTCAGGCTTCAAGTTCAAGTCGTTCTCCCCATACCTAACCCTAAACTCGTCATAGTTCTGAGTCTCCGACTTCCCGTTAATTTTAGTGTTCTTTGATCGTGCTTGTTTACCAAAAAGAGTATAAAAAATCAAAAATACAAATTGCATTTGAACACTATCATTTATAAAATGGAACATCGGCTCGTTAAAAAGTTCGTGAGCCAGCTCATTTTGAGGCTCGTGAGCTAGCTCGGAAGCTCATGGCTCGATAAGAGGCTCGTGAGTCAGCTTGAACTCGATGAGTTCGAGTTCGAGTTGGTGATCCAGGGCTCGACCCTTATCGAGCCCGAGTTCGAGCCTTAAATTTCTTATCGAGTTCGAAGCTGAGTTGAGGCCAACTCCGCTCGTTGAACTCGATAGACACCAAGGGGACCTCATCGGTTTTGTTTTCACCGCCTTCTTTTTCTTTGTTTTCACGTGGTTTTATGTGCTTGAGCCCTTAGTGATTGCTTTATTAACTTGTTTGAGCCAGGTAGTTAATTAGGCCCAAATCCCTAAACAAGAATTTCTGCACCTATAGAGTAGAGCGTAATTTGGACTTAGTCAAATTAACCAGTTCTTGCCCGCTAATATAAGTTATTGCTAAGACGATTCATGTGCATCATTTAGGTTAGTTTATTTTTCTGTATTTAAATTATGCGCAGATCACCCTGCGTGTAGAGTGCTGGCGACAAGGTACGCATCTCTAAACTCATGCATGCATCATTGAATTTGATCGCGCATTGGCATTTCTGATCTCCTTCCTTATTTTCACTCACATAATTCAGAAAGGAAATTGGACACTCGGTAGGTGATCCATTACAAAATATTCAAAAAGAGTGATAACTTTGTAAAACCGAGACTGCTAAAGAAAACTCAATCCTAAACTAAATGTAAGGGCAATCCCAATTATTTTGGGGAGAGTAACCACCTCATTGTTTGAATTTACTTGCAAAGTGAGAGAGAGATGAACACTAGGATAGAACCAAGCTCGGATTTTCATATAGACTACCAATTTGACAAAAATGATTAGCTACTTCTTAGTGAGGAAATGCGGGTAGTCGGTAAACGGTCCAGAATTCCTTAGTAGAGTGGATGGTTTAAAGGGCATTGCGTAAGGATCGGTCCTTAAGTAGCGGGTAGCCGTTTTTTGCGATATGTACTTACATCTATACTGGCTGAAAGTGGATGCGACTAGTCGTAAGATTCGGACCCGTCATTAAGGAAATATAGGCACCTAACAGCTCATTAACTCCTTAAAATATTGTATTTATCACCAAATAAAATTAAAAAATAACAGTTCGAACTCTTACGATCTTTACTTGTGTTGAGTTGGTGAATTGAGGTTTGTTTTGTGTTTGATTGCTGGTGCTAGAGATTCTTCCGCGCATTTCGCACCTTCTTCTCATTCTCTTCTTGTTTGACTTTCACATTCTCTCATCTCGCCTCTTCATATTGAAGATGTCGCATTGGAGCATTTCTCGTTCGAACTTTGTAGACTCATTTCACACTCCAAACCGGTCGTCTTCTGCTCGGGAAGACTCACTTTCCAAGTATTCCTCTTTCTCCACTTCACCTTTTACTTCATCCATTAATCCGTTGTTCAAGATCGACTCTAATCTTGAACTATCATTTGGGACTCCATCATTCATGGAGATTAAACCAGTGCGGTTTACACTGCAGAAATCGATACAATGCACTTGATTCCACCCAAGGAAAAAGGTTTCATGGTTGAACAGTCCGAGATCAACACTACCATCTTAGCCTCCATTCAGTCCACTCATGCACAATTGACGGAACAAGCTGACTTTCAAGCAGCATTGAGAGATATGATTCTCGAACTGAGACAATATAGGAGAGAGGGGGGTAGAAACAATGGAGGAGGTGAGAATGGGGGAGAAGAACATGAAGAGCCAGTGGATAAGCTCTCATTAAGATTCAGATCCACGAGTTTTCGCACCATGGGTTGGGAATGTTTGTTTACTACTTGTTGGGGGGGTTGGTTCCGCGTTTTAGACGAATTATGAGGCGAACCTGTATCTTACTGCATTATATTTTCATGATTTACCACTGATATATTGTGTGATTGTGAAATAAAAATATTTATACTCATGATGTGGGTAACAATAAGAACATGTAGGTGAAATCAAATCGTTGATTAGATCAAGTTCGCAGGATGTTGCCAGAGCTAATTCTCGTTCTATCCCAAGTCCGATCAATCAACAGAATGTGTTGATCGATCAACCCCAATCGATTAGGCCAATTTAGTTGATCGATCTATTAGAACCAAAATGAATTGACCGATCAAGCCACTTTGGTTGATAGATCAAGCAACTTTGGCTGACCGATCAAAATGACCCAAAACGAATCCATTGATCGGTGCAATGTGGTACCGATGGTGTAGCTATATTTACTACCTTTGATTTTACTATACTTTTAAGAGACATTTATGATTATGTGTGTATGGATATTTCAGTTATATAATCATGTATATTTTTGTGGACATGTTATGAATCTCATATTCATCAACATTATTTTGATTATTTAGCCCTCTATCTTAGCTTATTCAATTGATTTAACAATTAACTAAATATAATTAATATTATACACCTTGTAAATAATCAAAGCTAATTAATATAAATAAATAAAGCCTCACCAGAGTATAAAAAAGTAATATTTTAAATTACATATTAGTTCTTATTCTAAAATACAAAAACAACAAAACAATTAAAATAACTATTTTTATATTCATAAAAATACTTGCAAAAAATAATACTATATATATGATGTGATTTGATTTTGAGTTCCACATGAAAGTTGTAGATCTTAACAAAATATACAACTTTCATGTTAAACACTTTTTAATTGACTTCAATTACTATTGTATTTTGATTTATCTTTGATTTTTACATTTTCCTTTTATATTTTCATTGAGCCACATGGCTTCCTCTTGGCTAGCCACATGGTCGGCCCTTCTTTCCTTCCCGCCTCCTCTCTTAACCGTCTAATCTCTTGATCAGGCGATCCTTGAACAACCATGCATGCTCCTCTCTAGAGCGTCTGATCATTTGATAAGACGCTCCCCAACCATCCAATCCCTCCTCTATCAGGGTTGTTGGATCGCCTGATCGGCCATCAGTCAGCATCAACCTTCTGTAGTTGAAGCTCCAAGCAATACAACCCTTCACTGGCGCAACATCAACCAATTTTCGTCGCCGACACACGTGTCCTCACGACCTCATTCCGGAACCATCTTGGAGCTCTTGCACCCCTCTTCCACACCAACTCCTCCATCTCCGATCTCCTCTTTACATGAGTCAACCAACTGTAGTTGAAACCAATGATGCCAACCACCATTTGAAACATATCTGCAAATTATTTTGTAAAATGTTTTGAAAATTGTTATATATATATATTACATGTTGTGTAAAAATATTTTCCAAACAGTTTATAAAAGAGAGTGCAATTGGTTTTGATTAAATGGTTTGTAAAAAGTTTTATATATATTTAATGAGATTCTTTGACATTGTGTAAAAATAATAAAAAATAATTAATAAGTGGTTTTATCCCTGACACATTCACATCACACAAGACTCGTAGTTCAGGATACTTGGTTTAGAGTGACACTTAAGTAAAAGTTAAAACATTCTTGTTCATAAGACTTAATAACTTAAACTCCTTAGTTTGAAAGATATACACAATATATTGCATGTAAAATCTCTATTCTTAAAAAGAATATGGCGGTCACTACACATGCATGATTTCCTGTTCATTGTGATGAATTGATGTTTCGCCTGAGGAACCAAGACGAGAGGTTTGAGTTTGGACCTGATTTTATGATGCTTGACGATCGGATAAGATTGAGGATTACTTTATGAAATCTGAGTATCAACACATTTGTCGATGTGGGAATAAGGTTCATATACTATCTTGATGAAAACCTAGGTGCCAGTGTGTGTAAAATCGCTAAAATTGTTGATTGGTGTGTGCTAACTTGGTAAAATCAGTGGAGCTAGCCAAAATAAAAAAATATATCAAAAGAGAGAAGCTCAAAATTTTCTAGAAAATACCACAGAGCTTATATTACAAGCAAGCGCACCCTGCCCTTTCAAAGTGCCCACTTGGACCAAAGCTACTAGGCCACATAAGTCATGCGAGCATGATAAAATGACTATGCATAGTAAGCGATACAAGGCTCGGTGTAGAAGGTATATTAGATACTCTAAAAGAGACACAAACCGATGTACCTCAGAAGAACAAGTGCAGACGGCTCAGTATTTTTGATAGACATGCTAACTAGTTAAAGGATAGGGTTTATGCCTTGGCGAGTCACGAAAGCGTGAAGGTCGCATCGAATACGACCAAGGGCAACTAGCCATACTAGTTGCAAGGGGCGGTAGAATTTAAAAAAAAAATTAAATGATGAAACTACATGATTTGAGAACACTTCTCAAATCGTTTCATCAAGATCAGACGAATTTAGGCTTGCCTCTTGAAGCGTGGTTGTGATCTTCAGAGCTTCTAAAGGAAGAAGCTTCCTGACTAAAGTCCGATCCGATGAGAGTGCACTTGCAGACGTGATGATGAGTCGCGTTCTTCCCGCAATCCGAACAACGATCCAAGTAAGGAATATCCTGATTTCGTCACACGAAATCATTGTCTTCTTCAGGAGCACGTGGCACCGAAGAAGATCGAGTTCCTTGAGCGATTATTCCAACGACACAACAACAACAGGACGACGATCACGATCTCCACCAAGGTTGTGGAAAGAGAGAGAGAGAGAGAGTAAACAGTGCAGAGAGAGATAGAGTTTTGTTAATGCAACAATTGCATTCAACCAGCGTCAAGAGGGCTAGGATTGGCCGCCTCTTTTATAGTGTTAACGCATATATTAGTTTCTGTGTGTCTTTCTGTTAATATTATTTTTCAGTTGTATGCTTTATATAATTTACCCATAGGCTACTCTCCTATATAAGAGAGCCTAGGCTTATGGAATAAACTCTCGTTCATTTTTCCAACATGGTATCAGAGCGACGGTCCTAGACCGGAGATCTCGAAACCCTAACCCTACCCTACCCCACCCGTCGGCCTCTCTTTCTCTCTCTCTATCATCGGTGCCGCCGGGGCACACCGTACTCGCTGCCCCCTCCGTCGCACGAGTGCGCAGCCGCACCAGCACCCCCGTGTGCCTTTGCTGTCGCTTCTGCGCGAGTGCGCTAGCGCCCCTGCGCGTGTGCGTAGCCCTCCGCGCGCTGCCCTTCTGCGCGCCGTAGCCCTCCGCGCACTGCTCCTCTATGCGATTTCGCTTGCGCGCTAGTCCTCGGCGCGCCAAGCCCTCCGCGCGCTATCTCCTGCGATGTGCGACTGCGCGTAATCCAGCGGCGTGCGCGTGCTCCTTCACGCGCAACTGTGCCTGCCTGTGCGCGTGACAGCGTGCTCCCTGTGCTCCATGTGACTGCGCGTGCTCCCAATTGCGTGTGCGCGTGCTCCCTGTGCGCGTACGCGTGTGTGCATGCTCCCTGTGCGCGTGTGCTAAGCCCTAAAGCACACACCGTCATCTACATGGCTTTAGTTGCTTGAGGTCTACGCGTGCAACTAAACCGTCTATGTCATTGTAGACGAATTTCATCCTCTGTCAATCGCTCCAGTCTTCAGTCTCCAGTATGTCAGAAAGCAAGGCGGATATCCCATCCATTGGCGCCTTTCGTGGTCCAGCACCTATTGTAAAGATGGACGGTACAAACTATGAACTGTGGGCAATGTAGTTCATGAGCATGATGAAGTCAACGGGTAAGAAGCACATTCTTACCGAACCAGAGCCTGCTGAGAAGACTGGAGCCAATGCCTCTTGGGAGGTTGATGACGCATAGGCCAAAGTTTGGCTATCTGGTACGTTGGCAATTGAGATTGCCAATGATATTCTACATCAACCCACGGCCAAGGATCTGTGGGACATTCTGGCGACTACATATTCGCAGGCGAAGAACGAGACAAAGATTCTGCAACTCCAGCATGATATATTCACTATAAAGCAGAATGGTCGCCCTCTACATTCACTCTACACATCCCTGAGAGGGATATTCGAGAAGCTCTACAGCTTCATGCCTCTGACAGCCACGCCAGAACAGCAGAAGACATATCGGAGTGCGACTATGGTGGGCGTGTTCCTTGTTGCACTTGATCCAGAGTATGAGGCGGCACGATATCAGATCTTGGTCGACTCTACTATTCCTCCCATGGACGAAGCCTTCCATAGACTGAGTCGGATCACCGTTCCTTCTGCGGCCACGAATCAGAATACTTCAGCCATGGCAGCCAACAGGGGTCGCGGATTTCATCATCAGAGTCGTGCACGTGGACTTCGTGGCAGAGGAGGTCGCACTCGGCCAACATGTACTTATTGTCACCGCGTTGGACACAATGAAGACACATGCTACTCGAAGCATGGATTTCCTGCATCTGCACGAGTCGCTGAGCAGATAGAGCCTCCATCTGCTGCTACTTTGGATCGGCGGTTCGATGATCTAGTTGCCCGTCTAAGGGGCATTATTCCTCCATCTGGCCCAGCACCTACTATTGAGAGTCAATCTGATGCTACTGCTTCTGCCTCTGCGTCGACCAGTGCTTCAGGTAGCATACTTGCATTTACCAGTAGTATATCAGATACATTACCGTGGATTACGGACTCGGGCGCTATACATCATCTATGTGGCGATCAGAGTTTACTTACAGGATATTCTCATATTCCTCCAGGCCGAACAGTAGTCATCGTCAATGGTACACATTCTCCCATCACTGGTCAGGGGGAGATTAGACTGACCTCTTCTATGCAGCTCAAGAATGTGCTACATGCACCTGATTTTTCAATGAATTTGTTGTTAATCAGTCATATTATGAAGGATTTACATTGTCGGGCAATTTTTGATCCATCTTCTCTTATTTTTTAGGACATCCGTACGGGCAACATGATTGGTCATGGCTATGAGCAAGGAGGCCTCTACCGCCTAAATCAGACTCCATTCGCTGGAACCTCATCCCTTCCCACTGGACCAGTATCTCCTTTGCTGTGGCATCTGCGCTTTGGGCATCTACCGCTTCAAAAGTTGCGTCGTGTGTTACCCAAGGGTCTTCCTCACACACCTATCCAATGTGAGGCTTGTCAGTTGGGAAAGCATCACAGGTCTACCTTTCCCAGTCGTCCAGGTCGGAGTAGTACCTCCAAGTTTGAGTTATTTCATATTGATGTCTGGGGTCCGAGTCGTGTACCTGATCATCAGGGACACAGGTTTTATATAGTTTTTGTGGATGACTTCTCTCGTGTGTCATGGGTATTTTTGATAAAAAAATAAATCTGAAGCAGGCAATATTATTATCCATTTTCTGAATGAAATTCAAAATGTTTTCTCCACATCTGTGAAGTTTATAAGAAGTGATAATGCCCTAGAACTGTGCACTCATGTCCTAGCCAACTACTACTCCTCAAAAGGGATTATACATCAAACATCATGTGCTTATACCTCTCAACAAAATGGGATTGCTGAAAGGAAACATCGCCATCTTCTTGATGTCACAAGATCACTTCTTATACAGAGTCATGTTCCTTATTCTTACTGGGGTGACGCGGTCCTCACTGCATATTACCTAATTAACCGTATGCCATCCTCTGTCTTGGATGAACAGATTCCCTTTTCCAGTATCTATCATGGGAAGGATCTGTTTTCCCTTACTCCCCGTGTGTTTGGTTCAGTCGCCTTTGTCCACCAGTTTTCTCCTAGTACTGACAAGCTCTCTCCTAGGGCTGTCAAGTGTGTCTTTGTTGGGTACTCCAGAACTCAAAAGGGATACAAGTGTTTTGATCCTTTGCGTAGGCAGTATATGGTCAGTGCAGATGTTACATTCTTTGAATCTGTAATGTATTTTTCAGCCTCAGGTGATCAGCAGCTACCTCCATTGCCTACCGACGCCATATACATGACACCACCACCTCCAGCACTATCACCACCACCACCACCACCATCACCACCACCACCACAAATCCCCGTCTCACCATTACCGTTCCATTATACCCACAGGCCTCCTCCAGCTCATGGTCATGACTCGTCTCCTAGCTCGCCTATGGTATGTACTGAAGATACTTCTCTTGATGGATCTAATGATATTTCTGAGCAGGATATGTTGCAGGGGCCAGATGAGGACACAACTGATTTAGATGTTCCTATTGCTATACGCAAATCGAAGAGGAGCTGCGTTACATATCCATTGGCAGCTTCTGTGTCATTTGAGCGACTATCTGGGGATTTCAGGAACTTTGTGGTGGCCTTGTCAGCTGTAGATATTCCACGGAATTATCAAGATTCCCTGCAGGATAGTAGATGGCGACTAGCAATGGAGGAGGAAATGGCGGCACTTCAATCTAGGGGAACTTGGAGTCTAGTTCCTATACCTCCAGATGTGACCCCGATGAGCTGCAAGTGGGTATTTACGGTGAAGCAAAATGCAGATGGTTCTATTGACAGATACAAGGCACGCCTTGTTGCACGTGGTTTTACACAGACATACGGGGTGGATTACCTTGATACATTCTCGCCAGTAGCCCGTCATTCTACTCTCCGGATCTTGCTGTCAGTCGCAGTCAATCGAGAGTGGCCACTATATCAGTTGGATGTGAAGAACGCGTTCTTGTATGGAGATTTGCAGGAGGAAGTCTATATGCAACAACCACCCGGTTTTGCTGTTGAGGGGGAGTGTTCCAAGGTGTGCAGACTTCATAAGGCTATCTATGGCCTTAAGCAGAGCCCCAGAGCATGGTTTCAGAAGCTCTCAGACCTCTTTGAAAAACAAGGATACAAACGCTCCAATGCTGATCATTCCTTGTTTGTACAGAAGACTTCTAGAGGTATTATTGCAATTATGGTTTACGTAGATGACATCTTGATTACAGGAGATGATGAGCAAGACATAAAGCAGGCGAAAGAAAAGCTGGGGAGCGAATTTGTCACTAAGGATCTTGCAGTCCTTAGATATTTTCTGGGGCTGGAATTTGCTAGAAATCCGTATGGATTAGTAATGTCGCAGAGGAAATATGTTACGGACCTGTTGAGTGAAACATGTATGCTTGGGTGTCGGCCTGCTACGACACCAATGGACCCCAGCATGAAGCTCTATGATGATGACACAGAGGAGGTGGACAGGAGAAGATACAGAGAACTGGTAGGCAAATTGTTGTATGTCACGATCACTAGGCCTGATATATCCTTTGCAGTGAGTCGTGTGAGCCAGTTCATGGAGCAACCACGTCAGGTTCATATGGATGCAATACATATGATACTTAGATACCTCAAATCATCTCCAGGTGCAGGTTTGCTATTCAAGAAGGGAAAGGGGATTTCTATCTCAGCATGTGCGGATGCAGACTATGCAGGTTGTCCCAAGGACAGGAAGTCCACCTCGGGGTTTGCAGTCTATGTTGGAGATTCTCTAGTCTCATGGAGGAGCAAGAAACAGACGGTGGTAGCTAGATCTAGTGCTGAATCCGAATATAGGGCTATGGCCCAGGCTATCACAGAGATGATGTGGGTGAAGGCTGTACTTACAGATCTATGTCTAGATGTACCACTTCCTATGAACTTGGAATGTGATAATCAGGCAGCCTTGTTCATTGCAAACAACCCAGCATTCCATGAGCGGACCAAGCATTTTGAGGTTGACTGTCACTTCATACGTGACATGATTCAGAAGGGGTTCATTGCTATATCTCATGTCGCCTCAAAGAATCAAACTGCTGATATATTCACCAAGGCATTACTACGAGGCCCATTCCAGAAGTGTGCGTCCAAGCTGAGCATGATTGATATCTATGCTCCATCTTGAGGGGGAGTGTTAACGCATATATTAGTTTATGTGTGTCTTTATGTTAATTTTATTTTTTCAGTTGTATGCTTTATGTAATTTACCCATAGGCTACTCTCATATATAAGAGAGCCTAGGGCTTATGGAATAAACTCTCGTTCATTTTTCCAACATATAGCATTATGGAATTCCATGTGCTCACACTAATCAATGGTTCAAATTGATTTGTGTTTCGTTCCATGGATCTCAATGATGTGCTCTCACTAATCAATAATTAAGATCGATTTATGTTTACTTTTAGTTTACAATAAACACAAAAGAAAACACAAAAAAGATAATTTGAAAACAAATTCCAGATTAATTCAATTAAAATAATTAATCAATAAATGAAGGATAATTAAGAGAGCTCATTTATATACTAAAAATAGGGTGGACGTCCGCCATGGTTGAAACAACATATGGACGTCTACTCTAAGGTGGAATGAGTCAAAAAAAAATATCCAATGTATTAATTAATTTAATTATTGATTATCATCAAATAATTCCAAATTATTTGTGATAATTGCAATTATACCATTTATCATTGAGAATCGATTTCTTCCAACTAATGTTTAATGTAAACCATATTTACATTAAATTATGTAATGTGAATCCAATCCACATTAACACATAAATTGTAAATCTCATTCGTAATTAACTCTCTATAGGATTTTGGGGATCATATCCACATTATCCATGATTATTGTGGATAGTGTTATCCACATCAATCTTATCCATGATAATTAAACCAATTTAATTATCCTATATATCTCTATCCACACATTGATTGTGATAACTAAATCATATTTAATTATCCAATTTTTCAATGCTTAGATAAAATTGCTCATTGAACAATTCTCGAACTCTTTCAAGAATTGTATGCCTTCTATTCAGATACTAGGAGATAAGGTCATGGTGATTGTAAGTTCCATATATAGTGACTTGGATGTTGAGATCATATCTCAAATCCAGATCTTGGGGACCTCTCATAGATGATTGGTTAAATCAAAATCGTAAACTAATCTTCGTATTGTATCTGAATCGTATTCAGATCAATGTCCAATATTTGGAATGAGATTAGATTACTTCTCTACTGAGAGGAGTCACTAAAATCCAAACATGTTTCATCACTCCCTCAGAATGAAAGTGTCATAGTTATACAATCGTTTATGATCGCATCACCCTCGAGTATTCCTAATACTCGTACATCCTGCATACTGGAAGACCTAAAATAAACCCAAAGTTTTAGATCACTTTTAGACTATCTTCTTCAAGGTTTTATCATTAAGTTTCTCATTTGTTCATTGGAGTTGGTATCGATCATATACTTTTCAAAAACATATATCATACCTAAGTAATGATCATATACTTTCCAAAAGCATATATCATATCTACAAATTCACTCAAGATTCTAAAGCGAGGTGACCCGTGCACGGAATTCGATCCCAGTATCTCATGAGTGAGCTCATGTCTTCTAGTTCAGTAATGAACTTGTATGATCCCTTTGAGAGATTGTACTACTCATATGTCCTTATATGCACACCAGCTCGTCGGTGCATAGTCCTTGAATAGATTATCAACCTATCAGTCTGCCAAATATGCATACCCAAATATATAGTAAGACACCTGTCTCCAGTCAGAGGATGCGTGCATATATCGTGACAGTATACGACATAGGTCTTGGTTATCTCGATCTCGTCAAGTCAACTCTTCGACCTAACTTATCTAACACCTCTGAATCTCTATTCCTATGAAGAGGAGATGCATCAAGAAGCCGGTCAAATATCAATCTTTAGAGAATGATTACCATCTCCTTCTCAGACTGTCGATCATTTCTCAACAATCATTTGAAGGTATTGATGGGTACTCAATCTAACTCTTTAAATATCATCCAAGCACCAGCCTCTATGATTCAACATTTGAATCAACAACTATATGATCATTAAGATGATCATGATAATAACCCTAAGTGTACCATGGACCTATTATACAAATTAGTTATTCATCATTTCAAACTAAAGAGTTAATTGCAATAACATTTATTGCAAAATGACTTGTTGTGAGCTCACATGTCCAAGAGTGGGAGGGACACCTTACTTTAGTATTAGTAATAGATTATACTTCTATTTTAAAGTTGAGTCCATTTTGACATATTTCAAGCTCTCCCCTCAACTATCCTCTCTGTGCACTCTCCCCTCTCCTAATCTCACTTACCGTTCTCTCTTTTCCCGAGCATCACTCCCCATTTCCACTTTATTCCATTTTTATTATTTAGTATTAAAGAGATCTTCTTATTAAATACAATTGTAACAAAAAATAATTTTAACCTTGCCTCCCATATTATGGCTTCAATTAAATATTTACCGAATATTGAAATCAAATCCTAAGAATTAACTAATGATAGTTTATAGTCTATATAATATTATATAAAGGTAGACATAACATTATATTTACTTCTATGATTTTCTGGTACCAAAACAAATACTATTTTGCAGAGTACAATATTAAAAAAAGTGACCGAAAATAGTTTTCACACTACCCAGCAGTCATTATACAGAAATTTGATTCGCAAAATTAGAATTTCAAATTAAACCTACATCCAATAGTAAATAGAATTTCTGGACTAAAATGACAAGTAAATGGGTCTATAACAATGCAGTGTTATGTTGAATATATGGCGACAGACATTACCCATTTTATAAGTCTTTTTGGACTTGAACTGCACAACAAATGACTTGTGTTTGCTAAATCACCAGCAACGATCTATATTCAAGTGGTTATCCATTGCATTTCTCTTCAAAAATAGCTTTACCTAACGTTATTATTAGAAAAAAATGAATAAATAATAATAATTAATGAAGCACGCGATGCTGACCAGATATTTCTTCAATAGTGAATGCGGTGGGGGGAAAGCAATGGAACCACAAGGGTAGAACCTCACAGGTAGGGTGCCGAAGCACCCCACATGTCCAAAAATGCATTTTTTGAGTTGTCTACCGCACTCATTGATTCTCTCATAAATAAAGTCATCAGGCAGGCATGTCAAGCTCACATAATTATTGCTATTATGACTAGGGGGATTTAGCAATAAATATGTATTTTTTGAATTTCATATAAAAAATATCGTGTAACGGAAAATATTCATTGATATATATATGGGTAAAATATGGGTAAAATGGTGCTGCCCTATGGGGGAATTAAGTTAGCTCCCCTGTTCTATTTTCCTTTTTTTTAAATGCTTCCGTAAGTTTTCATTATTATACTCCTATAATGGTATTCAAATTCCGCGTGAAACAGAGACTCCTACAGCATCCATCCAGATGGGATCGATTTCAACAATTATGTGATCATTAAAAAATGGTTGTCTAGATGGAAGATGTAGGAGTCTATTTCTCACGAAACTTGAATGCCATAATATATGGATATAGTGATGAATTCCATGGATTCATTTTACAAAAAATAAAAAAAATATGGAGAAAATAAAGCGGATGGAGCCAAGTTAGCTCACCTAAGAGGCAGCCCCCTTTCTCCCTATATACATATATACATACACACACACACAGAAACCTCCACTCAACAGCAAAAGAACATTGTTAGGTCTTCAAAATATAACTTGTAATACTACTTGATGCTTGGGTTTTTTTAAATATACTGTTACCTTTTTTAAATTTATTATGCCGCAGAGTGTTGGTTTATTGGTAGTTGCTTTTAATACAAGGTTAAAAGATGTAATGAATCAATATTATCACATGAAGCTAGTGTACAAATAACAGGAACATGCTGTACTAAAGATCAGACGAGGATAGCTCTTGCTAAGGGATGTGGTTCAATTGGATTTCACTTGCAGGAGTTGGCGGTAGAAATGCTATTAGGAAATCAGATTCTGCAGAGATTCTTTTGCATAATACATCGCAGTTGCTCATCACTTCTGTAAGCCGGCCTTTGAGCTCACCGACATCCACCTGCAATGAATGAACTGCCAGTTTTGGCAAATAAGAACTTGGACATTAGATCTTACATGCCAATTGGTACAAAAAAAGGTGCAAGACAATGTACCTTGGGAAATATTATGTGCAGTTGTCCTCATGGCCGACTTAGAGTAGTTATAACGTTGAAGAAGTTTCACAGCTAATGCATCTACTAGTTCAATTTTGTTCTCTATTTCCTCCTACGGACATGAGAAAAATAGATGATTTCCTGACTAGAAAGCCTTTAACTGCATATTAGTGCATTCAACTTTATCTAGTATTAGATTTCACTGTGGCCAACTAATGGCAACGCAGGAGAGAATAGGTCAAAATGAGCACGGAGATGCACGAGGATACAAGTTCACTTTACTATCAAATTTGCTAATTGCCCTAAACTAGTTATCTTGTAAATCTATTAGCGTTGCCACCCTTTGGAAGTAGTTTCTTTGTTTTGCTATTCCTATTTTATTGTCTTTCAAATTTCCTTTTGGTGACCTCTTACTATATAAGGAGATTCCTTCTAATTGTATCGACAAACAATTACTGTTTCTCATTCTACAAGGTCTCGCGGCGATGGTCCGAGACTTTATATCCCATAAAATAAAGGAGAAAGGAGACGGGACAAACCCTTGTCCCACATGGGCACCTCCCATCGACTGCACGGCTTCATGCGGTCGTTCCTGCAGTTGTTGCTGCAGCTGAGGCAACTTCCACCAAGCCGCAGCTGCCAGTGTGGCTTACTCATGGTGCTGTAATGCTCGGGACTCCCCGGCAGCTTACCATCACAAGTGTCATATAACCCTCAAGGATGCCTCCAATGCATATTTTTTCCTCCAACAATTGTTTTTTTTCCCAAATCAGAGCTTTTATCTCCCAGCATCTCTAGACTCTCACCCATGATCCAAATGAACAGATCTACTTAAATCTTTTTCTTAGAAAAATGTTAATAGGCATCCAAAATTCATCCATGCAGCCTTTATTGCCACTTAGGCATCTTCCTCGCGGACGACACTGCCAGTATGGCTTCCTCGCAGATGCTACCCGAGCAGCTCCTGTGTCGGGCTCACCTGCAGCTCGCCATCAATAGAGTCACTGAACCCTTCAAAACACCTAAACCTTTTTTACCCAATGTCATTCCCAAATCATTGATTTTCATCTCCCACCATCTCTCACCGGTGATCTAAATCCAATGCGCTGATTTGCCAATGTCATATTTTGGAAAATCATGACAAACTAAGGTGAATATCATCCAAAAATCAAATAACTATAATTCCACCTTCATTTTTCAACTACGGTAATGGTATAGAGATAAAGTACCCAATTTCGTTCCGATTTACAAAGTTTGATGGAGCCAACTACATGCTGCGGGCATAATGCATCCCTGATGTGGTGTTAGCCCACAACAAGGAACACATCCCAACAACCGAGGAACCCAAGAAGAAGAGCATGTACCAAACATGGAAGGACAATGCGATCATCACATCTTAAATCAGATCTATGATTATCCAGACTTACCAAATATATTCCCCATTATCCAACTGCAAAGGCAATGCTGGATTTGCTCAATATATGTATTCATCGGAGAAGGATGAATTCAGATTTCTTCAATTACACTTTAACATGTATACAGGTGCAAAAACAGCCAAACACTATCCTAGTACTTCTTAGTAATGAAGATTGGCTTC
The DNA here is from genome assembly GCA_037367405.1 of Ottelia alismoides. NCBI lineage: Eukaryota > Viridiplantae > Streptophyta > Magnoliopsida > Alismatales > Hydrocharitaceae > Ottelia > Ottelia alismoides. Next base: position 628,900 of record JAZKJV010006252.1, on the reverse strand, counting down.
AAGGGATTAATTGACTACTCCAGTCAGCGCACATCCAAATTGGATGGCCTATAAAGATTGATCCATGATTGGATTCTTGGTCTTGATGGTGTTGTGAGTTGAGGATCCTAGATCTCAATACACATATTGTGCTGACCTCCGCTATCTTGAATAGAAGTGTTTTATAAGTATGGTCGGCCTGTCTTCACTAACCAAGTGAGGAGGAAAGGAAAAATCCACCAAACATGGTTGTTCCTAGGATCGATTATGGCAACTTCTTAATTAAGTTCTTCAAATGGTTGTCTTCAAGGGATTAGATTACTATACTCCAGTCTGTGCACGTCCTGCCTGGATGGCCTATAAAGATCGATACACGATTGGACACCGCATTCTTGGTCTTGATGGAGTTGTGAGTTGAGGATCCTAGATCTCAATACATCTATTGTGCTGACCTCGGTTACCTTGAATAAACGTGTTTTAGAAGTATGGCCGACCTGTCTTCATTAACCAAGTGAAAGGAGGAAAAGAAAAATTCACCAAATATAGTTGTTCCTCGGATCGATTATGCCAAGTCCTTAACTAAAATCAAATAACTCAAACAGAGTTTTGTTTTTCCATCATCTCAAAGCATTACCAATACCGCTGTTATTACCGGAGTCTTTAGTACTGCTGATGGTCAGATTTGTCTAAACTCGGAGATCTCCCAACATCTTAATGAAGACGGTTAGCACTTCACTCGCATTTAGTCTGTCCCTCTAGGAATGAACATTGACAATCAGGAAAGACTATTGGACTTTGTGATGGGGGTCAATCTCCAATCACATGTTACGGAAGGTCCAGATTGCTCTCCTAATATATTTGGAGAACATGCTGCTTGCAGCCAATTTTCCAATTAGCATGCTCCCACTTAGTTTTAAATATCCCCATTGTCGTGCTACTTTGATTCAGGTTCTCCTCTAATTGAGGGCATTAATGAATTAGACATGGCCCGAAATGTCGACAAATTTTGACGATATTTCACCAACATTTCGGTTTCGTTGAGTTGGCGAAATCGAAACTGATATGGCGAATGGTTTTTTTTTGCATTTTCGGTCAGTTGAGACCCAATTTCGGCGAAATATTGGCGGCAAGTCACCGACATGTCGGTTTTCCCAAGTCACCAATATGCCAGCAAAATCGACATTTAAGGCCATGAAATTAGGTATTCAGTTGTGACCATGAGAAAAGTGTTTACCACTTGATACTTTTCCAAAATTGTTTTGAGAATACTATAGGATCAAATTACAAACTGAGGGGTTGGGAGGGGTAAATAGTAATTTCCATAGAATAGGACAAGATAAAAATATACACAAATATATCCGATGACACGCAGTCAACCACACAACAAAAATCACTTATTTTACCATAGAAACACCTTTGGTAGGATATCTCCAACAACAACATGGGATGGGCTCCACCAGCAGGGGGAGAGAGAGAGAGCCTAGGGAAGGCGAAAGGGATGGTGATGGGCGGCCCATCAGGGTTGCCGGTGATTCGAGAGTGACGGCCATCGGAAATGTGAGTGGGGGAGCAGAGGTTGGTGGGGTGGTCTTCAAGCACCCTAGTTTGATGTTGTGGGTGTTGGAGGGTTTGCAGCGCCTCATTTTGGGCGGGCCTGATGTTTCAGATGTGGTTTGGCGGGACACATCATGCGGTGATGTATGACTCGGACACCGGTTTTTTCCGATGTCATAAGGAGGGGCACGTCAGGCAAAGTTGCCCTTTGCATTCGGCGGAGATGGAGGTCGATCCGGCGACTGGTGGAAAGCGAGAGGTGGTCGATCCAACAGCTGGTAGGAGGCGAAAGGAGAACCTTGATCATGCATTGGATTCAGTTGATGGTGTCTTGATCGCGGAAAGAATTAAGGCCAATCTCAGATCGGTTCTTGCGATTATGGAGGTGGGGCGGTCAGTTGGTAGCTAGAAGGATGCAGTGTGGCTATCTGAGGAAGCTCTTTGTGTTAGAGGTGTGGAGAAGGAAGAGGTTGAGGGGTTCTGGGCTGGTGGGGGAGATCTCTTTCCCAAAAAAGAGCCCTCGCGGAGGCCTCGTCTCCGCGATGGAGCAGTAGAGGTGCACTCGAAAAGGCTGGTGGAGGTGTAGGGCCTTCCGTTGAGGTGTCATGGGATGCAGACTATCCAGGATGCTCTGAGGCTAGTTTAGATTGTGGAGGCAGTCCTACACACCGGTCTTCTCGCAGGGGAGAGGTGGGAGACGTTGATGCAACTGAGAGGATCTTCGAAGGAGGTGTCGAGCATGCTCGACTTTCGAGTAGGAAAGGTGGCCTTTCAACTCGAACGGTTGGAGATGGTTGGTGAGGCGAATTGGCGAGGTGCGGAGGTGTACTGTTGTTCGATGGGGATTCCAGAGGAGGAGGTGGTGCCTCCAGAGCGTGTGCCTTGCCTCGTTGGGTTTTCGCGAGCCCTTGGAGCCGAGGTGGTGGCTGGTGGGAGGCAGTTCGTCGGTGCTAGCCGAAGTGGACGTGAGTCGGGTGTTGTCAAGATCAACAGTGCGTGATCTCTAGATCTCAGGGGATGTTACATGGTGTGACTTGCGGGAGAACAAATAGTTGAGATTAGAGGGAACCCTACTTTCGGGGATTGTTCGAACTTTGAATGGAGGGTTGGGATTTTATGGTGAGAGGCGAATTGGAGTCAGTTTAACCGGGTTAGATTTCAGTGATCCGATTTGTAGGAGTGATTGGGTGGTCCAGATCCGATTGGGAGTATGAATCGGTTGGGAAACGTGGATATGGGTTCTCCTCTTTCTAGATGCTCATTGCAGCTGGAAGTAGTGTCTTTGGGGATCCTTTGTTGTTGCGTTAGCAGGAGGTGGAGTCCAAATCGGGTGGCTTGATTTCGAGGTTCGATGAGCTTGCAGCAGGTAAGCCCCCTTTTTCTCGAGAAAAAGGAGGAAACCGAAGGCTCGTTCGTGGTTAGAGAGGGAGTTGGAGGACCAATCTAGGGCTCTTTTCCATTCTGAAGGGAAAAAGGAGTTGGGGGAGGGAGGGACAAATGAGGTTTATTCAGATGTGGGCTCGAAGGTTGTTGTGGAGGATGTGGTTGTTGCAGTAGATATTCACGCGCAGTTTGCGAGATGTCTTGGGGTTGTTTTACATGTCGCTAACCCTCCAAGTGGGTCATGAAGATTGTGAGTTGGAATGTGTAAGCGTTGCGGGACAAGGAGAAGAGAAAGTTTGTGAATGATCTCATGGTGGATTGGTGTGCTGATGTGGTGTTTCTGGAGGAGTCAAAGGTGGTGGAGTCGGGGTTGAGTGTGTGGAGGTCGGTGGGAGGTCATCGACTTTTGGAGTTCGGGCGGTCCCTGCCATTGGAAGAGCTAGAGGTATAGTGCTAAAGTGGGATGTGTATGTCTTTGAGTTGCTGGAGGATCGTATGGCTTAAAATTCGGTAACGGTTGTGCTGAAGCGGCTGTTAAGTGAGGGTAAGATCATGCTATCCTCGGTGTATGGGTCGTATGGGGCCCTGCATAATTTTGTTCTATGGGGAGAGTTGCAGGCGATCAGGAGATGTTGTCCGGACATCCAATGGTTGGTTGGAGGGGATGCCCTAGTGATGGGGGACCGCAACCCAGGGTCGTTGGAGTTTCTGGATTTTGTTGGAGTAGGAGTTAGAGGGGGTAACTCAGCCATAGTCGGTCTCAAGCCTGAGTAAATTGAGGAGGGTTGCGTGTTAGGTAGCCGACATCCATCGCATGAGAGATAAATTCCTAAATTGTGTTTTTTTAAAAACACTATGTAGGGATTTGTCTCGAAACTGTTCAGATCTTTTAAACATGGATTTAAGCAAACATCTAGATTTCGTTGGGGCGTTCCCTACTTGCGACGCGTTGCATCGTCCGAATGCAATGAGAAGTTGGCAAGGTCTGCTACATTGCTGCCAGATGTAGTTCAAAATTTGCTAGGTTCTCGCACGAGGAACGCATGCGGGTAAATAAGCTAGTTCCGTTGCATCACCGCCCGGATGCAGTCCAAAATTTGCAAGGGTTCTCAAATGACGGGAGCATGTGAGTAAAGAAGTTAGTCCAAAAGAGGTTGCAAAGGAAGTTGCGGATAGATAGTTGGAATATTGACACTTTGACTGGAAAATCGATGGAGATAGTTGATACGATGGAAAGAAGGAAGATCCAGATATTATGTCTACAAGAGACATAATGGGTTGGAGAGAAAGCAAGGGAGATCGAGAAGACATGCTTTAAACTTTGGTATTCGGGTAAAGATAAGATCAGAAATGGTGTTGGAGTAGTTGTTCATAAGGATCTAAAGGATTGTATGGTTGAGGTGCAAAGATCTGGGGATCGGATTATATTGATAAAAGTGACGCTCGAAGAAGAAATTCTGAATATCATCTCAGTTTATGCACCGCAAATTGGTTTAGATGATATGATTAAATAAGCTTTTTGGGAGGATTTGGATAAGATTATGCAAGAAATCCCACAACGAGAGATGATTTATCTAGGTGGAAATCTTAATGGATACGTGGGAAAGGATGCTTCAGGGTTTGCTAGTGTTCATAGAGGACATGGCTTCGGATGGAAATGAAGGGGGAAAAGTCTTTCTGGATTTTGTAACGGCTTATGATCTTTTCACTGCAAATACTCTATTCAAGAAGAGGAATGAGCATCTAATTACTTATAAGAGTGGCTCGACTAGAACTCGGATAGATTGCTTTACATTGAGAAGAAGAGACCGATTATGCTATAAAGATTGCAAAGTAATCCCAGGAGAGAGTCTGACTACCCAACATCGCTTGTTAGTCATGGATGTACAAATAAAAGAGCTAGTAAAGAAAATGAGGGTTTCCAAGATCACTAGAAGTAGATGGTGGAATCTTCAATTGAAGCAATCGAGCATTAGGAAGAAGGTTTTAGAAGATTTATTTTGGGATTGTGACGGAAGTGCTAATGAGATAGGGGAGGCAGTAGCATCTTGCATCCAAAGGGTGGCCAAAGAGATTCTAGACGGGTCAAAGGGAGGAGCTCCATGCCAAAAGAAGGCTTGGTGGTGGAGTGGAGGGGTGCAAGAGAAGCTCAAAATTAAAAGAGCATGCTTTAAAGCTATGTCTAAGGATAGAACAAATGAAACTGTCACAAACTACAAAATAACGAAGAAGGAAGAAAAAAAAGCGGTAAACGAAGCTAAGTCAAAAGCTTATGGAGTTTTGTACAAAAATCTCTACTCAATGAGGGCCAGAAGGATATATTCAAGCTGACTAAAGCAAGAGAAAGAAAGACCAAAGATTGTTCTCAAGTAAGATGCATTAAGGATGACGGAGGTCGCACGCTTGTTACTCAGAAGGATATAGAGACTAGATGGAAGCAATACTTTCATAAGCTTTTCATTGGGGAAGAAAATAGAAATATCACTTTGGGGAATCTAGCTCGTAGTGAAAGTTACTTGAATCGTGCTCTAGACGAATACAAAGGAAGGAAGTAGATGAGGCTTTGAAGGTTATGAGACATGGGAAAGGTGTAGGACCTGATGACATTCCTATAGAAGTTTGGTGTAACATCCGGTTTCCAATCAAACCCGGACCCGATCCGATTTGGATTCGATTAACCCAATAAAGTCATCTGGCAACATCAGACAACCTAAAACGATCAATTGATCGTGAATTAAAAGTCGTTTGGGTATAATCGACCAAAAATCGGTCGCTTCGCAATGCGTGCCGCGGAAAAGCCGCAACGTAATTTGGGAAACCGCGAAACGAACCGAGACCGTCATTAGATCTGATTCGATGAAACAAGGCCAACAGAATCGACCGTTCGTCAATCGGAGGTCGTTTGATATTTTTAAATCGCAAAATTTAATCTTAAACAAAAACCGTATCCGAAAATTTCGGGTATTCAAAACCCGATCGGAAGTATATCAATATTAGACTCATATTGATCGTCGTCCAAAGACGATTAAAACGAGATAACATTCATCGAAATCCGAAACTTGACATACGCATACGGTCAACTTTTGTATGTCTCAAATGAAAAAAATTACATTAATAAAATATTTTTTATCTCTACGACAGTACAGATTACACCATCAGCCACTTATTTTCTCTTTTTTCTTTTCCATTTGGCAAAATTTTTCTCCAAATGTCTTTTTGTTTTCCCACCCACTTGGACCAAACTCTCCTCCACTTGTCTAATTAAGAGCACACCTCTTCCCTTATAAATATCCCCAAATCCCTTCTTTTTCTCCCCTCCCATTTCCAACGTCAAAGACCCCCTCCTTTTTATTCCTAATTCTCTCCTCAACCAGTCTCAAAATTTCACTATTTTTTTCAAAGAAACTCCAGCCGAGGAGTCCTGTAGCAGTTTCTCCAGTCCAAGTAAAGCTTCTTGTTGCTTCTCCAGCCGTAAGGAGACCAAATCCTTTTTTTTTCTGGAACTGCTGCTGGAGCCCTAACTTCCTCCCTCCTTTCACCACTAATCCAGCTACAGCAGTAGCAATTACAATCCTTGCTCAAGCTGATGTTATTGCAGCTTTTGGAGACCAATCTCCAAGAAAATATGAAGGTGTCGGAGCTCCAGAACAACCACATCTGCTGCATGATTGTTCTTATACAAGTTCGGGGCAAATATACTTAGGTACATCTCCATACTCATCCTCTTGTTGTCATGCATGAGATCCACACAAGTTTTTGTTACTGGAAATTTGATTTGGGCATCAGTTCTGATATTATTCTGATTCAAAATTTAATTCTGAAATTTTGATTTAGAAATTAAATTCTGGAAGTTGGGTTCAGTTTAGGGTTAAATAGATTAAAACTCTAAATATATATTTATATAAGTACACTCCTTTTCTCCTCCTTTTATTGCCATGCATATATATATATATCACCCTCTTCCTTGCTGCCATATTTTGAGTTTTAAGAGAAGGAAATCACAAAATACGTATCTTGTATACAAAAAAAATCTACAAGATTGTATATTGAATCCCTATTCCACACTTTCGAATCTCTTTTTCATTGAACTGGACCGAACCAAACGTTCAGGATTCTATAAGTAACAAGATTAAATTTTGACAATAAGGTGTACTACAAAGTTTAAAATGTTCCTGCAGAGATTATAAGTTAGCTTGTTATAAATAAGTCATATATAACCCAAATGAAGAATCATGCTTAGGGAAGTGAGGACAGAAAGGAACCTAATAAAGAAAAATAAGATGGAAACATGTTTTAGATATCACAACTCCATCCGAGAGGTTCATGAGTGCCAGTGGATGAAATAACTAAGAAGAAGATATAAAACAATGCTTATCAGAACAAAGGTGAATTGGAGAATTGGCATAAAAAAATTTGATTCAAGTATGAATTGAGAAGATAAAAAAAAAACTACAATTGGGAATAATTGACCTCCTGTACTTACTAATTTGAAGGAGTTATAGTTAATATTCTATAACTATAAATTGTTGGTAATAAAATAAATAAATATGAACGAATTTAATTAGGAACTTTTAATAGTCTGCTCCTGTACAGAGCATCTGTGTGTCTAATTGGATTATTAAACTCTTATTAATGACAGGTAATACAATTCTAGTTAATAGGGTAAAACTCAAGTGTATATTAAACATTGGAAAATGTGAAGCTAGTATCTCTATCATATGTGTCTATGTTGTTAGTTGATTTAACAATCCACAGGATATTACCCACCTTAGAATAGAAAGGCAATATTGCTTGTAGGGGAAGTGGAATTTGAAGCTATATCTGATGATTGGTAGCTGAGTGTGAGCTAGGTTCTCATGGGGCAACTTTCATGACATACACGAGAATAAAATGTAGTCGGGGATGAAAGAAAATGCCATGTAAAAGATTATCTTAGATCAAATCTCTCTCGACATCTGATAGTTAAATTAAGGATCCAAGAATTCTCATATCTTCTAACTTATGTAGGTATATGAAAAATCCAATTCATGTATATGCGTTAGTGATGTTCATTATCCAAGGAGATATAGGAATCAGAAGCATGTTAGTTGTACAAAATTAGAAAACATAGTGTGGTACCTATTCAAGGAAGCATTGATTTGGATAATTGAATTATTGAATATGGATGATGATAAATCAGTGATATCAATTAATTAAGCCGGTCACGTTGACTCTTACACTTGACCGTGCGAGGGTGCGGTGACCTTCAACTGGGCGGGAGAATAGGAAGCCCAGTTAGGGCAGCGGTCGCCAAGTGCGCGGGTCTAGGATCCCAGTCCCTTTTCGGTTTTTACGCGAGCTCGCAGTGTTTTTACGCCTCGTTGGGATCCCGACTTTAGACCATTCCGCTGACCCTCTAATTTAGGATACCCAGGCGTGGGATCCTCGGTTTTTCAGTTTTCGTACGAGCTCGGTTGCTCGTTACCAGTCGGGCTGTTTTTCTAGAGTGACTTTTCCGGGAAGTCTCTCTCAACCGTCTCAATGGCGTAGTTTGGGAGTAGACCTATCCCTTTATTGGACCATCCTTCCAACTAGAGGGCGAGACGGAAGAGCCATTTGTAGGCTTCTTCACCGCTTGAGTTTACTTTCGCCAACAGACTTGGCGATTCTACATCCAGATCATTCATATCTATATCTACATCATCTAGAGTTACATCTGATACAGTTGCACTTGAGATTTGAAGGGATTACAATCAAAATTGAGTAAATGGAAGTAACTACAATCTGAATCGAAATCTCATTAAGCTAGTGGACGTGTTGGGAACTTAGTTAGGATGCATTATACTACACCGCATGCCTACGGAGGCACCCCAACCCTAAGACTTTTCCCAAGTCTTAGAGTCATAGTGTGAGGTTTCACACGAACCAAGACCACAGACTATCCACTAGACTTAAGAATTTAATAAATCACTATATCTTCTTATCTCATCTTTCCCATCATCAAAATCCACAAATATGATCTCTAAGTAATATGAGAATAAAATATACTTACTTATGATCAATTAGTTACAATATAAATATGCGTATGTGGGAAATATTGGGTTAATGGCTAATCATGAGAGGTGCTTACTAGAAATTTGGAAACCTTTTACATTTGCAAGTAGAAATAAAATTAAATTGAGTTGTTCCACCTTTCTACTTGTTACTTTTGAACATATTAAATCCTTGTTTATGTTTATAAGTTTTTGGGAGGTACCAGCGTCCGTTGACGCCTCTTCTTTCCTAACATGTTTGGCAGGCAAACTGTCTGCTGTTTAGTAGCTATACATGGTTCCAGGAGACAAGGTATATACCAGACGGTATATGATTTTTGTTACAGTTTTTAGTTCAATTAATATTGTAAAATGTTTCTTCTCTTCAGTCAATTTTTTGGGAAGTTGTATGTACTGACAGATATTGTACATGTTGTAAAATCATATGGAAATTAATGAAATAAGATTTTGGTGCCAATTGTCTCTATTAACTGGTGGTTATGAATATAAATGAGAATGTCATATGCCAATGGTTGCAACGAAAAAAAATTCCTTGTTCTTCTATAAATTATGCGATCTCTAGTGAATGGAAAGCTGCGAAGGTAGCGTAAACAGGTACCCGGATCCTCGGGGGTTCACATTTGGAGAGTTTTAGGTGAGCGTGGTTTGATTTGGCTTACAAATTTATTCAATGTTATTTGGCGAAGGAAGAAAATACCTGAAGAATGGAGGAGAGGCATCGTGGTGCCTCTTTATAAGAATAAAGGAGACATTCAAAATTTTTCAAATTACAAAGGTATCAAGCTAATGATTTACATTATGAAAATTTGAGAATGTGTGATCGAAAAAGGTTGAGGCAAGTTTCCAAAGTAAAGAAAACCAATTCGGATTCATGACAGGTCGCTCAACTATTGAAGCCATCCACTTGCTAAGGAGAACAATGGATTTACAGAGCTAAAAGGAAGAACCTCCACATGATTTTTATTGATTTAGAGAAGGCTTATGATTCTGTCCCACTGGAGATATTGTGGAGAGTTTTGGAGAAGAGACAAGTACATGTCCTATACATTAACCTCATAAAAGAAATGTATGATAGGGCTCCATCTTGTGTAAGGCTACAGTCTGGGAAGACTGACTATTTCGACATCAACATTGGTCTGCATCAAGGTTCAACTTTGAGTCTATTCCTTTTTACTTGGATTATGGACGAGGTGACAAGTCACATTCAGGATGAGATACCTTAGTGTATGTTATTCGTTGATGATATTGTGTTGATTAATGAGACTAGAGATGGAGGAAATGAGAAGCTTGAGGCCTAGAAACATGCATTGGAGACTACAGGATTTCGTATGAGTATGACTAGGACTGGATATATGGAGTGTACTTTTGATGGAAGCATTGGTGGAGTTGAAGTTAAGATAGGCGATGATAACATTCAGAAGAGAGATTCTTTTAGATACTTGGGATCTATTTTGCAACATGATGAGGAAATCGATGGAGATGTTACAAATAGAATAAATACAGGTTGGCTAAAGTGGAGAGGAGCTTCTATTGTTCTCTGTGATAAGAAAATTCCTTTGAAAATCAAAGGAAAGTTTTACAAAGCAGCTGTAAGACCTACTATGCTCTATGGATCTGAATGTTGGCTTGTGAACCATAGACATGTGCAGAAAATGGCAATAGCAGAAATGAAAATGCTAAGGTGGATGTGTGGACACACACGTAAAGATCATATTCGGAATGATGCCATCAGAAGGAAAGTTGGTGTAGCTCCGATCGAGGATAGGATGCGAGAAAATTGCTTAAGGTGGTTTGGTCATTTGCAAAGGAGGTCAACTTATGCACCGGTGAGGAGATGTGAGTTTTGGAATGTTGACCTGGCTAAAAAAGGGCGAGGAATGCCCAAGAAGTGTTGGAATGAGACTATACGAAGGGATCTTAATTTTTTGGATCTAAGCTAGAGAATGACCCAAGATAGATCTGAATAGAGGCAAAGAATCAATGTAGCTGCCCAAACTAAATGTGGGAGAAGGCTCTGTTGTTGTTATTGTTGGAGGTAGAGGTGATGGATGCCACTAATGGTCATTATACATAGTGTAATAACTCTTCGAGATCTTGGTTGGATAGATTTCTAACCTCCATGGAGCTGCTATAGATGTTCCCTCTCTCTTCAGTCAGGTCCTCCCCAGAACGATATCAGATCACATGCTTGTTTGTTGGGAGTCAGGGGAGGGGATGCTACATCGTTGTATGTTTAGGTCTGAAAGGGTCTGATTGTTGGATGATGGTTTCAGAGAGATGATGGCAGAGTTTCAGTGATCTTTGTAGGTGGTAGGGTCAGCAGCTCGGAGATTAATGTAGAAGATTGGAGGTGTGAGGGGGATGCTATTGAAATATGGTAGGGAGCAGCAACAGAAGGAGGAGAGAGTCGTCTGTTGGCTGAGGTAGAGATTGCACGGTTGGATGGTATGGAGGATGAGTGTGATCTTACTATGGAGGAGTGCTTGTTGAGAAACAAGCAACAAAGGCTTGTGGGCGAGGAAGACAAGCAGAATGAGGTTGACTGGAGACAACACTCTAGGTAAAGTGGGTGAAAAAGAGGGGTGCAAATACAAAGTTCTTTCATGCGGTTGCGCACTCTATTATCGCTCCCCATGAAGATATTCTTTAGACCCTTACCAAAGTTGAGCCCCTCAAATGGCACCCTTGATGGGAGCAACGTGTAGGATAGATTTTTAGGTCCACATTCTCCTTTTATTATTTCTCTTTGTCTATTTTATCTTTATTTGATGTAATTATTTCATTGTGTTAATACATTCTCTTCTATTTTTCTTGCGAGGGATCTCGAGGCGACGACAACTACTTATGTGGTTAGAGCACCCAAGCTACGAGGAGAGTAATTATTCCAGCATATCATTTCAGGGATTTTAGCAAGAGGTTGTCATCTACAGGTACCGGGTGGTCGAGAAGAGATGTCCAGATGTTGAGGATAGATCAGATGGAGATGTTTTGTTCATGTTTCTCAATAGAAGAGGTACAACGGGAGGTTTCAATACCGATGGTTGTTCAGGACCAGATGGCTTGTCGGTTTCTTTCTGCAGAGTTTTGGGATGTGGTAGAGGAGGATGTCATGGATTTCATCTGGGAGTTTAGGAACGTAAATCAGGGCCTGGAGTAGCTAAATAGATCATTGATCTTCTTACTTCCGAAGAAGGGGTAGAGAGGGTCGAAGAGTTTAGGCTCATTGCATTATCCAATACTATCTACCTTGTTGTGGCAAAGGTCATGGCCAGCAGGCTCAGATGCGTTCTTGACGGTCTTGTAGGGCCAGCTCAGACGACCTTTATTCTCGATCAGTGGTTGTTGGACAGAGTGGTTATGGCATCAAAAATCGTTTCCGATTGGAAGATGGGGGAGGTGGCGGGGTTTCTTTGGAAGACTTACTTCTCGAAGGCTTATTACATCATGAGCTAGAGTTTCATCTAGGCTTCTTTGGTTCGGAGGAGGTTTCCAAATGTTTGGGTTGATTGGATAAATAGGTGTACTACCAGGGCTTCATGTTCGGTATTTGGTAAACGAGAGGCATGGGTGGTTTCTTTCAGCTGCAGCTAAGGGTTAAGCATGGGTGCCATTTGGCTCCCATGCTTTTTGTTATTGCAGATGCATTGGCGATTATGGCAAGGCTTGCGGTGCATGGAGGTTTTTTTAGGGGCTATATCAGGAGATGTCTCAATCCCTTTGCTGCAGTACACGGATGATACCATTTTTTCGTTGAGGGTGGAGCGTCAGAATACAAGCGGTGCAGGTCGTCTTGGATACCATTTGGGAGGTATCGAGTTTGAAGGTTAATGGGGCAAAGTCTACTTTTGCCCCCTTTAACCTTCCTGAGGATGACGTTTCTATTTGCGTGGGGATTTTGATGACAGCATGGAGGGACCTTCTTATCAGTTATCTTGGCATGCCTTTTTGTGTGGGAGGACTCGGCAGGTGGATTCAAGCTTGCAAAAATCGACTGACTATGCCAACTAGTCGAGTTGGGGGGGTAGCCGACTCGACTAGGCCTAGTCGGCCATTAGTCGGTCGGGCCGACTAGTCGGGCCGACTAGTCGGCCTAGTCGACCGATTAATCGACCGATTTTTACATCAAACTTTTATATTTTTTGTTTTTTGCTTTTTTTAACAACAAACTTATTCTAATATGCTTAATGTTATATTTAATGTCAATTACTTCTTTTGTTTCATTATGTAAGTATAGAAAATGTACAAATCTAGGCTAATACATAAGCTAACTTATTCTAATATGCAATAATGTTATATTTAAAGTCAATTACTTTATTTATTTTATTATGAAAGTATAGAAAATGTACAAATCTATGTATAAAAATGATTTATATATTTAAAATAATTAAAAAATTAAAACCAACTAATGGCCGACTAAATCCGATTAGTCGCCCGACTGCTGATTAATCCTTAGTCAGTGACCCCGCCGACCGAGTACCGACTACCGCTTTCTGCAACCTTGGGTGGATTGGCAGTCTATGGTGGAGAAATTGGAAAAGAAGCTAGCAAGGTGGAAGGTTGCTTTTCTCTCGAGGGGTGGGCGACTAATTCTGGTTGAAGTCATACTCTCAGCTATTCCAGACTTTTTTACATATGCAAGGGTGCTTATGGTTGGGGTCTGCAAGAGGATGGAGCTTTGATGCGTCGTTTCTTCTAATCGTCATCCCCAGAGAGTAGAGGAATTGCTCTGGTCAATTGGGAGATGGTGACAATGCCGACCAAAGACAGTGGTTTGAGTGTGAAGCGTTTGGGAGATATGAATAAGGTTTTAGTTGCTAAGTTGGTGTTGAGAATTTGGGGTGTTGAAAATGATTTGTTGACCAAGTTGATTAGGTCGAACTATGAAGTTTTGTCCGGTTTGTGTGTCCGACACGATGTGGTGTCCTCGTTGACCATGTTCTAGAGGGGTGTTTGCTCGGTGCTTCCAGATGTGATGTCCTCATTGCGGTCGATTTTGGGAGATGGTAGAGGTTTTTGCTTTTGGAAGGATGATGGGTCAAAGGAGGGTGTGTCATGTTATCAATACCCTTGAATGTCTGCTTTGGTCATGAATACAAAACCTAGCTTGGTAGATGTTTGGGTAAGGGGCTCTTGGACACCTGTGTTTGCGACAGAGTTTTCGAATCAACGAGCGGAGGATTTTCTGAGCCTTTCAAACGGGTTTGCGAGAATGGAAGAGCTGTTTGATGGGAGGGATTCGTGCTGTTGGGAAATAGAACGTTTTCGGTTAAGGCCTATGGTACTGTTTCAGGTCCAGCGTTGGCTGGAACCGAGGAGCATGCACAGGATTGTGCTAGGATCTGGACTTGGGATATCCCTACTTGGATACAGATTTTTTTGCGGTTATTGAGAAGAGGAAAATTCTGACTGGTGCCAGGAGAGCTAGATTTTTTCTTGGGACAGAGGCAGCTTGCAGTAGGTGTGGTGAAGCAGCAGAAGACATTGACCATCTTTTCTTTCATTGCCCTATTTATAGAGAGGCGTGGAGGAATGTTGATTTTCCAAGCGTGTAATGGGGCAATGTGGATTTTTTTGCAGAGATTGAACTAGTTCGGTTGATGGCAGAAGAAAGATCCGTGTGGTTTTTTGGGCCATTTGGTTGGCTAAAAGCAGCCGCCTTTCAGGGAGGGAGGTTTTATTTTGAAAATGTTCTTGAGCATGCTAAAGCTCTGGTAGATGTTTCTCTTGTAAAGTTGATTCCTTTTACATATTAATATATATTTTTTGAATGGATCTTTAAAGGAGGTTCATCCCATAGATTCTCAAAAAAAGAAATACCTTTGGGCAACTGTGACACTCCCAAGACTCGGATACTCGACAAGCCAATTTCGCGTGCATATACAAAATGCACGAGAAAAAGGTATAAGACGAAAGTTTTTTCCTTAGCATATGTATACACATATAAGATCATGCCCAGAAAGAACTCCAAACCAGAAGCCGACCACTACTACAGCTGCTCCTGCGCACCTGTTGGATCTACACAAAAGGGTACTTTATGAGCATTTGCTTAGTATGACGCTAAAAACTATTAAACAAAGCGATAAGGTCGGGTAAAAATCGTTAGTGTACAAAATGAAACGACAAAGTAATCTACCCACGACTGTGAAACCACCACATGAATTGTCCATTAATTAGAATCTTGTAGCATAGTGGATATTATGCAATTTTAACCCATGCAGGACCTAACACTATGACCTTAAGGTACTATCATGACCTAGATCTCCTAACTCGAATTCTCGATCGACCTTGTCAATCAACTAATCTGATAAACAAGTTATTTGCACATTGATAACTCACTTCTTACCATAGTGCTTCGGTGAACATTAAAGACATTTCATATCTTGCATCGCCAAGTGTCATAGTTCAACGGTGTAGAAAAAATAGAGTTTAAAAAAACTATCTTTTAAAACAACACACCCAGTAAAAAGGAACGGGATCAAAGCTGAACCTTGATGCAGACCAATGTTGATGTCAAAATAACCAATCTTCCCAGATTGGATCCTTACATAAGATGAAGCACTATCACACATATCTTTTATGAGATTAATGTATAGGACATGTACTTGTGCTTCCAAAATCTCCACAATATCTCTCGTGAGACAAAATCGTTTTTACATTGATTATGGATGAGTTGACAAGTCACATTCAAGATAAGATACCTTGGTGTATGTTATTAATTGATGATATTGTGTTAATAAATGAAACTAGAGATGGAGTAAATGAGAAGCTTATGGTCTGGAGACATGCATTGGAGACTAAAGGATTTCATATAAGTAGGGATAAGATTAAATATATGGAGTGTACTTTTTGGAAGCAACGGTGAATGATTCGAGGAGAAGATTGGTTAGGAAAAAAATCATCAGCGATATTCTTGTAGATACTTGGGATCTATTTTGCAACATAATGAGGAAATTGATGAAGATGTTACTAATAGAATAAATGCAGGTAGGCTCAGTGTTCACGAAAGCGGTCTGTGCGGCCGCATATGCGGCCGCATATGCGTATGCGGTGCCTTCAGCGCACCGCTTTCATGAAGCCCTGCATTATGCGGCATGTGCGCTTATGCGGGCCGCATATGCGGGCTATGCGGCCGCCTATGCGGTCTGTGCGGCCGCATACACATTTTTTATTTTTTTTCTTCTATTTTTTTATTTTTGCCACGTTTTTATTGTTTTATTTGTGCCACGTTTTTCCTTGCTTTTGCATGTATACCAACCAAGCATCCATGACCATTTAAATCCATCATCAAAGTAGTTGTGCTGCGAGATTGGAGTAAACACGCCGGGAGGAAAAAGAATAATGTGCCAATAATTTAGCAAACTAATTTAGTCAATTAATAGTTATAATGAATGCAATATATTATATGTAAAGTTTGGTACTTTTAATGGATGATCAATTATAAATATAACAGCATAGATAAATGACAATAAATTCAACAATAGAGGTATTTTGTATGCTAACTTTTCTATTTTGTTGATTGTTGTCAATTATTTTGTGTACTAACCATTCTATTGAAGTATTGATATTTGATTGATAGAGATTGTTTTGAACTCTATATGAAAGTTATTTTTCTTAGATCTTCTGTTAGACCACAATTATACATAAATTTAGTTCTCTTGTAGTCATTTTTACATATATTTATTTATTTTTCAATAAAAAATTAGGAAACCGCGTAGAACCGCATATGCCCCGCATATGCCCCCGCATACCGCTTAATCGCTATTCAGTGACCTGTTCGAACGCATACGCATACCGCTTTCCTGAACCTTGGGTAGGCTAAAGTTGAGAGTAGCATCTATTGTTCTCTGTGATAAGAAATTCCTTTGAAAATCAAAGGAAAGTTTTACAAAGAAGCCGTGAGACCTGCTATGCTCTATGGATCTGAATATTGGCATGTAAACCATATACATGTGCAGAGATGGTAGTAGCAGAAATGAAAATGTTGGTATGCATATGAGGACATATGAGGAATACGATCTCTCAAAAGGATCATACAAGTTCTCTACCGATATGAAACACATGAGTTCACTCATGAGATATTGGGATAAATCAAATTCTAACGCTGGTCATCTTGTTTTGGAAACGAGATAGGATTTGAAGGTATGATATATGCTTTTAGAAAGCATATGATCAATACCAACTCCCAATGAACAAATGAGAGACATACGATAAAACCACGAAGGAGAGCCCAAAAATGAGATCCAAACTGCAGGTTCAATCACAAGTTTTCAGTATGCAGGATGTACGGGTATTGTGAATACTCGAGGGTAATGTGATCTTAATCGATTGCATACCATGACGCTTCCATTCTGAAGGAGTGATGAAACAGGTTTGGATTTTAGTGACTCCGCTCAGTATACTAGTTATCCGATCCTAGTCCAGAGGTTGGGCATCGATCGGGATTGGATTTAGATACAATGAGAAGATTGGATACAATGACGGATATGATCAGGCAACTCTGAAAGGTCCTCTAGATCGAGATATGAGATGGGATCTCATTATCCAAGTCATTATACATGGCATATACAATTGCACTAAGCTTATCTCCAAGTATCTGCGAAGAAAACACATTATCCTTAAAAGAGTGCAAGGAATGTTTCTTGAGAGCTAGATCTAAGTATTTAGATTGTTCATTGGTGTTCAAATCATTGTATGAAGAGAAAGTTAGGGTGATTAAATTGGATTTATTTATCCTAGATAACCTTATCATGGATAGCGTTATCCACAGTACTGCAAGAATGATGTAAATAAAATTCATATTATTCTGGTATATGCAGAGAGGAATCAAAGATAATTAAATTAGATTTTATTATCCTGGATAAGATTAATGTGGATTGTGCTACCCACAATAATCAAGAATATTGTGGATAAGATCACATTATCCTATCGAAACTTGATTGTGAATAGGATTCGCGAATTTAATGTTAATGTAAATTGAATTCACATTATGTAATAATAAATGTAAATTGAATTTACATTTAATTTTGAACCTATGAATATGATTCATAATTTTGGATGGCTGGTTTGTAATTGTCACAAATAATTTAGAATTATTTTGCGATAATTAATTTCCAAAATTAGTTAATGTAGAGACTTATATATGTTACGTTTTATTGTTCCGTAATTTCTATTTATATTTTGTAAGACTCTGTAATTTATCCAAGGGTTTTCTCCCTATATAAGAGACCCGAGGGCTCTATGGAATAACACATCAGAGTATCGATTACTCCAACATGGTATCAGAGCCAAAACCCTAACCCTAGGTTTTGTTCTCTCCACCGGCCGCCCCCCCCAGCCCGCCGCCGCCCCCCCCCCAGCCCGCCGCTGGCCCCTTCCAGACGCTCCAGCCGGCCCCTCCAGCCTTCCAGCAGGGCTCCTAGCCCTCCCGCCGATTCCCCCTCGCCGTCCCCGGCCCCCAGCCGCCGCCGGGACCCCCCCAGCCGCCGTCTCTCTCTCCGGTAGAGGCTTCCACAGCCTCTACTCGCCACCGGGGCGCATCTCCTTCGGTCGGTCTCGGATTGATGTTGGGTTCAAGTGCATAACGTCTACATATGCACTTGAATCCTCAAAGGTCTTGGTAGACAACACTTTCTTGGTCTATCATCTCTAGTTGTTCTTCTCCGGCAGTATGTCAGAACAAAAGGTCGATATGCCCGCCATAGGTGCCTTTAAAGGTTCGGCACCGATCGTCAAAATGGACGGCACGAACTACGAACTGTGGGCTATGCAGTTCCTCAGTCTTATGAGGTCATGTGGTAAGAAGCATATTCTTACCGAGGATGAACTGTCGGAGAAGACAGGAATATATGCCTCATGGGAGGCTGATGACGCGTATGCCAAAGTTTGGCTGTCAGGAACGCTCACGACGGAGATAGCGAATGATGTCCTCCATCAGCCCACCGCCAAGGCGATGTGGGATATTTTGGCCACAACGTACTCTCAGGTACGCAACGAGACAAAGATGCTACAGTTGCAGCATGATATCTTTACCACGAAGCAAAATGGGAGGCCTCTTCATTCCCTGTACACGTCTCTTCGTGGAATGTTCGAGAAGCTCTATAGCACCATCCCGCTCACAGCCACGCCGGAACAGCAGAAGACGTTCCGCAACGCCACTATGGTTGGCGTATTACTTGCTGCCCTTGACCCTGAGTACGAGGCAGCACGCTCTCAGATCCTTGCAGATGCCACCATCCCACCGATGGAAGAAGTATACAGGAGGCTCAGTCGTGTACCTGTTCCATCGAATACAGCGACTGCACCTCCCTCGGCAATGGTAGTTTCCAGAGGACGAGGTGGTTCGTCTTCATTTTGTGGCAGAGGAAGTGGTGGACGTGGCCGCGGAGGTCGCATACGCTCTACGTGCTCATTCTGTCGTCGTACTGGTCATTCGGAAGATACATGATATTCCAAGCATGGCTTCCCTCCTTCTGCACGTGTCGCTGATCATGTTCCGGGTCCACCGGCATCTACTCCAGACCACAGGTTCGAGGAGCTAGTGGCACGGCTTCGTGATATCATGCCACAGTCATCGTCAGAGGGTGCTGAAGCTTCTGATGTTGCGGCCTCAGCGTCAGCTAGTACATCTGCTTCAGCCAGTGCCTCAGGTAGTCCTTCAGTCTCATATCATAATCATGATCTCACAGGATGGATTGTCGATTCTGGAGCCACCCATCATCTCTGCCGTGAGAAAGATATTCTGCAGTCCTACAGAGCTGTTCAGCCTGGTCGTTCTGTACTCATTGCGGATGGCACTCATTCCCCTATCATCGGTCAGGGGGAGACGGTTTTGCTGCCCTCTATGCACTTACAGAATGTTCTACATGCACCAGAATTCTCTATGAATCTCTTATCCATTAGTCAGATTACACGTGATTTGCACTGTCGTGCTATTTTTGACCCATCGTCTGTTATTTTTCAGGACATACTAACGGGCAGGGTGATTGGATGTGGCTCTGAGCACAATGGCCTCTATCGTCTCGTCCGAAACTCTTACGATGGCGTCTCACTCCATTCCCATGGCTCCGTATCACCGTATACCTGGCATCTTCGGTTTGGTCACCTGCCGCTACAGAAAATGCGTCACCTCCTGCCTCAGATCTCTCCGAGTTCGTCTTTTCGTTGTGAAGCATGTCAGTTAGGGAAGCACCATCAGTCTAGCTTCCCCAGTCGTCAGAGTCGGAGCAGTCGCTCCCCATTTGAGTTATTTCACATAGATATTTGGGGTTCAAGTCGTGTCCCAGATCATCAGGGGCACAGGTTCTATTTAGTTGTGGTTGATTTTTCTAGAGTGACCTGGACTTTCCTTCTTAAAAATAAATCAGAAGCAGGAAGTGTTATTCAAAATCTTATCAATGAAGTTCAAAATGTTTTTTCGTCTACTGTTAAGTATGTGCGTACTGACAATGCATTGGAGTTCTGCACTCGTTCACTTGCTCGCTTTCTTTCTTCTAAAGGCATTATCCACCAAACCACATGTGCTTACACATCTCAACAAAATGGGGTTGCAGAACGGAAGCATCGACATTTCCTTGATATTGCTCGCACATTACTTATTCAGAGTTGTGCTCCATTATCCTTTTGGGGGGATGCTATACTTACAGCATGCTATCTGGTCAACCGCATGCCTACGACTGTTCTTGGGGAAAAGTCTCCAATCTCTGTTCTTTTTCCCGACAAAGATTTGTTTACACTTACATCTCGGGTCTTTGGCACTGTTGCATTTGTCCACCGCTTATCTCCAGGACTTGATAAGCTATCTCCTAGGGCTATCAAGTGTGTTTTTGTGGGCTACTCCAGGACACAGAAAGGATACCGTTGCTATGACCCTGTTCATGACAAGTACTATGTGAGTGCAGATGTTACATTTTTCGAACCTGTCATGTACTTCTCCCCTGCAGGTGACAGATTGGTCTCCTCTACATCCACAGATTCCAATGTCTATGTGCCTCCACCTCCAAGCCTGGGTCAATCCTCTACTCCACCACCAAATCCACCACCACCACCACCACCACCACCCCCGCCACCACCTCCACTTGTACCTTTTACTAAGTTCTATACAAGGCGGCCAGGCCCTGCTCAAGCTACATGTCAACCATCCAACACGCCTCAGGTATGTTCTGATGTTAACACTAATGATGGGTTAGACATTGCACCTGTGCAGGAGCCTTTACTACAGGAGGAGGATCAACCGCTCAACACTGTGATGGATGATTTGGATCGGCCCATTGCTCACAGGAAGCAGCGAAGACAGTGTGCTTCATATCCTCTTGCCTTTCAAGTCTCATTTCATCGTCTCAATGGGGATTTCCAGAAGTTTGCAGTTGTTGTCTCGTCAGTTGAGATTCCACTGACATATCAGGATGCCATGAAGATTGATTGTTGGCGTCTAGCCATGGAAGAGGAGATGCGTGCCTTGCAATCTAGAGGGACTTGGTCTCTTGTCCCCATTCCTCCAGGTGCCTCCGTGGTGAGTTGCAAGTGGGTGTTTACGGTGAAATATCATGCGGATGGACGTCTCGACAGATACAAGGCCAGACTTGTAGCACGGGGATTTACCCAGACGTATGGGGTAGATTATTTGGATACTTTTTCACCAGTGGCGAGACACCCCACTCTTCGCATCCTCCTATCTGTTGCTGTGGTACGTAACTGGACCATTTTCCAGCTTGATGTCAAGAATGCTTTCTTGTATGGTGACCTACAGGAGGAAGTCTACATGCAGCAGCCACCAGGGTTTGCTGCTGAGGGGGAGACTCAGATGGTGTGCAGACTTCATAAGGCTATCTATGGCCTCAAACAGAGTCCCCGAGCATGGTTCCAGAAGCTTTCCCAGCTAATTGAACGACAGGGGTTCAGGAGATCAAATGCGGACCATTCACTGTTCGTCCAGAAGACCCCTAGAGGTACAGTTGTTGTTATGATATATGTTGATGACATCTTGGTTACAGAAGATGATGCTCAGGGGATTGAGATAACCAAGTCCCTGTTGGGAAGCCAGTTCATTACGAAGGATCTGGGCACGATACGATATTTTCTGGGGATAGAGTTTGCAAGAAATGCACAAGGAATGGTGATGACTCAAAGAAAATATGTCACAGACTTGCTAGTTGAAACAGGAATGACTGGATGCAGACCTTCAAGTACACCTATGGACCCAAGCATGAAGCTGTACGACGATGATACCGAGGAGGTGGACAAAAGAAGGTACAGAGAGATGGTGGGTAAGCTCTTATACATTACTATAACTCGACCGGATATTGCCTTTGCAGTAAACCGGGTGAGTCAATTTATGGAGCAGCCGAGGCAAGTTCATATGGATGCCTTGTATATGATATTGAGATATCTGAAGTCTTCTCCAGGCACAGGGTTGCTATTCAAGAAAGATACAGATCTGTCTATTTCAGCTTGTGCAGATGCAGATTATGCAGGATGTCTAAGGGATCGTAAATCTACTTCTGGATTTGCTATCTTCATAGGAAGCTCTTTAGTTTCTTGGAAAAGCAAGAAACAGACTGTTGTGGCGAGATCCAGTGCTGAATCCGAATACAGAGCCATGGCACAAGCAAGCACAGAAATGATGTGGGTTAAAGCAGTCTTAGAAGATTTGAATGTAGATGTCCCATTGCCTATGAATCTTCAATGTGACAATCAGGCAGCATTGTTTATTGCCAACAATCCAGCTTTTCATGAGAGAACAAAGCACATCGAGGTGGATTGTCATTATACTAGGGACATGATCCAGAAGGGCTTCATTTCCACTTCTCATGTCAGTTCAGAGGACCAGACTGCTGACATATTCACCAAGCCATTGCTCAGAGGACCTTTCCAGAGATGTTCTTCCAAGCTGAGCATGATAGATATCTATGCTCCATCTTGAGGGGGAGTGTAGAGACTTATATATATTACGTTTTATTGTTCCGTAATTTCTATTTATATTTTGTAAGACTCTGTAATTTACCCAAGGGTTTTCTCCCTATATAAGAGACCCGAGGGCTCTATGGAATAACACATCAGAGTATCGATTACTCCAACAGTCAACAAGTAAGAGATAATGGATGATGAGATAAAAGAAAAAAAGGGATAATGCAATAAAAAAGTTGACGTCCATGATGAGTCCTACCATGGGGATGCCACCACTATCTATGTGAATTATCCCTTTTGCTTTCCCTTTATCCTCTTTTTGTCGACAATGTTGGTTGGTGATCAATTGATTAAATAGGTGATAATATTTTATAACCTTTTATCCTCAAATTGTTAAGGATTACAATCAATCTTAGCTATTCACCTAAAAATTAATATTTTTTTTAGAAATGATGGGATGGACCTCCAATAGAGACCTATCCAAAAATATATATTAGGAATTATGTATAATAATTACAAGCACCAAATTTCATACATATTTGGTGTGCTCAAGTACATTCTCATAGTGAAACATCCCCTCTTTGAATATAACATCATTTCTAACCAACTAGATGGCCCAGACATGGGCGCAACCTTGATTCTCCCTTCAACCAAACATGTTCAATCTCTACAAACAGAGCTCCAACCAGTGCCGTCCCTGACATTTTGTGGGCCCTAGGCAAAAGAAAAAAAAGAGGCCCTTAAAATTTTTTAAATAAGAGCAAATTGTCCCAAGTGTGTTTACCATCAAGTATAAAATGAAACATTCTATTTTCGAGGAACAATCAACCCTTATATGATCTCATTAAATTTTTGACTTTAGCATTGAGTTATTCACCGAAAATTCGAATTTATAGTCGGGATTAAAACGGATACAAACATATCCGAATATCTCCTTACCGTATTCGAAAAATTACCTGATACAAACATCTGCATCCGACTATTGATCAAATATGGATATGGGTTATAAAAATTTTCCAAATACGTATGCAGCTATGGTAATGGCTTGAATATCCGGATCCAGATACGGATATCCTATTACAACATTTAATATTGTTTTATATATTAGTTAATGTAATATACGCCACAACATCATGATATTATTAGCATTATATATAATATAATATAATATAATATAATAATGGTACAATAAACTTCCGTTTGTTTGAGAATGGGCACTAACAAAAGTTACGATACCCTATCCCCCCTTTTACTTCCGGTCAAGAACACATGTTACTTCTACTCTACCTCTTGTCATGATGCAAGTTATTTATATTTCATGGTCATTTTTTTTAAATCATTTTGAACTTTGATAGAAGTTCAACTCGTATTTGTATGTGGTCTTTGTTCTATCCGTATTTGGATTCCATGTTTATTGGATCTATATTTGGATTCACTCTTTATTTGATTCATATTCGGATTGGCTCTTTATTCGATTCACATTCGGGTCCGCTCTTTATTTGATCTGTACTCGGATTCGAATTCGTATTGGTATTTTTAAGGATATGATTTCCTTAATGCATATCCGAATCATATCCATATCGGTATTCGATAGAGATAAAATGAATATGGAAATAGAAATAGGCATATCCAATTTGTATCCTATCTGTTTTCATTCTTAATTTATAGAGGCTTATTTTTCAGTAAGTTGTTTCAACGACAAATTCTATTTTATCCCTAACCTATAAATTAGATTAATGGGCCCCTAAAATTAGTGGGCCCTGGGCAATTGCACTTCAAAACAATGCCCAGGGCCGGCCCTGGCTCCAACATGAATCCACACAATCCCTCGAGCTAGGGCACCGAAAGAAAGATAATCAATATCTTACACTGCATATACACATCTCCTGCAAATCTCATCGCTCTCGAGAAAAAATCTAACTTGCCTAACACACATGTCGTAATTCAACCCCTTCTAAGCAACCACATGAAAACTTGTTGACGCATATAGAATAACTGTACCTCTTCGTTATTTTATTTTTCTGTTATTCTCTTTATGTAATTTACCCATAGGCTACTCTCCTATATAAGAGAGCCTAGGGCTTATGGAATAGATTATCTCATTCACTTTTCCCAACATGGTATCAGAGCGATGGTCCTAGACCGGAGTTCTCGAAACCCTAACCCTAACCCACCCCACCCGCCGGCCCTATCTCTCTCTCTCTCTCGATCGGCGCGCCTCCAACGCCGCCGCCTCTCCTCCTTCGCGCGTCGGTGCTCCTGCGCATCTTCTCCAGCGCACAATCTCCTGCGCACGAGGCCGCGCACCTGCGCCTACGACACGCGCGCATCATCTCCTGCGCGCGATCCTCCAGTGCGCCTGCGCGTGAAGGGTACCATCTCCAGTGCGCCTGCGCGTGAAGCGCACCATCTCCAGTGCGCCTGCGCGTGAGGGGCACCATCTCCAGTGCGCCTGCGCACCATCTCCAGTGCGCCTGCGCGATCCTCCAGTGCGCCTGCGCACCATCTACAGTGCGCGATTGCGCACCTGCGCGTGAAGGCCACATACCGCGTGTGCAGATCGCTGTGCGCAGATACCGCGTGATTGCGCACAGCACGCGTGAAGGGTATTAGACTGTGCGCATACCGCGTGCATCTTCGTCATTCCTGTGCGTGTGCAGATCGTAGCACGCGCACATTCATGGGGATAGTTTCTTGAGGTCTACACATGCAACTAATCCCGTCTATGTCATTGTAGACAAAGATTATCTTCTGTAATTCGCTCCAGTCTTCCGTCTCCAGTATGTCAGAAAGCAAGGCAGATATCTCGTCTATTGGCGCATTTCGTGGTCCAGCGCCCATTGTCAAGATGGATGGTACGAACTATGAACTGTGGGCAATGCAGTTCATGAGTATGATGAAGTCTACAGGTAAGAAGCACATTCTTACCGAACCTGAGCCTGCAGAGAAGACTGGAGTCCATGCCTCATGGGAGGCCGATGATGCATATGCCAAGGTGTGGCTATCTGGCACATTGGCTATTGAAATTGCCAATGACATTCTTCATCAACCCACAGCCAAAGACATGTGGGATATCCTGGCAGCGACATATTCTCAGGCGAAGAACGAAACGAAGATCCTGCAACTACAACATGATATATTCACAATAAAACAGAACGGTCGTCCTTTACATTCTCTCTACACATCACTGAGAGGGATGTTCGAGAAGCTCTATAGCTTCATTCCTCTTACCGCCACACCAGTACAGCAGAAGACATACAGGAATGCGACGATGGTGGGTGTGTTTCTCGCTGCACTTGATCCAGAGTATGAGGCAGCACGGTCTCAGATTTTGGCGGACTCGACTATTCCTCCGATGGAGGAAGCCTTTCACAGATTGAGTAGGATCACAGTGCCTTCAACAGCTGCGAGTCAGAATTCCTCAGCTATGGCGGCAAACAGAGGCCGCGGTTCTCATCACCAGGGCCGTGGACGTGGACCTCGTGGAAGGGGTGGCCGCACTAGGCCAACATGCACATATTGTCACCGAGTCGGACATAATGAAGACACATGCTATTCGAAGCATGGATTCCCTGCATCTGCACGAGCCGCTGAGCAGATAGAGCCCCCATCTGCTGCTACCTTGGATCAACGATTTGATGATCTAGTTGCCCGCCTCAGGGGCATCATCCCACCATCTGGTCCAGCACCGACTACAGAGAGTCATACTGATGCTGCTGCTTCTGCCTCTGCATCTACTAGTACTTCAGGTAGTACACTTGCACTCCACAGTAGTAGATCTGATACACTGCCATGGATCATGGACTCGGGCGCTACACATCATCTACATGGCGACCAGAGTCTACTTACAGGATACACTCAGATCCCTCCAGGACGGACAGTAGTGATTGCTAATGGCACGCATTCCCCTATCACTGGTCAGGGGGAGATTAGATTGACACCTTCTATGCAGCTTAAGAATGTCCTACATGCACCACATTTTTCTATGAATCTGTTGTCAATTAGTCAGATTACGAAGGATCTCCATTGTCGAGCTATTTTTGATCCATCTTCTTTGATTTTTCAGGACATCCGTACGGGCAACGTGATTGGTCATGGCTATGAGCAAGGAGGCCTTTACCGTCTGAACCAGACCCCATTTGCTGGAACCACATCCTCTCCTGCTGGACAAGTATCTCCTCTCTTGTGGTATCTGCGTTTTGGTCATTTACCGCTTCAGAAGTTGTGTCGAGTTCTACCCTATAGTCTCTCTCACACACATATCCAGTGTGAGGCATGTCAGTTGGGAAAGCATCACAGGTCGTCCTTTCCCAGTCGTCCAGGTCGGAGTAGTAACTCCAAATTTGAGTTGTTTCATATAGATGTCTGGGGTCCGAGTCGTGTTCCCGATCATCAGGGACACAGGTTTTATATTGTATTTGTGGATGATTTCTCGAGAGTGTCATGGGTGTTTCTTATGAAAAATAAATCTGAAGCAGGAAACATTATTATCAATTTTCTAAATGAAATTCAGAATGTTTTCTCCACATCTGTCAAACTTGTGAGAAGTGATAATGCTTTAGAGTTATGCACCCACACTTTGGCCAATTACTACTCCTCAAAAGGGATTATTCACCAAACCTCTTGTGCTCATACATCTCAACAGAATGGGATTGCTGAAAGAAAACACCGTCACCTTCTTGATGTCACAAGGTCTCTTCTTATACACAGTCATGCTCCCTACTCCTACTGGGGTGATGCAGTTCTTACTGCATGTTACCTAATCAACCGTATGCCCTCGTCTGTCTTGAATGAACAGATTCCTTTTTCCCTCATTTACCCAGACAAGGATTTGTTCGCTCTTACTCCTCGTGTGTTTGGGTCAGTCGCATTCGTCCATCAGTTGTCGCCTGGTACTGACAAGCTCTCTCCTAGGGCTGTCAAGTATGTCTTTGTGGGGTACTCCAGAACTCAAAAGGGGTACAAGTGTTTTGATCCAGTGCGTCGGCGGTATATGATCAGTGCAGATGTTACATTTTTTGAATCTGTTATGTATTTTTCAGCATCCGGAGACATGCAGGCCACCACCTATACCTCCTGATGCCATATTAATGGCACCACCGCCACCACTTCAAACAACATCAGCGCCACCACCACCGCCACCACCACCACCAGCGCCACCGCTAGTCTCTCCACTACCATTCCATTACACCCGCAGGCCTCCTCCAGCTCATGGTCCTGACCCGTCAACTAGCTCGCCTATGGTATGTAATGAAAATATTAATGTTGATGGATCTGACGACATTTTACAGCAGGATGTAGTGCAGGAGCATGGTGAGAATACAGATGATTTGGATGTTCCAATTGCTCTACGCAAGCCGAAGAGAAGCTGTGCCAAATATCCATTATCAGCAGCTGTGTCTTTTGAGAGGCTATCTGGAGACTTCAGGACGTTAGCATTGGCACTTTCAGCTACAGACATTCCACGGGATCATCATGATGCTTTGCAGGATGCTAGATGGCGGCTAGCAATGGAAGAAGAAATGGCGGCACTTCAATCCAGAGGAACCTGGACATTGGTTCCAATACCTCCAGATGTCAGCCCGGTGAGTTGCAAATGGGTGTTTACAGTGAAGCACAATGCAGATGGTTCCATTGACAGGTACAAGGCACGCCTTGTTGCACGTGGCTTCACACAGACATACGGGGTAGATTACCTTGACACATTCTCCCCTGTGGCGCGTCATTCCACTCTACGGATCCTGTTATCAGTTGCAGTTGCTAGAGACTGGCCGCTTTATCAACTGGATGTGAAGAATGCATTTCTGTATGGCGACTTGCAGGAGGAAGTCTATATGCAACAGCCACCTGGTTTTGCTGTTGAGGGGGAGTGTTCCAAGGTATGCAGATTACATAAGGTCATCTATGGCCTTAAGCAGAGACCCAGAGCATGGTTTTAGAAGCTTTCAGATCTTTTTGAGAAACAAGGATATAAACGCTCCAATGCTGATCATTCCTTGTTTGTACAGAAGACGGCTAGAGGTATCATTGTAATCATGGTTTATGTTGAT